>JAJEJO010003840.1:96253-122744 GCA_020662805.1 Glaucomys volans
CTCAGGGTTTGTCAATTTTGTTTATTTCTCAAAGAACCAACTTTTTGTTTTGTCAATTTTTTGAATTGTTTCTTTTGTTTCAATTTCATTAATTTCTGCTCTGATTTTAATTATTTCCTGTCTTCTACTGCTTTTGACTAAAAAGCTTTTTCTCAGCAAGAGAAACAATCAGCAATGTGAAGAGAGAGCATTCAGAGTGGGAGAAAATTTTTGCTACACACACTTCAGATAGAGCACTAATCTCCAGAATCTACAAAGTACTCAAAAATCTTTACACCAAGAACACTAATAACCCAATCAATAAATGGGCCAAGGAAATGAACAGATACTTTACAGATTATAAGCAATCAACAGATATATGAAAAAGTGTTTAACATCCCTAGTTAGAAGAGAAATACAAATCAAAACCATCTTAAGATTTCATCTTACCCCAATTAGAATGTCTTTTATTAAGAATACAGGCAACAACAGGTGTTGGCAAGGATGTGGGGAAAAGGGTACACTCATACATTGCTGGTGGGAGTGCAAGTTGGTGCAGCCACTCTGGAAAGCAGTGTGGAGATTCCTTAGAAAACTTGGAATGGATCCACCATTTGACCCAGCTATCCCACTCCTTGGCCTATACCCAAAGGACTTAAAATCAGATTACTACAGTGATGCAGCCACATCAATGTTCATAGCTACTCAATTCACAATAGCTAGATTGTGGAACCAACCTAGATGCCCTTTGATAGTTGAATGGATAAAGAAACTGTGGTATATATACACAATGGAATATTACTCAGCCATAAATAAGAATAAAATTATGGCATTTGCAGGTAAATGGATGATGTTGGAGACTATCATGCTAAGTGAGATCAGCCAATTCCAAAAACCCAAAGTCCAAATGGTCTCTCTGATAAGTGAATGATGATACATAATGCGGGGGGAAGGGAGGCAAGAATGGAGGAAGGATAGATAGCATAGAGGGAAGGGAGGAGTGGGGTCGGGTGGAGGGTAAGTATAATAACAGAATATGACAGACATCATTGCCCTGTGTACATGTATGAGTGCACAGATAGTGTGACTCTGCTTTGTGTACAACCAGAGAAACAACAGTTGTACTCCATTTGTGTTCAATGAATCAAAAATAAATAAAAAAAAAAAGAAAAGCAGGAAGCAATAATTGGGATATATTCAAACTGAAAAGCTTCTTCTCAGCAAAGGAAACAATCATCAATGTGAAGAGAGAGCCTTCAGAGTGGGAGAAAATCTTTGCCACCCACACATGAGATAGAGCACTAATCTCCAGAATATATAAAGAACTCAAAAACTTTACCCCAAGCATACAAATAACCCAATGAATAAATGGGCTAAGGAAATGTGCAGACATTTTACAGAAGAGGATCTACAAGCAGTCAACAGGTATATGGAAAAATGTTCAACATCTCTAGTAATAATAGAAATGCAAGTCAAAACTACCCTAAGATATCATCTCACCCCAATTAGAATGCCTATAATCAAGAATACCAACAGCAATAGGTGTTGGCGAGGATGTGGGGAAAAAGGTACACTCATACATTGCTGGTGGGGTTGCAAACTGGTGCAGTCCCTCTGGAAAGCAGTATGGAGATTCCTTCGAAAACTCGGAATGGAACCACCATTTGACCCAGCTATCCCACTCCTTCACCTATACCCAAAGGACTTAAAATCAGCATTCTGCAGTGATGCAGCCACATGAATGTCTATAGCAGCCCAATTCACTATAGTTAGATTGTGAAACCAACCTAGATGCCCTTCAAAAGAGGAATGGAAAAAGAAGCTCTGGTATATATACACAATGGAATATTATTCAGCCATAAAGAATAAGAAAATTATGACATTTGCAGGTAAATGGATGGAATTGGAAAAGATCAAGTTAAGTGAAATAAGCCAATCCCAAAACACCAAAGGCTGAATGATCTCTCTTATACATGGTTGATGACACATAGTGGGGGTGGGGGGAGGCACAGGAAGAATGGAGAAGAGATGGATTGTATAGAGGAAAATGAGGGGTAGGGTGGGGGTGGAAAAGGAAAGATAATAGAATGAGACAAACATCTATACCCTATGTATATGTATAAATATGCAAATTGTATGATACTACTTTGTGTACAACCAGAGAAATGATAGTTGTACTCCATTTGTGTATAATGACCTAAAATTAAAAAAAAAAACTTAAAAAAATAAAATAAAATGAATAAAACAAAATAAAATAAAACCAGTTGGTGCTTAAAATTACAGTTCTAAAATTAGTTAGGTGCTTAAAATTATATGTCAACAGAGAATTCTTATAGTTTATTTTTGGCTTGTAAACTCAGAAGTTTAGTCCTTAAAATTATGACCTTAGAATAAACTCTTTGTCTACTAAGTTATTCTTTTCACATTCTTTGGTTAAAGTGATGAAAAACTGAAAAACACACAAATTGGAACTGAGAAGTGGGGTTATTCCTTGAGTAACCTGACGTGGTTCAAAAGCCTTTTGAAATGGTATGTGGGAGGAGTTTGGATAAGTTTGAAGAAAACTTAGAATGTTAGAAGGAAAGATTATTCAGAAATTCTGATGGGAGTTCAGAAGACCAGAAAGTTGACAAGAATTTGAGCAGTAAAAAGATTCTGCTCATACAGTTATCTCATACTAGACAAAGATGCCAAAAGCATACAATGGAGAAAAAATAGCCCCTTCAACAAATGGTGCTGGGGAAACTGGAAATCCATATGCAGCAAAATGAAACTAAACCCCTATCTCTCATCCTGCATGAAACTCAATTCAAAATTGATCAAGGCTCTAGGAATTAGACCAGAGACCCTGAACCAAATAGAAGAAAATGTAGGCCCAAATCTTCATCATGTCAACTTAGAACCAGACTTCTTTAACTAGACTCCCAAAGCACAAGACATAAAGCAGCAAGAATCAATAAATGGGATGGATTCAAATAAAAAGCATTTTCTCAGCAAGGGAACAATCAATAAAGTGCAAAGAGAGCGTACAGAGTGGGAGAAAATCTTTACCATACACACTTCAGATAGAACACCAATCTCTAGAATGTATAAGGTATTCAAAAAATTTATACCCAAAATACAATGAACCTAATCAATAAATGGGCTAAGGAACTGAGAAGACACACCACAGAGGAAGATATACAGACAATGAACAGATATATGAAAAAATGTTCAATATCTCTAGTAATTAGAGAAATGAAAATCAAAACTACCCTAAGATTTCATCTCACCCCAATTAGAATGGCTATTATCAAGAATACAATTTGTATTGAGGATGTGGGGATAAAGGTACACTCATACATTGCTGGTCTGATTGCAAATTTGTGCAGTCACTCCAGAAAGCAGTATGGAGATTCCTTAGGAAACTTGGAATGGAACCCCATTTGACCCAGCTCTCCCACTCCTTGGCCTATACCCAAAGGACTTAAAATCAGCATACTACAGTGACACAACCACATCAATGTGCACAGCAGCTCAATTCACAATAACTAGATTGTGGAACTGCCCTAGATGCCCTTCAATAGAGGAATGGATTAAAAAATGTGGAATACATGTGCAATGGATTATTATTCAGTCATAAAGAAGATAAACTTATGGCATTTGCAGGTAAATGGATGGAGTTGGAGAATATCATGTTAAGTGAAATAAGTCAATCACAAAAACACAAAGGCCAATGTTTTCTCTGATAAGTGGGAGTGGGGGTGGTAAGGGAAGAATGGAGGAGCAATGGATTGTGCTGAGGGAAATGGGGGGGGGAGGAAAAATAATGGAATGAGACAAGCATCATTACCCTATGCATATATATGATTGCAGAAACGGTGTGACTCTACTGGGGGTACAACTAGAGAAATGATAAGTTGTACCCCATTTGTGTGCAATGAATCAAAAAAATCTGTTTTTTTTTTATAAATCCCCAGTTAATCATGGTGTGTTAGGGCAGTCCAAATGAACTAAGACAACTAATTTTAATTTCTAGATTAACTACCAAAGTTATGGAAAGAGAATTGAGATAAAAATTCTAATCTACTGGAAGGAAAAGATTAAATCATAAAAATCAATCAGCTCAGAAGGTGGCAAGATTGTAAAAAGGAATCAAGTACAGTAAAAGGGTTAAACTAAAGGATTATATTTTAGTGAAAACATATCAGTAATTTTATTACATAGAAATGGATTAAATGTCCTAGTTAAATAGGAAAAGAGGTTGTCCATATGTAGAAGAATAATATGAGATACTTATCTCTCATGCTGCATAAAAAATCAACTCAAAATGGACCAAAGTCCTGGGAATTAGACCAGGAAGTATGTAACTCCTAGAAGAAAATGTAGGGTCATCACTCCAAAATATAGGCACAGGGAATAACTTTCTCAATAGGCCCACTGAAGTTCAAGAAAAAATGCCAACAGTTAATAAATGGAATGGTATCAAATTTAAAAGCTTCTCTGCAGCAAAGGGAACAATTAAGAATGTGAAGAGAGAACCTACAGAATGGGAGAAAATCTTTGCTAGCTACTCTTCTGACACAAGTTAATATCTGCATATATAAAGAACTCAAAAACCTTTACACCAAAAAAACAAATAACTGAATCAATAAAAGGGAAAACAAATTAAACACACTCAAAAGAAGAAATACAAATACATATAAAAAATGTTCCACATCCTTAGCAATCAGAGAAATGCAAATCAAAACTGCACAGAAATTTCATCTCACACCAGTCAGATTGGAAGTCATCAAGAATACAAATAATAATCAATGCTGGAGAAGATGTGGAGAAAAAGGAACACTTTTACATTGATGGTGGAATTGTAAATTAGTGCAACCACTGTGGAAATCAGTATGGAGGTTCCGCAAATGACTACACTTGGCACCACCACATGACTCAGCTACACCACTCCTCTGTATTTCTCCTGAAGCATTAAAGTCATCTTGCTACAGTGATGCACGCAAACCCATGTTTATAGCAGCACAATTCACAATAGCCAAAAAATGGAACCTTCCTATGTGTTCATCAATGGTTAAAGAAAATGTGGCATACATACACAGTGGAGTTTTATTCAGACAAAAAAAAATGAAATTATGTCATTTGCAGGAAAATGGATGGAACTAGAGTCCATTATGCTAAGTGAAATAAGTCAAATTCAGAAGCTAAGTGTCATGTGTCTTCTTTCATATACAGAAGATAGAGAGGAAAAAGGTGAAAAAAAAAGATAGGGGTGGATCTCATGCGAGATCAGTAGAAGAAAGGATCCAAAGTGTGAGAGTAGGGAGGAAGAGGGGAAGTGTTAGGGAGTGATATTGGTCAAATTATATTGTTCTATTTTGTATTGTCACATGTACAAATATGGAACAACAAATCCCATCCGTGTGTACAACTAATGAACCAGTAAAAAATGTGAGAAAGAAAAGTCAATGACTTTCAAACTAAATTTATAAAGCACCACTACAAGCTATCAACAAGTGACATCCAATACAAGTAAAAGAATGAAAAACTATTACAAATGTAAACACAAAATAGAGCTGACATTGCTATAAAATGACCAAGCAAAATAGAATTTAAAGCATGAGGTTATTATCACAGATTTTAAAAAAGGCACACTATAACAACAAAAGAATAACTAATAAGAAAGATGTAAAATTTAAAATGTGAAGCACCTAGTAAAAACGGCCTCCAAATTGTTGGAGTGTATATACATTTCAAAATTCCAGTTGGAGACATTAGTGTCCCTCTCAATAATGATGAGAACTAAGCAAGAAAAAAAATTCTTAAGGATATAAAAATTTGAAAAACTTATAAAACAAATGACTTAATTTACACACAAAGAACACTGTATCCAACAATAATTCAAGAATATATATTCATTAAAATAAACATCAGATGATAATAATGCAAGTTCTGATAAATTTCAAAATATCAAAATCAAAATATATTCTTGTTCCCCCATGTTATAAGAAATAAACTAGAAAATAGCAATAAAAAATAATTGGTTTACAAATAAATAAAATCTTCTACAGTTCAATGAGGAAATCATGAAGAGAATTAGAAAATACTTCGAAGTGAACAAAAACCAAAATTGTACACATAGGAAATTTCAGTAAAATAAGTGAAAATATAGAAAGAAGGTAAAACTTAAGGAAGTGAGCTTTCTCAAAAAACCAGGAAGATAGCTGTGTAGGAAGAATTAGTAAATAACAAAAAAAAATAATGAAATGGAAAAAATACACAATAGATAAGATATTAAAGAAACTAAAAGCTAGTTTTTTCACACACACAAAAAAAAAACTGATGCAATCCAGACAAGATTCACCAAGGGTAATAGGGGGAAGACACACATAACTGTGATTAGGAATAAAAAATCATTATTAGAATTATTTGTAATACATTAGGTTTACATTTTATTCACTTGTATATATTATATTTTACTATAAAATATGAAAGAAAATCTATATATTATTTTTAAATTGTAAGATTAAGTACACTTTCTCTAAAAATGAGAAAGTTATAAATGCGCTAGCTATTGATTTTAATTGTTAATGTTTTTAATGCTATGTGGTGATTAATTTAGATACACCATTGATATTAGAAAGATAGCATTTGTAAACTCCAACACTTTAATTGTAGAAATGGCAAATTTTAAGATATTTATTGTCATACACATTTGTTAAATTATTAATTGTTACACATTTTTTATTTGGTTTTATAATAAGAGTAATGATTCAACATTTTTTTCTAGAATTTCTTTGTAAAAGGTAATTAAAAAAAATAATCAACTGAGCCATGTCCTACCATGGAACATGTTCATGCAAAATGTTTTACATTTCATACAAACAAAAGTTCACGTGCAATTACATTTTGTGAAAAAAGATATCTTTGTAGGCTGTTATAGTCATTGATTTTCCTCTGAAAATCTTGCAAATTTTTTAACATTAGTGTTTGTCAACTTGGTTAATATGTGCCTCTTCATTATAGCTTTGATTTTCATAATTTAAGCAAACAAAATCTTCCCCACTAGGTGGTGCCAATGTCCCATTACAAAACACCACCACTCTCCACCCATCACCACTACCACAAAGTCTAATGTTTATGTTTTGATATTGAAATTTCATGCCCCTGTTGTTATGTGGAGAATTTCTTTTAGTTATAGGTTGAAGTGTGTGTTTTTAACTTTCAAAATTCAGATCAATTTCATGATGTTCCAGTTACTGGAAAAATACATTAGTTAAATTTCAAATGTAATTGCCAACATTGTGAATAGAGACTATTTTCCACAACCTTCACATTTTGATAAATCTAGTTCCTTTGCTTTTATTAAGTTAATGGAAGAAAAGATATGAAAAGTTTCCCGTCAATTTATATGATTAAAATCACTTTCATTAAAGGAATGCCTCCACCCAAAGGGTAATTCATCTGCAAAGAATTTGGCCCAGAGGCCAATAATTTTTTCTGGTTACTATTCCAATTTCAAATAACATGTTTGTAATTCTAATTAATAATCTTTCAAATTTAGTTACTTTTAACAAGATGTAAAGTATAAGGTCGTATCTCTTACTACCAGCTCCTCACAATGTTTATTCTGTGTATACATGTTTATCATACCTAAAGAATTCTCATATGACTACTTTTTTCTTTACTTCAAATAATATTTAAAACTCCAGTGCTTTCTTTCACAATTTTAAATAGCATCTCTGGGATTTTTTAAGAAAAGAAATTATCCCTTCTCCATTTTCCCACCTCTCTGTTACTGACCAGCCTAACCTGTCTCCCCTCCTCAGTTCTTCGATTCTTCTAGTCCATCCTGCAGAAAAGCACAAGCAATTTTTGCAAATCTGATCACATCACTGCTGTGATCAAAATTCGTCTATGACACCCCCTTTACCTGCACCTGGCTGGAAACCCATTGTCTGGCTCTTGCCATTCTCTCTGAGCTCTTCTCATGATGTGTCCCATTTATCAACTAGGCCAAATCTACCCTGGTTGTTTATAATTTGGTGAGCATCTCAAAACTTTCCTTTTTCTCTTTTCTTTTTTCCTAGTTGTTTTCTCCCTCTGGAATATTTGTACTACAGATTTTCAATGAAAGGCTTTGCTTCATTTTTCAGTCCTCTGCTCAAATGCTGCTTGCTTGAAGCCATCCACTTATTACTAGTTGGTCCCCAAGGTCAGCTCATCTAATGTCTCCACACAGTTCTACCCCACTCTTTTCCTTTGGCCCTGTTTCCTTCACAGCTTTGTTGATAATTCAGAACTGTTGCTCTATTTACTAGGATTTTGTTTATCACCCTTGAAGTATAAGGTGCCTGAAAGTGAGGACTGTCTCTGTTTTTAGAGTAGAATAATTTTCAATAATATTTAATGTCCTCCCTCTTCAAATATACCTTGTCTATTTTTGTTATAATCCCCAATACATTGAATATTACCAACTTATATCATAGCAAAACTATTTCAAGTGTTCACTGTATTGAGTTATAACAATAGTTAAGAATGTCTTATGTTAGGATGTTTACTTGCCTGAATCAACAAAAAAACTACATGTTCAAGCTTAGTTAAACAACATTCTCAGAGTTTTTTAATTAAGAAATAAAATTAATTTTGATCCAAATAACCAAACCATCCACATGTATATATAATATTTGCTTGAATCAAATTGGCAGTTCTTAAAGAAAACTGAGCAGGGATTTATTAAATAGGCAGCATATACATATTTTTCAATGTATGAAAATATTTTCTTCATATGTGATTTATCTTAAAACCTTTTAAAATTTCCTGCTATGTTTCCCTTCCAGATGAATAAGTAAACTCCACTTTCTTATATACAAATATTTATTTGGATTTAAACAAATGTTTACCCTATATGTTTATAGTTATTTTACCATCATGTGCCAATTTTCTCCACTTTCAAATTTAAGGGGATGCTATTAGTTTCTTTGTATCTTTGATTTTTTTTATTGTTCCATTAGAATTATACATAATAGTTGGACTCACTGTTACATATATGTACATGCATACAACAAATTTTGGTCATTTTCATTCCCTAGCACCACCCCTTTCTCTCTCTTCCTCCCTGCTTTGTCTCCTTCCTCTACACTACTGATCTTCCCTCTAAGGGGACACTTCACACACAAACACAGAACTAGTTACCTATCTTCAGAGTCAACTCTAAATTGTTATTTGAAGTGTTCTTATTTAAATGAAATAAATCTTGATGAATTTATATATTTGAAAAAATTTATTTAAATTTTTACCATATTGCTTTGGTAGATCAAGATTTTTTTGTTGTTCAATTACTCTATTTTTCTAAAATTATTTTGAGGAAAAAAAGAGTAGGAGATATTTTTAGATAGCCTCCTTCTTAACTTAGATAATGGTAGAACACACTAAAAACCCAAACTACAAAATCAATCTGGGAAAAAAAGTAAAGCAAATGAACAAAATGGAAGTGGAAAAAGCAGGTATGTTGCATCAAATTTCTTTGTTATCTTCTCATGGATATACATGAGTATACTTTATATACATATGTAAAATAGGGTCCAATTAATTTTTTAAAATAAGTTATTCAAATTACAAATATCATGAGAATAAAGGCAATTTGAAAAAAAAAATGGTGTAAAAATATCAATGACAATAAGGAAGTTTTTTAAAAAATATGTACTCTAGAAAAGGAATAGTTTGCATTTAGTAAGCTCTCAAAAATAAAGTTATATATTTTTAAATTTAAAGAGATGGCTGCACAATTTCTCTGTAAAATTTTTAACAGAGAAAAGTACCATGAAGATTATTCCAGGCTGTGGCTAGTGTTGTCGCTCATGGTGGAGTGCTTGCCTAGCACAGGGGAGGCACTGGGTTCCATCCTCAGCCCTACATAAAAATAAATAAATAAAGTAAAGGTACTGTGTCTATCTATGATGAAAAAAAAATATTTAAAAAATTCCAGGATCAAAAAGAAAGAATGGGAGAATAGGTTACAGGGCAGAATAACAGGTATGTCATAATTAGGTTGAAGTACATTACAATCAGGAAACAGCTTGAAATTCCACTGAGACCAAATCTCTTGAAGTGTGTAGTGTTTGAATAGCTCTTTCCTCATGCTCATAATTGTTGCAGTCTTCAAATAAACTGTTAGTATATATGGAATGAGTTTTCATTACACTTGACTGGCTGCCACAAAAAGCAGCTTAGCCACAGGGCAACATTGAAATGAGATCCTGACTGCAGTAGGAATAATTTAGCATCTGAGTAATTATCAGGGAATCTTGGGGATAAATATTAAAAGAGAAAGGGAAGAAAAATAACAACATGTTGGACCGAAATCTATTACTAGTAGTTGTGGACAGTAAATTGATAGGGGGAATTAGATACATAGGGACAGGTTTGTATTGTACATTTAATGTTCCTCCATTTTAATGTCACTTTTGTCTACCTCACCTGGCTAATTCCTCCTCAATCTTCAAAACCTGTCCTGGATAGCACAGCAATCTTGACATACTTCTCTCTTTGTTCCCTCTTTTATAAACCAACTTCCCAACCCCATCCCACCCTATCTACATATTCCAATTTATTTTCTTGCTTTACCTACCTAGTCCTATAGTATCTTTTGCTTATCTATCAAGTGAGTTTAAATATAGTGATATTTAAAATTTGATCACTTTAAACAAGTGATCAAATATAATGTGTCAATATACTAAAATATTCATTTCTTGGTTTTTTTTCTGCTAAGTGATCTCCTTTGGAAAGTGCTTGTCATACTGCTATCACTTAAAAGTTACAAAGTGATCACTGAATGAATGAATGAATGAATGAATGAATGAATGAAAACAAAACTATCTAGGAGACTTCCCATTGTATCTGTAGATTTTGGTCCACAGAAAAGAGCATAGTAGACAGCAGCAATTGTAAAATACAAAAGACGATGAGGGAACAAGGTTTGGGGCACTTAAAAGCTGTTCCATGAACTCTGAAAGTCTAACTTCTGTAATTCCATTGTGCATCTGGTCTATGTGTCCCAAGTATGAATTTATGATTCAATTTTGACATCAGGAATCACTTTAATTTAGATTTAAAAGAAAAAACTTTCAGGAGCCTTTGAAGGAACATTCTGTAATCACTTTTCCATCTATTACATTCACACTTAGCAAGGTTTATGAGAATCTTGGCTTTCTAAGTTAAAATGTCAAATCAAATAAAAGTGCTTGTTAAATCTTTATGTTCTTGAACTTCTATTATTTTATGATGGTGTTTTCCCTCTGTTCAGTTACTTCACTTCCTCTGAGTCAGTTTTTTGCAATGCTTCTTTATAATTTTAAGTGAAAATGTAATACATTTTCCCAATTACATCATGCCCTTGTCATGTACTATGTTCAGAGATTTATTAAAGTTATGAGATGGGCAAAGTACACATTAGTTAACTGAGTACAGAACAGATTGGTTGGCAGAATCTCAAAGGCGAGTCATGTGAAGGATTACCTGGGGGAGGAGACATTACTGTAAGGAAGGAAAAGTGGTAGACTGTAAAAACAAAGACTTAGTGAATAAAAACAGATCAATTTCAAATTTGGATCAGATCTTAGCAACCAATGGCCAACAATGAAAGCTATTTATTAACCAAATTTCAAACTTACACATAGAAATTTACTTCTCCCTTAGAACAATTTCAGTTTGCAATGTTAAATATTAATTTTAGTTTAAAATTGTAAGCAGGCAAGGGCAGCGTATGCTTTGCCAGAATATGCCTAAATTTACAGCAAACAAGACCTGCCTTAGCACACCTCTCACTTTCCCACCATCCCTGAGGATGATGTCTCCTTCCCTGGTTGCTCACTGGAATGTTTTAGCCATCTTTTCTACTCTACCTGTGTTCTACCTGGTCTTCAAGAATTATCCTGTTCTTTTCTTATTGTGGTTACCATCCAATTCTACAGAGACATTGTCAGGTTACAATAAGTCACAGTAAATTATAGAGGATAATTAAAGTATTGATTCAGAATATTTGTTATTCCATGTCAATTACAGATTTGTTGAATGTATGGCAGTATCAACTTGAAAAGTATTTTAGGAGAAGAGAAGATATTAAAGACAATTGAGATATTGCATGACTCTGAATCCCATCATAGAGGTAAAACCCATACACCTATTTCTGATTATGTAAGTTTGGGGAGGGATGAGGGGATTTTATTTAACACACTGAAATTCAAACAAAGAATTTGAGATAATAAATTCACTTTTTTGGAGTAGACAATGATATATAACATTTACATGTATATCTTTATAAAGAGCAATTCTGTATTGATCTTGACAGATGTATATTTGATTTTTATGATATATAATATCAGTTTTTTTCTACATTAGGGCTAACTCAAATTTTAAAATGTCTTATACATTAAACAATGTATTTTGTAATAAAGTAATTCTCCTTTCCCTGACTGAAATGGAATCCCTCAATCTTTGAGGTCTAGAGAGAATTATTTCTCTGGAAAAAAGAGAATATTTTGCCCTCTAAATCTTCAGGATTAGAAAATACATATCTCCAAAATCACCATAAGCCATTACGTTTCATCTGGACATAGTTCAGTATAGATTTAACATGTTCACTTTAATTGTTCTGTAATTGCAGGGCTGTGGCTTAATAACACATAGGATTCAATTGCTAGATTCCAAATTTCAAAGAACTACTGGAAAGGTTTAGTCATAATACATTCCAGAAAGTTGAAATTCTGGTTTGATTAAGGAACTGTTATTTATACTTTGTCCTGTAAGTCTGGCTCAGTTCTCAGGAGCCTGGGATCTCTCCTGGAGCCACAACCCTTTGCAAGGAGAAAGCAACTGATGTTCCTACAAAATTCAGAACATGAATGGAGACTAGGCACTGTGTTCAAGGTACCGCTTGGTGCCCAACATAGTAAAAATGGGGAGAACAAACAGAAAGCTGGGACTCTTATTACTTTTTAGTAAAGAGTATTGGATTACTGAGAAGTGTTCACTCTTATCAAGGCAGAAGAAATTTATGAAATATTTAAATTTTGTGTCTAGTTGAGTAGAGCAGATTGTGGTAGTGTTCAATACTATTTCAATCTCTCAATTTAGTATTCAGTGTTCAATGAGGAAAATACAAACAGAAGCAGATGTTGACATATATATGAATACTTTTAGTGATCAAGGCTATTCTGTTTAATAAAATTTCCATTAGGCATAATAGACTGATGGAAGTGGTAACATTTTAAACTAGTTTCAGAGACTTCCTAAAAAGCAAGGAATAAAATAGGGGCCCTATAACCACTGAAAATTTCATGAAATTTTTCTTATTGGCTTACTATATTACATGTGGGCTGATGAGTATTATGAGTCTGATATTATTTAAAATAATATTTAGAATTCTAGAATTGTGCTTTATCTGTTAGGAATACAGCCAGATAGAGTCATTTCCACTGCAACATGGATGTGCTATTGCTCAATTCACCAGCAGGAACTGATATCACATTTAAATACACATTGAAGAAAAGGAAAATACAAGTGAAACAAGCCAGCTGGAATCAATTATGCAAATGTGGAGTTAAAATCATTATTGAGTTAGCATGTATACTCAATTTAACTTGGCATCAATTCTTCATTTTGAAAAATTAACTAAAAATAATAAATCTTCCTTACATGATAAATGATACCTACATAAAACCTCAGCAAATATTATATAAATTGAAATATATTAAAAGCATTCTTGTAAAGTAACAGATGACAAGAACACTTACTTAAAAAAAAGTTTGCTATGATTGGTATTGTTCACATTGTTTTAGAACTTTTTGCAAATGCAGCAATGCTTTATTTCAAAATTCCAATAATGAATTATGATACTTTCATGTGCAAGAAAATGATCTTCCACCTAGTTCTAAAAGTGGCCAAATTATGCTCTGTACATATATGAATATACCACAGTGAACACACTAATAAAAACATAAAATAAGTAAATAAATAAATAAGTACATAAATACAGAAAGTCTTTTTTTTTTTCAAGTCTCTAAATATGTGTGGGGATGTAACTCAGTGGGAGAGCACTTGCCTAGCATGTGAAAGGCCTTGAGTTTCATTTCCAGTACTGAAAAAAAAGGGGCTGGATATAAGGTTTACAAGATAACAAGCCATAATGTATTACCAAATATAACTTTCAAAAGGTACACTCTATCAAAACATATTAAACACACTTAAATAACTTCTAAAGATTTATAAGAATATAACTGAAAAAATTGTTTTCTAGATTGGAAGAACCTCAAAGGAGAAAAGTTTTTTAACATTTGCTAATATTCTTCAGAGCCTACATAGAGTATTTATTGTAGGCACTCCTATAACATGTATAATCAGAAAATCAAGACATTACACTTCGTTTATGTATGATCTATCAAAATGTATAAATGTATTCTATTGCCATGTACAGCTAATTAGAACAAATAAAAAAATTTTAAAATGCTTTGATAAGTAAAAATTTGGGGAAATTATGAATGATATATTATTGAATTAATATTGAAATGTTGATCAGCTATCTATAATTATCTAGCTAACTATCATAAATTAGGATAGCAGACTTCCTCTGAAAAAAAATTTTAATCTATTGGTAATTGGTAGAATTAAATTTAAAGATAAATTCAGAATTTGATTTACTGGTATCAAAAAAAAAAATCCTAGTGCCTACATTCAAAAACTGATCTCAGAAAATATACTTTATAGATAAGCACAGGAAAAAAGAAATCAAATGAAAAAGTTAAACGTTACAAATGTTGTATATTCAATTGTGTCTGAATGTGATATGATTTCCTCTGTCTAGTAATATAAATAATGCTTTTCTAGAACACTTTTAAGGCCATGGCAATATCATTTGCAAACAACATCATTTGTCAATGATTATTGTTTAGGAAGAGTTGAAATTCTATGTGAAATAAGTCCAATCATTTTATGATTTTGTCTTTCATTGATTATGTATATTCACTCACTTCTTAATACTTTCACATAAATCATTTTGATGAAACTTGTAAACAAAAAAGTAGTTTGTAGTTTGTGGTAATTACATGGGAAGTGATCATACCAGATTAGTTTTCAGAAACACATATTGAAACATTTTCTTAAATTATACACTAAACAAAATTATGAATAGTCAGGTATGCATTCAAATAAGATAATTACATTTTTAATGTAAAAAAGATCAAAAATCATGCAAATACTAACCTACAGACTACTAATCAAATCACATTTCTAGACTAAATTTTAAATATTACAGTGAAAAAAAACATCAGCAAATATTTTCTAATATACTTATGAGGAAAAAACTTTCCTGTTTTAATCTTACCTTCTGCTCTACAAACAGTCCATAATATAAACCAAATAATCTTTGCAGGCAGTCTCATGTTTTCAATCTTTTAAGGGCACATTCATTAGCTGAGAGTGCTCATGGGGTCTAGTTCTCCTCTACTAAAAATCATGATTCATGCAGGAAAGTCCTTGCTTCTAAAGGAAGTTGAAACCCCTTGGGAAATAAGAGATTACTTGATGCTCCACCCATCAGAAACTTTTAAAAAGCAAACAGAAAAAAAAAATTAAAACCACCACTAATCCCAGCAGTGCCAGAATTTGATCCAGATTTTAACTTCACTTCCACTGAATAGTGATGCTGTGACCTCTGATTTGTTCTGGTAAACCCAGGCAAGTTCTCTGCTGGAGCAAGCTCAGGTCTTCTTGTAGAAGCTGGATGTAGCCTCTGGATTTCATAAACTCTCCAGCAATCCAACTCTGTTCAGTTATGTTGCATGTAAACCACAGAACAGGAAGTAATGGAAGGTCTTTTTAAAAACATTTACAAAGCTTCAGCATAGGCAGGGTTTTCACAATCAACTCACCAACAACCTAAGCAAATAACACAGTCCTGTATGATTTGGGGAGCTTGCCTCTCCAGCAATTGGTGAAATCAGTCTTGAAAGAGATTTTAATATACATGTGTGAAGCAACTGACTCACTCTGACATAAATGAGTTTAATCATTCAAGAAAAATTTAAATATTGTTTTTTAAATGCTTGGTCCTGGAGTATAATATGCATAAAGAGAATATAAGCAAATAATTTGCTGACAATTAAAGTGAAGACACCCACTCAACCATCATCAAGGTTAATCACTGAATATCACAATCTCCTGAAAGCTGCCATGCTGCCTTTCAGTCAGGGCCCCTTGCCCTCTGTCCTCCCGGGCCCCCCATACTGGATGACCACTATCAATATCTCTATGAACATGGGATATATTTACCTGTTTTTTGTACTTTATGTAAATGGAAAAGAAGTTATTTGGTCTTGTGTTTATTTTCTTCACTAAAAATTATATTTGAGATAGTCAGTGACATTGTTGGATACAGTTTTCAGACTGTTAATTTTTAATTTTATATAATATCCATTATTTGGAATAGCCACCATTTAAAATTTATCAGTGTACTTTTTAATGGGTATATGGGTAGATTCCAGTTTGGAGCTATTACAAATAGTGCTGCGATGAACATTAAATTATGTGGTTTTGGCAAACTTGTGCCCATATTTGTAGGGAGTACGTATGTGGGAGTGGACCATTAGGTCATAATTTATGTTTAAGTGTGGTAGATAATCTTAGACAGATTTCCAAACTGGATATACCAACTGACATTCCCCTCATTCGATCTTTGAATTTTAGCCATTTTGGTGAGCATAAAGCAAATGAATTTCCCTGATGGCTAATGAAGTTGAGAAGCTTTCATATCTGTAATTAGTCATTTAAACATCCTCTTGGTGAAGTGTCTATTCAAGACTTTTGCTTTTTTTTTTTTTTTTTTTGATGAGTTGTCTTTTTTCTTTTGTGGCATTGTAGGAATTCTTTACCTATTCCAGCTATGAGAACATTCTCTAACATATGTAGCATAAATCCTGTACCCAGTCATTTTACTCAGTATTGTCAAAATGGGATGCCATTTTACTCAGTATTATATGTCTTTTGAAAAGAAAATCTTATTAATTTTAAAATAGGGCAGATTTTCAAATTTTTCTTCTATCATCAGTGTGTTTTGTGGGCTTCCTTACCTACAGCCAGGACACAATGTTTTTCTTCCAAAAGAATTATTTTTTGTTTCACATTTCTTTGACTTTGGCAGGGGTAGGTTATAAAGGACTCCAGATACATTTGAAAATCTTGGATATATAATTGTTCCAGCACTATTTTCTGAAAGTATCAGTGTTTTCTATTGAAATGCTTTATGGTACATTACACAAATTATAAATCAGGTAACTGGAGTCAATATCATCCAACTCTTCACATAACCAAAGCTAGAATTCCCCTCCCTCTCTCTCTTTTAAAATTTTTTCTGAAGTATCAATTTTTGGGAAAGTAGGATTTCTAGTTGTCGTTTAAGTTGATTTAATTTTGCTTGATCAGAAAACATGCTGTAAGCCGGGCATGGTGGCACACGCCTGTAATCCAAGCGACTTGGGAGGCTGAGTCAGGAGGATCGCGAGTTCAAAGCCAGCCTCAGCAACTTAGTAAGGCCCTTAGCAAATCAGTGAGACCCTGTCTCTAAATAAAATATAAAAAATAGGTCTGGGGATGTTGCTCAGTGGCTGAGTGTCCCTGAGTTCAATTCCTGGTTCCACAAAAAAAGAAGAAAACATGCTGTAAATAATTATAATATTTTAAAATTTGATGGGTCTATCTTTTATGACCCATTATATGGTTTTTGTGCTACCTGTATTAAAAGGTCATTTGTAATTCCTTTGTAAATCATCTGTATTTCTTCTATGTTTGTGTCTGTTTATTTAATTAGATATTGAAAAAATATGTTAATCTCCCACTATGATTGATGATTTGTCTATTTCGTTGCTTGAGGATGTCAATCTTTACATATTTTAAAACTGTAATGCACACTTAGAATTGTGACATCCTCCTCTTAAATTGATTATTTGTCATATGAAATGCCCCTGCTTAATTCTAACATTGCTTCCAGTTGATTTTACACATTTTTTATTTTGCATTTTTTTAAAAGTCTTAAAGAGACAAATTTAATTTTTTATTCTGAAAAAAATAAGAAATAAATTTTAATATTGGGGAAATGAAGCAAATATGAATTCCCAGCTAGGATTGTAAGACTGTTTCATTTCACTGGTAACACATATGTTTTTTTCCTTGGCTTAATCTCTCTAAGTATGAATCCAAATTTCTTCTCTAATTTAGATTTCTATCAGTGGGTTTTTACCTAATAGCAATGTTAGCTTAAAAATGCTTAAAGAATGTTCTGGAATGTTATCAAGATTAGTACTATTCAGTGCTAATTTGTACCAGACACAGATCTAAACATTATAATTAGTACTTAGGACCACACAACAAAGTATTAAAGTATTCATATCTTAAATGTATGAATGAATTAACTGAACCACAGAACATTTTAGCAACTCTCTCAAGTCACAAGACCTTGCTATAACCTGGTATCAAACTCTGGTCTGATTTCCCAAATCATCTTTAACCTACACAGTTTTGTCTTTTGAATGTTTTGCTTCCTATGCTGTTAGATGTATATAAATTCTACTGTCAATGACTTTTATTTATTTATTTTTTCAATTTTAAATACTTCATTTTGATTCATTGTACACAAATGGGGTACAACTTTTCATTTCTATGGTTGTGCATGATGTACATTCATATCATTCTTCTAATCACACATGTACATGTGGTAATCACCTCTGTCTCATTCCACCATTTTTCATACCTCCACCCCTTCCCTCTATCATTTCCCTCTTTGTAATCTAAAGGTCCTCCATTCTTCTCTTGCCCCTCACCCTGTCAACCCCACTACATAGCATCATCCACTTATCAGGGTAGACATTCAGCCTTTGTTTTGGGGGGAATGGCTTATTTCACTTAGCATGATATTCTCCAATTCCATCCATTTATCTGCAGATGCCATAATATTTTTCTTTCTTATGGCTCAGTAGTATTCCATTGTGCGTATTACCACAGCTTTTTATCCATTCATCTATTGAAGGGCATCTAGGTTGTTTCCACAGTCTAGCTATTGTGACTTGAGCTGCTATAAACATTGATGTGGCTGTGTTACTGTAGTATGCAAATATTAAGTCCTTTGGGTATAAACCGAGCTTTGGAAAAACTGGGTCAAAAGGTGGGTCCTTTCCAAGTTTTCTGAGGAATCTCCACATTGTTTTCTAGAGTGGCTACAACAATTTGCAACTCCACCAGCAATGTAAAAGTGTGCCTTTTTCCCCACAGTCACACTGTTTGTGTTATTGATAATAGCCATTATTGTTTGTGTTATTATTATTGTTTGTGTTATTGATAATAGCCATTCTAATTGGAGTGAGATGAAATCTTAGATTTGTTTTAATTTGCATTTCTCTAATTACTAGAGCTGTTGAACACTTTTTCATATATTTATGGATCACCTGTACATCTTCTTCTATAAAGTGTCTGTCTAGATCCTTGGCACATTTGTTGATTTGGTTCTTTGTATCTTTGGTGTAAAGTTTTGTAAGTTCTTTATAAATTTTGGAGATTAGTGCTATGTCTGAAGTGCACGTGGAAAAGATTTTCTCCCACTCCGTAGGCTCTCTTTTCGCATTGTTTATTGTTTCTTTTGCTGAGAAAAAAACATTTTAGTTTGAATCCGTCCCATTTATTGATTCTTCCTTTTATTAATTTACCTGCCTTTTAAAATATATTTTGTTGGAAACATGCTTGATGGTACCAATTATTTTCAATTATATGTTGCCTTAATTTTTCTAGGATAGTCAAAAGTTAAAATTTAAATAAAATATGTGTCAAAAGTTAAACTGAATTCAACATAGGGAAACAGGAAGTATCATCTTTCATACAGTTTCATTTTATCTTCCCAATGACATGTGTTTTTTATAAAAATTAAAGTTTTGGAGATTTATACAAATTTTACTGAAGAGATCTTTGTTGGTGATGAGTAGAACTGACCAAAATGCAGTAAAATCTTCCTTGATGACAACACAAATACTCAAGTGTCTTTTCCCTGTTTCCCACAATTTACACAGAACCCACAGACTCTTCAGATAATACAGATGACTGACATGAATATGGACTTGACCCAGGACAGGATGTACTACATTCAAATTTATAAGATTTAAATATAAGAGAAAATATAGTAATTTTCTGCATGAAAATTCACTTCATATTTACTATCATCAAATAAGAAATGGTTTGTATGAGTTCAATGTTTGTGTTCACCTGTGACAAAAAAGTCATTTGTGCAAATCTAATCCAGAATAATGTTTGGAGGTGAGGCACATAGAAGGTGATTCAGTCAAGAGGCCTGTTTATAAAAGAGGCCCCAAAGAGATGTCGTGCTCTTTCTACCATGAGAGGATGCAGTGAAAATATGGCCCACTAGGACCTGGACAGCCATCCCTTACCAAGCATCTAATCTGCCCATGGCATGATCTTGGACTTCCTAGGCCCTGGAACTGATAGAATCAAATTTCTGTTGTTTGTAAGTCATTGAGTTGATGATATTTTGCTATAAAAATCTTAATGGACTTAGAAAATACTTAATCAGATGTGAAAGTACTTGTCTTCCCTTAACTTATAATCAAATAATTTTTGAATCCAACATTCTTCAAATTTGAGGCAGTTCTGCCAAAACACCTTTAAGTATTTGGTATGTTCCTCCAGTCATTCATTTCTGATTTTCTTTGATTTGCAATTGCTTTTTGCAGTGTGAACCACAGGGACCACATCTGAAGGAAAGCTTTACTGCAGCAGAATAGATGACAATAAAGCTCCACCTATTATCCCAAAAGTTACAATGAAACCACCAGAAAAGACTTCAGGAAAACTGAATTATTTCCTGCTGGCCACAGCATCTATGTGTATAAACTAACTATATAGTTTAACAAGAAAACAAAAATCTACCCCATTAATCTTATGCTTTGTCTAAAGTTCTTTTCTATATAAGGATTTTAAAGATTTTTTTAAATCAAAAGCTGGACAATTATTTGAACTCAAATATATATAATTGACCTGAGCCTAATAATTAAGGGGATTTTACCATAGACACAAAAGAAAAATTGTAATGTCTTATCAAAATTCTTTGTGTTTTATAGTAACTGGGACATCTGAAGAAGAAAAATATTTCAAAAATATAAACTATACTGTGAACAATAGTATAAGATAGTGCATTTACCTAAAATCTTTATTTCATTAAGAATCTAATTTAAAAGGTGAAATTTTACTAAGGCTGTGAAGACTACTTTGAACCTTGTGCTGTGACCATATCAAAATGTACTGCATGCAGTCATCAAAATTTCTTCTTCCTTTCTTCTAATTTGCTGTAAAAATGGCCAAGTTTCTTTTGGAAGGTCTTTTCATATGCCTGGAGTTTTCTTGTGGTTATACAAAGGTCTTTGATCTTAAGATTGAGGAACATGAACTCCAATCCTTACTGACTTCTCTCTGTTTTGCTTCCTTCCAAATGCTAATACATGCAGTTGGAAAATACCTTAGAAATCCAGGTTACTTTGAGAATGTCCCTTGTGTGTCAGAACCTTAAGATTATTTGGAATTAATTTTATTCCTGACAATGTTCTAGAAATGGCTAACCTTAGATCTACAAAAGGCATCCTCAACCTACTCTGTAAATGAGAATATCCCCTTATCCAACAATATTTTGTGAACTTATGTCATTTTTTACTGAGACAGCCAGTAAGTTTTCAGCTTTTGAGAGTTGACACTATGTATTCATATGGTATTCTTTTTCAGCTTCTAGGGCTCTTTCAGAAATCAGTGTCTAAGTTCATCAAGTTAAACATCAAAAGTGGAATATGTTGAGAGTGCTCCTGTGGGACTTCTGTACAGGGGCAGCTGACACAGCACAGAAGTGGGAGACTTCAGAGTGGGGTATGTGGGCACAGCAGACACTTGAGTGTTCCATTCAGGGAAACCTAGTTCAGAGGCTTGGGTTCAGCCCCACCAAGTCCTGTGAGGCTTCCAGGTCCAGGAGGCAGGCACAGAGATGTCAGGCTAAGCCCAGGGCAGACCTGTGAGGCTTCTGCACCTGAGACGTTGGCCCAGAGTACTCCCATGGGACTTCCACTTGGGGGCAGCAGGCACACTGCAGATGTGGGAGATGTCATCGCAGGGGAAGATGGCACAGCATGGACACTTCAGACTTCCATGACAGTAGGCCCAGCCCAGAGGGCCAGACATACACCAGTCTGGCCCCAGCCCATGGTGAGGCATTGGAAACCTGGAGGGACACTGTAAGTCTATAGGGGGGAAGTTGCAATACCTCAGATTCTCACTGATAGAGGGGAAGATACGTGAACAACATGAGAAAACAGGGGAAGAAAGTGTCTCAAACAAACCTAGATGCTGCATCAACAGAATCCAGTGATAGCATGGCAGAAGAAATATCAGAAAGGGAGTTCAAAGGGTACATAATGAAAATGATCAGAGAAGCAAATGATGTGATGAGAGAGCAAATGCAGGCAATGAATGAACACACCAATCAATAGTTAAAAGAACAGATGCAGGAAGCAAAAGATCATTTCAATAAAAAGGTAGAGATTTTGAAAAGAATTCAAACAGAAATTCTTGAAATGAAGGAAACAATAAACCAAATTTAAAACTCAGTAGAAATCATAACCAACAGGCTAGATCACCTGTAAGACATAACCTCAGACAATGAAGAAAAAATATTTAATCATGAAAACAAATTCAACCAAACAGAGAAAATGGTATGGAATCATGAACAGAACCTCCAAGAATTATGGGACATCATGAAAAGTCCAAATTTAAGAGTTATTTTAATTGAGGAAGACACAAAGATACAAACCAAAGGAATGAATAATCTGTTCTATTAAATAATATCAGATAATTTCCCAAATCTGATGAATAAAATGAAAAATCAAATTTAAGAGGTGTATAGGACAACAAATGCTCAAAATCACAATAGATCAACACTGAGCAATATTGTAATGAAAATACATAACATACAAAATAAGGATAGAATCTTAAAGGCTGCGAGAGAAAAGCATCAGATTACATTCAGGGGAAAACCAATACAGACATCAGCAGATTTCTCAGCCCAAATCCAAAAGGCAAGAAGGGCCTGGAGCAGCATATTTCAAACTCTGAAAGGAAATGGATGCCAACCAAGAATCTTATACCCAGCAAAACTCCCCTTCAGATTTGAAGATGAAATAAAAACCTTCTGTGATAAACACAAGCTAAAAGAATTCACAGATAGAAACCTGCCCTTCAGAAAATTCTCAGGAAAATATTCCAAGAGGAAGAAATAAAAAATAACAATGTAAGTCAGTAAAGGGAGGAATTACCCTAAAGGAACAGCCAATTAAAGTAGAAACCAAGACAGGTTAAAAGTCAAAAATAAGTCAAAATGACCAGGAATACAAGTCGTCATAGTTCAACAATAACCCTGAATGTTAATGGTCTAAACTCAGCAATCAAAAGACATAGCCTGGCAGATTGGGTTGAAAAGAAAGATCCAACATAATGCTGCCTTCATGAGACGCATCTCATAGAAAAACATGCTCACAGATCAACGGTGAAAGGTTGGAAAAAAACAAACCATACACATGGACTCAGTAAAAAAACAGGGATTTCCATCCTCATTTCAGATAAAGCAGACTTCAAGCCAAAATTAGTCAGAAGGGATAAAGAAGGACATTTCATACTGCAGAAGAGAAGCATAAATCAGCAAGACATAATGATCATAAATATTTATGCACCAAATAATGGTGCATCCATGTACATCAAAAAACTCCTTCTGAATTCCAGAAACCTAATAGACCAAAACACAATACTAGGTGACATTAATACACATCTCACACCATTGGACAGATCTTCCAAACAAAAACTGAACAAAGAAACCATGGAACTCAATAGCACACTCAATAGTTTAGATTAACAGACATATATAGAATATTCCATCGATTCCATTGCATCAATAAGCAAATATGCTTTCTTCTCAGTAGCTCATGGATCATTCTCTAAAATGGACTATATGTTATGCCACAAAGCAACTCTTAGCAAATACAAAAAGATAGAGATACTAACTTGTACTCTATGAGATCATAATAGAAGGAAATTAGAAATCAATGATAAAATAAAAAACAGAAACTACTCCAACCACTGGAGATTAAATAATATGCTATTGAATGATGCATGGACAACAGAAGACATTAGGAGGGAAATAGAAAACTTCTTAGAGGTCAACAAGAAAAATGATAAAACATATCAAAATCTCTGGGATATTATGAAAGCAGTTCTAAGAGGAAAATTCATTGCATAGGGTGCATTCAACAAAAGAATGAAAAGTGAACAATGAATGACTCACAGCTTGAAGCCATAGAAAAAGAGGAACAGTTCACCACCAAGAGTAATAGAAGACAGGAAATAATTAAAATCAGAGCAGAAATCAATGAAATTGAAACCAAAGAAACATTTCAAAAAATTGACAAAACAAGAAGTTGGTTCTTTGAAAAAGGAAACAAAATTGATAAACACTTAACCACACTAATGAAGAGAAGGAGAAAGAAAACTCAAAGTACTAAAATTTGTGATGAAAATGGAAATATCACACCAGACACTATTGAAATACAAAACATAATTAGAAGCTATTTTGAAAATTTATACTCCAACAAAATAGAAAATCTTGAAGACATCAACAGGTTCCTAGAGGCAAATGAGTCACCCAAACTGAAATTGGAGGACATACACAATTTAAATAGATCAATTTTAAGCAATGAAATAGAAGAAGTCATCAAAAGCCTACCAACAAAGAAGAGTCCAAGACCAGATGGATTCACAGCTGAGTTCTACAAGACCTTCAAAGAAGAACTCATTCCAATACTCCTCAAAAGTATTTCATGAAATAGAGGAGGAAGGAATCCTTCCAAAATCATTCTATGAAGCTAATATCACCCTGATACCATAACCAGACAAAGATACATCGAGCAAAGAAAACTTCAGACCAATCCCTAATGAACATAGATGCAAGAAATCTTAACAAAAGTTTAGAGAATCACATACAAAGCATTTTAAGATCATGTTAAGTGAAATAAGCCAATCCCAGAAAACCAAAGGCCAAATGATTTCTCTTATAAGTGGTTGATGACACAAAGCAGGGATCGGGGGAGACATGGGAAGAATGGAGAAGGGATGGATTTTATAGAGGAAAATGAGGGGTGGGGAGGGGTTAGGGAAGGAAAGATAATAGAATGAGACAAACATCTATACCCTATGTATATGTATAAATATGCAAATTGTATGATTCTACTTTGTGTACAAACAGAAAAACGATACGTATACTCCATTTGTGTACAATGAACTAAAATAAAAAATTTTAAAAAAGGAAAGAAAAGATAGTGCACCATAATCAAGTGAGTTTCATCCCAGGGATGCAAGCGTGGGTCAACATCCGGAAATCAATAAATGTACTTCATCACATCAACAGACTTAAAGTTAAGAATGATTATTTCAATAGATGCAGAAAAACCACTTGATAAAATACAACATCCATTCATTCTCAAAACACTAAACAAGACAGGGATAGTAGGAATGTTCCTTAACATTGTAAAGGCTGTCTATGCTAAGCCCACAGCCAACAACATTTTATTGGAGAAAAAGTGAAAGCATTCCCTCTGAAAATTGGAACAAGGCAGGGATGCCCTCTTTCACCACTTCTACTCAACATCGCCCCCGAAATTCTAGCGAGAGCAATTAGACAGACCAAGGAAATTAAACAGATATGGAAATAAAAAGAAGAGCCCAAACTATACCTATTTGCTGATGACATGATTCTCTATTTAGAGGAGCTGAAAAATTCCACCAGAAAATTTCTGGAACTCATAAATTAATTCAGTTAAGTAGTAGGATATAAAATTAATGCTTATAAATCTAATGAGTTTTTATTCAGAAGTGATGAATCCTCTAAAACAGAAATTAGGAAAACAACTCCATTAACAATAGCCTCAAAAAAATAAAATAGAGAGAGGGCCCATCTCCGGCTGCCTGGGTCGTCACTGCGGTTTCTGGAGAGGTCTGGCTGGGAGCCACTGGGGTCGCTGAATCCAGCGGGGAGTTTGGATCCCTCGGTGCCATTTTGCAGCTTCCCTGGCAGAGGAAAGGTCTGGCCAGGAGCCGCTGGGGTCGCAGACTCCAGTGAGACTCCAGTGAGGAGCTTAGGGCCTTTGGCGGCATCTTACAGTGTTCCCAGGAGAGAGCAGCCACCTGCCACCGCCTGAGCCCCCAGCAAGGAGTTCAGGCCAGCCTGGGCTCTCAAGCCCAGTGTCTCCATCACTGTGACACCACCCCAAATTGGTCTAGTGCCCAGGTCCACACCCTGGCCTGGAGTCTACCACCTTGCTGTATCTAATTGTCTATCAACACTAGGCTGCCTCTGCCCAGAAGCATTGATCATTCCCAACCTGGAGGTAGT
>JAJEJO010003841.1:0-11182 GCA_020662805.1 Glaucomys volans
GGCTAAGAAAGGACATAGCCCAAGTTTAAGTAAATAATTTGATAAATTCATGATGCAGGATATAAGGTATCAAGCGCTCATATCAGTTTGAGGAAATTTGAGAAATTCCTTCACAATACTGTATTCCAGGAAGAAAATTATATTCTTCCTAAATCTTGATGAACAGGTCACCTGTTACTACACTGCTCACCTTATAATCTTCTCGTTGGAGAAATTTAATTTTACTGACATTTGCATTCATTGGTACTTTGCATACATGCAGGGAATATGTCCAGAGAATATTTCTACTTGATGTAGGCAATTATCTTTACAAATGTGTGTAAGCATAAATTAATAGAGTCTGTACATGCTTCGCACACTATTCAGGACTAATTTATTTCTTATTAGGTTGGTTACTATGCTGAACCTTAAATTGAACCATTTTTTGGGAGGGATGGATACCAGGGATTGAACTCAGGGGCACTCAACCACTGAGCCACGTCCCCAGACCTATTTTGTATTTTATTTAGCATCTCACTTTGCTGAAGCTGGCTTTGAACTCATGATCCTCCTGCCTCAGCCTCCAGAGCTGCTGAGATTACAGGGGTGTGCCACCACTCCTGTTGAAATGGAACCACTTTTGTTCTCAAATATGGAATAAGCCACCATCTTAAAATATGATTGTTTACCTGACTAAAGTAATTATTTAATATTTTATTTGTGCTCCAGCAGTCTGCATGCTTTGGGGGAGAAAAGGATTCCTTTCTGGATTAGAAGGAAGGATAGGGTTAAAAGAAAAAAGTCTTGAAATGTATCATTAAGATTAATCATCATCTTTTTCTCATTAAGCATATTACTATATAGAGTCATTAAATATATTCAAGAGATATTGCACTGGATTAAGAGGATTAATGCCTAACCTCACTTCTTTGTCTGCCTAGGACTGCAGCCCAGAGTTTATTGAGTAGGGGATCAAGCATCCCACTAAGACTGCTCACTGGAAAGAGGGACTAAAGGATATAAACTGAAAATGAAAAATCTGCCTTGTTTTCCTTAAATTTCAGAGGATCTAGACAGATATGAGTCTGTAAATGATGTGACTCTATCTAATCTACTGAAACTAGGACAGCATCCACTGGCTGCATCCACCGGCGTTCCTGTCTTCTGGAAGAGATGGTCCTCACTTCCCAGTTGGTCTTCTTTGCCTACATCTGGATTACATTGATGCCAAATGCTTTTGCTGCTTCTGACATCAAGAAGCCCTCCCAGCGGTGCTCCACTTCAGTGAAACACACCTGGTAAGACTCCACAGTTTAGTCCCTGAAAGTATTTTCTGGTTTTTCCCATCTGCAGCTTCAGAGCTATTGGAAATCCGGAAACATATCATTAATGGAAGTACATCTTTGTGGCAAGGTCCATCTTTGAAAATAGCATTAGCTCATCAATATAAATCACCCCTGGTGGACATCAGAAAGAGAAAAATCCTGTATCTCTGCTGGAATTTGTATGCTTATTTATATCATTTTTGAAGAATATTGTTAAATGGTTCATGTAGGGATCCTCTTTCAGAAAATGTATTTCTTCCATGATTAATACATTTATTATTAATATTGAGACTTATTTAATGTTTCCTCAGATATTTTTGAGTAGAAAATAGTCTAAGTGCTGGGGGCTGGGGATATTGCTCAATTGGTAGAGTGCTTACCTCTCATGCAGAAGGCCCTGGGTTCTAATCCCCAACACCAAATAAATAAATAAATAAATAAATAAGATTTAGGGGCTGGGGTTGTGGCTCAATGGTACACCACTTGCTTAGCACAATGTAAGGCACTGGATTCAATCCTCAGCACCATTTTTAAAAAATAAAGTTATATCCTTATACAACTAAAAAATTTTTAAAGAAAATAGTCTAAGTGCTAAACTCTTACTGTCAAGTACTATTATACAGTATCATATATTGCTGAGATAGTATCCAAAGGCATTAGGGCTATGTGTTGTCTTTTGAGAATAGTTTCCATACACTTAAAATATCCTCCCAAATATCAACATATCACCATTGTTATTTTGCCATAAATAACCAAGAGTTTTTTGGATACGTGGTGAAGAAGGTCACTATCTGTTCTGGTGACCAACCCATCACTACTTGCTGGGACTTGCAGATTTTAGCACTACTGTTCCAAGAATCCCTTTAGCCTGGAACCTGAGAAGATTGGTTACTATTTTACCCATACACACTTACGAACCAAAGAATGTCTTTGGGAAGATCTCCCCTTTTACAAAATTTTTAAAGTCTCCAGAAGGAGGAGACACTGAGGGAAGAAGATGAGTAATATTTTCCAGTCAATCCTGGCAGTTAATGAAGTGACAAATGTTTCAGCCAGGTTGCCCTCACACCTTGAAAATTTATAAAAATATTCACCAGATGATCAGGAAAGAGAATACAGGATTTTAATACTTGCCTTCTGAAATTTTAATGAACCAACATTGAAAGAGAACAGTGACTAGAGTCCCAATTCCTCCTCTACTCTCAAATATCAAAGGCCTTCCTCCCACACTCTCCTTCCATTCTTCAGCTTCCAGACACGAGACTTGAGATGAGGTAAGGTCTTATACACTGAACCACTTCAAATTCTTCTCCAGGGCAATCAGGCAAGGAAAGATTTGGGAAATGTAGTGTCCTACCACCAAACTGTGCTTTCTTTTTTGCAGATTACTTATAACATTCATGTAATGTATTTTATCTAATTTCAAAATAAATGGAGACTGTTTAAATATCATGTTCCACTTAAACTGTGGGGGATTTGTCCAGTCTGCATAGTAGATGTTTAGACAAGGAGACGAAAGATTGCTATAGAAGCTAAGCCATTGCCCTGGCCCACTGCTGGTGGCAGAAACTAAGGACAGTATTGAAGACAGTGTCTCTGCAAAAAAATCTGCTCAGTGTCCTTTTTAGGTGTCTTTTAAGGACAGTAGGGGAACATAGATTCTCTGTGGAAGGGTGAAAATTTTTCTCTTCTGTTAAGTGCCTCATCTGAGATCCCATTAAAAGGAAGAGAAAATTTTAGAGACTACACAAGCCAGATTTCCCCCAAAGGAAACCCCCGGGTTTCTGCTACATAAGGCCTAACATGTTTGCTTTCACTTCTTTATATCCTGAATGAAATGTCCCTGTGAGCCACAGACTAGAATACAATTCATTAAAATTTATATCTGCTTCTTTTGTTCTTCAAAGAAAAACCCTGTAGGTCACTGGGGACTGAGTAAACCATCACTCTGGTTCAGAAGTAGCCACTTAGAAAGAAACCAGGCACTTTCCCTGAGTGAATAGGTAATACAGCCAGCCAATTTCTGAGCTGTCACTCAGTACTCTCTCATACAGATTCTAAAGCATTTGACAAAAATACATGAATTACTATATAGGGTAGTTTCTAGAGAAAGGAGCCCAGGATTTAGTATGTGAATACATACTGCTGAGGTTTTTTCCCCAACATCCAACCTGCTTACCCATAAATAAGAAATGAAAGAATTAATAATCTCCCCCTTCATAATGTAAAAGAACTAACAGTGAACATGAAAGGAAGTCATGGTCTTTGAAAATTACGTAGCGAGATTTTATCCCTCATTTTGCATTTATACACATTATCTTGAACCTGCTTTCATACAATCAGGCCCTTAAATGCTTTGTTATTAATTATTTTTATTGGAAGTATAACCTTAGTTGTTTTACAAAAATTTGGTTTTCTTAATCTAAAGATTTTTTTAAATCTTTGACTCAAAAATTCCCTCTATTTCTTAAAAACAAAGCAGGGAAGAATGTGAACAAAGAAAGTTTTGGCAAGTGAAAATGTCCCTCTTTTGCCTGAGGAGGAAATCTGGCTCCTGGTAATGCAGGAAGGAGTAGAAACACAGACTCACTGAATATGTAGTCTTTCTTTCAACAGTCTTATTGAGTGACCTTCACATGCAAGTGCTGGGTTGGGGGTTGAGGATACTATGGGAACAACACCCTGACCCTGGCCTTAAGAATAATCAGCAGAGAACTGGAATCTGTTCCACCAGGCTTGCAAGAGCCAACTGATAAATTTTCAGAAAATTTATATGCTGTTAAAAAAACAATTATTAAAAATGAATTTGTATAAAGCTATAATTAAATGTTATTTTTAATTCAAAGGCAATAAATATTTAAAACTCACCATTTCCTACCTACTTTACTACATTTTGCTATCATCTAAGGTCCTAAGATTATTTAGACCTATTATATCTCTATGGTAGAATTACTTCAATATCATACCATATCGTATTATGCCATTCTAGATAAGTCTATAATATGCCAGTCCATACTATTCCATGCCATATAGTCATGTATATACTATAATAGGGGCAATCTCTGTCTTGAAGTTCAGTAGCTTGGTGGGAGTATCCAATTCATGGAAATAGACAAAATTTACTTGATGAAAATAAACACTACAAATCAGGGATTTTTTTAAACATGGAGAGCCACTTGTTAAACATCCATCAATATCTCCCTAAACCCACTGTAAAAGTCAGGAGGTACCTAGAGGTTTCAAATTCAAGTGCAACTGTAAGACAGATGAAGGAGAGAAGCAGAGATTCAAACACCAGCACGCATGCTTTTCTGAGGTGTGCCTGGTCAGGTCCAGTCCTCTCCCTTTATCTGAGCACAGTGTTACCAGATAGTCTGAGTTTTCAAAGGAAATGGGAGTCTAGGTTTTCATATGAAATTTTCCAATTTAATACATCATGTGAACTATCCAAAATATGTCTGCAGACATATTCCCTAGTGTGTCCTCTTCAAAGACCTGTTCTTTATCTGGTCCAATTTACTCATTTTGCAAATAAGGAAACTGAGGCCTCATCATTGCACTCATGAGCTGGCAGAGACCCAAGGGAAATAGAACTGCTGTGGTTGGCTCTTTCACAGAAATGTTCACTGCATAGGTTTTTTTCCTTTATAAAGGATGGGCTATTGACTAAAATCAAGTAGGCATTCCCAGAGTTCAGGTGCTCAGGAGCTCTATGTCAGGGCCACAAGAGTCACTCCATCTAATGTAGCACATCCTCTATGAGGCACCTCACAAGCATCAGGGACCTAGAAATAACCATTGGATCCATAATTATGATGATTTCCTTAATGATCAAACAATGGACCAAGTGATTTTCCCACTACTTTACTTTATTCCCTGGATTTGCATCTATCACTCTAATAATACATTTTGCTATATTTTGTATTTTTCTAAAGAAAAATAATGTCTATGAAGAGTTATTTTAAAGTTTGCCTATATGCTTGGGACTATAAACTGGGCTTCAGTGTACACTGGTTCACATTAGAGCCTGAGTGAGAAAAATAACCATGTTAACACAGGACACGCTTCTAGAATGAGTGATAAGGTGAGAGATTCTAGAGGGAAGGTCCCACTTGGTCTAGATCATTTATAAATCATTATACAAATAAAACTATAACAATAATGGCTTTTTGCATGGAAAAGTACCAATAATCTCCATTACGCCTTCTCTTTTCTAAGTACACTTTTAATCCTTATCCATATGACTGGTTAAATTTACAAAAATTGGTTAAAGCATAAAAATTATTTTATATTTTCTTAAATTAAGCATTTTCCCACATTGCCTCATAGATATCATAATGATATTTTTCATCACTTCACATTATTAATTGGATTTAGAGAATGAGAATTAACTCCTTCAGTATTGAACATTTATTTTCAGCTATGTACTGCTGTAAATAGCAGCAATAAATATTTTCATGCATGTATTTTTTCCTTTACTAATAAAAATTATGATTTTATTGAAATTAAATTACTGAGTCAAAGAATGTAACCTATCTTTATGACTCCTGAGATGAACTTTTAAAAAAGTTTACCAACAATTATTCTCCCACCTGCAAGGTTTAAATACTCCCATTTCATCATATCCCTATCAGTATAGGGCACTAACCTTATTTTTGCCTTTTACTCATTTAATAGAAATAAAATTTTAGTTGCGGTTTTAATTGCTATCCCAGTGTAAACCCTCTCAATTAAATTTTTAAATATGCTTGTTAAGTGCAACCTCCCTTGGGTAAATAGTCTATTCATGTCAGGCCTAGTTGTTTTCAAGTTCTGATTCTAGTAGATTAATCAGATATATAGGCCTCCAAACTCTTGGGAAAACAGTTTTGTAAAGCAGCCAAGTGAGTGTTTGTGACTCAATTAAAAAGAGATTTTTTTTTCCCCCTCTACATATGAAAGTCTAAGGCAACGGAATGAGTTAGGGCTATTTGTTTTCCCTCAACCAATTCCAGTACTTCTAAATCCTTTCCCTAGTGTGTCCTCTTCAAAGACCTTCTTAGGCCTCCTGAGACTTAAAACTCAAAGTTGGCCTTTCCTACCTCCAGACCTCCACTTCCTTAGTCACAAAATTGTAGTTGTTTCTGACACTTAGAAGAGGCAGGAGTATAGAAGCAGTTCACTTTGTTAGAATCCAGGAAGGAAGAGGGTCCTAAGTCAGAGGAAAACCTCAGTTATTACCAAGATGTACACCTCTGTCTCTCTAACAATGTTCACAGAGCTTTGTGGGCTAAGGCAAAGATTAAGAATGCTGGTGTCCCTGTCTGCCATCAATTGAGATTTCTTTGTTTAATCCCATCAGGACTTCCAGATTTCCTCAGACAGAAGTTATTCAACAGCTTTCTCTCAGTAACTACTAAAAATGAAGTCCTTTCTTCTAGATTGGGGGAGAGGCCTGCAGGCACAGAATGGTTTAAAATATTGCATACCTGGAATAAGACTAGAAAGTTCTGGGCTATATCTGATGCTCTGTCACATAGTAACCCCTTTAGTAAACATATTTGCTTTTTTGTTTTATTTCTGTCTTTATTTCATTAACTTTCTCATGTATTTTTAATAAGCCAGAGGCCTTTAAACCAAGCATCTCTATTTCTGAGGTGTAGTGTACCCCTACGAGAACATACCAGCTATTTGAGTGGCAATGTGGACATGCATAGTTTTAAAACAGTTTCCAGATCTTTAACTTCCCTAAGACCTTTTTGCTAAAACTCCACCTGAAAACTCACCTGTCTTTAGTAATTACTCTATCCAACTTGAAAAGTTAAGGTATACCTCTCTCTTCCTAGATGCTACTCTGTGCTTTGCCCCAGTGTCTAATAACTTTCTGGGTACAAAGAGACTTCCCCCGACCCAAAAATGATGACACTAATGTACCATTTTCCAAACTAGATGATTCCTATTTTTTGCTTTCATTGAAACTAGAAAGAAAGAACCTAATTAACTTCTCAGGTTATAAACCATTGAAAATGACTGTTGATATATCATACAATGTGAAATTGAAAAACATGTAAGAAGGAATTTAAATAATTATGTTATATTGCTAAGACAATGTTAAAAATATCCAAATTCCATATATTTACATATATGTGAACAAAGGTTTTCAAATGCTGAAAAACACTTCATCTATTAAAAATGAAAACCAGAGGGCTGGGGATATAGCTCAGTTGGTAGAGTGCCTGCCTCACAAGCACTAAGGCCCTGGGTTCAATCCCCAGCGTCCAAAAAATAAAAATAAAATAAAATAAATAAAAACAGGAAACAAAATTTTTGATAAAACCCAGTTTGATTCTAGCAATGAGTCACATCCATTTACTTACACATAAAAGAATTAGGAAAAATATACCATCATTTCATAAACAAATGTATTTCCACTAAAATTTCATTCTTCACTTTAATAAGAATTGATATTTACTTCAGTCATTCTTTGCTTCATTTGTTATGGTTATAGAAAACAAAAAAATAAAGCTAATTTCAATGTACACACATTTTTCTTGAAAAGACATATATGAGGGGTGGTTAAAATTCTATGGAGAAACCAGGTATAGCGACACATTCCTGTATTTCCAGCAAATCAGGAGGCAGAGGCAGGAGGATCGCAAGTTCAAAGCCAGCCTCATCAACTTAGGGAGACCTAAGCAACTTAATGAGACCCTGTCTCAACAAAAGGGGCAGGGGGGAGCGGAGGATGTGGCTCAGTGATAAAGTGCCCATGGGGTTTGATAAAGCTCCCCTGTGTTCAATCCCTAGTACAAGTTCAAAGAAAGACAAGTTCAGAGAAAATAAGGAACACTAAAAATTTCTAATATTTTAAAGAATAATTTATATATATATAATTTATATATATATAAGAATAATTTATATATATATTTATATATATATATGTGTATATATATATATATATATATAATTTGGCATATATACATTTTCTCCCCTCCGGTGGTGCTAGGGATTGAACACAGGGCCTTGAGCTTACAAGGCAAAGCACTCTACCAACAGAGCTATATCCCCAGCCCTGTTCATATATTTTTAAGGGCTTAATGTCAGTATTCAGATTCTTTGGTTACATTTATAGGATCAATATAAGTTTTCTCTTAGTTATAAATATTTAAGCATTTTAAAACTTGTGATGGAAAAATTGAAGATGTCTATTTTAAAGTATGTGTGCAGAAGCAGATAAATTTCCAAAATTCCTTTAGAGGGTATTCAAGGAGCAAATTCCTTTTGTGGAAATAGATGAGATTTAAAAAATGTTAAAAAAAATAGATAAATATGGAACATCCCATTCTATATCAGAAGAGCCCTCAGGTAAGGACAGGTGTTTGTGTTTTCAAGTATTGCCAAGAGAGCATTTCACAATGGTCTCTATGTTCAGTGTTCTTGGGATTCTCAATTAAAATTTATCCTTTCCAATCTCATGGAGAGATAAGTTTTATGAAAGATATATTAGTGGCATGTCATTTAATAGTATTTTAAAAATATTATTAGCAAAGGAGTAATTTTCATGATTTTATAGTCAAAGTTATATTTCCATTTTTCTTAAAATAATAAGTAGCTAGCTTTTATTAAATGTCAACTATTTTCTAGGGCAGTGGCTCTCCTGAGAAATTGTTATAAATGCAAATTCTTATATCCAAAAGCTATTGAATCAGAAACTCTGGGCACCAGGCCCAGGAAACCAGATGATTTGGATGCATGCCAAAGAAGATAATGTTTACAAATCATCTGGCATGGTGCCTTGAACATAGTAGGCATTTAATAAAAGCTAGCTGCTATTACTTTTTAATAAATAGTTCATTTCAGCTCTCTAGAAGAATTTTTCTAGTTAATTCTTCTTGAAAGAAATCGTTCTCTGTGTTCCATTATTCATAAGATAAAATGGTCTGACATATGTAAAGTCAAACTCAATGCCTTCTACCCAAAACAGATTTTTTTCCTCCCAATTTCTTTATTTCTATCATTGGAAAAAGCATATCTGTAGCCGGCGTGGTAACGCACGCCTGTAATCCAAGCGACTTGGGAGCCTGAGTCAGGAGGATCGCGAGTTCAAAGCCAGCCTCAGCAACTTAGCAAGACCCTAAGCAACTCAGTGAGGCCCTAAGCAACTCAGTGAGACCCTGTCTCTAAATAAAATACAAAATAGGGCTGGGGATGTGGCTCAGTGAACAAGTATCCCTGAGTTCAATCCCTGGTTCAAAAAAAAAAAAAACACATCTGTAGACCTCTGAGGTTTCCAGAAACTGCCCTGTTGAAAGACTATACTGGATGATCTCAGGCGACCACATACCCAGACATATCCCTTCAATGGCTTCAGAATCTAACATTCTTCCCCATCAAAGTAATTATACTGAGTTTAAAAACTGCCTCCACCAGTCTTGGGTTAAAACTGACCTTGGTTGCCTAAAGAAGATACTGTTGATCCAGATGGAGGGGGAGTTCAGAGTAACTAGATTCACCCAGAAGCCCCCTGAGAGTCCTGTGTTACAGTGGCTGCAGACCACCACAATGTTCTTCTAGAAGGAGGATCTGAGGAGGGTCTCCTGCACAAGAAGATTGCAGTGTGTCACTCACAGAGGAGCTGAGCTCTTCCAGACACTGGCTCCATGGACTCACAGTGTCGCTGGGAAGCAGGTATCTCAGGGCAGAAGCGAGTCTGAGAATCCAGCAATATGCCCACGTTCACAGACCTGGGGAGGCAGGGCTTTCTTCCCACATCAGAACACTTACAGAGAGGCCACTCCCATCTTGCCTTTGCCCTAGAGAACTGTATAAAATTATTCTTTACATCCTTCACAGTTTGGCTTTCGTGGGTCCAAGCACTGCCATCCCTTCCCTTCTAGAACCTCTGCCAGGCATGCTGCCAGGATTTCATCCTGCTCCCATATTTTCTATTTATTTTGACTTTGTAAAATACTATTTCCATCAGTTTACAAGTTTACAATGCTCCTTATTTTATTTTCACTGTTTTAATACAGAGACTGCCCAACTTCAGCGATGCCAAAAATTATTTAGCAACTTGGTTGTTTCCATAAGTGCTGATGTAATTGATCTGGGTTGGAGGTCCATGAATATGAATATGAATGTGAATTTTGAGCACCTCCACCCAGGTAATTGAGATATCCCAAGTCTATAAACCATATTGTGAGAAACATTGCCTGTTTGGGCATTAAATCTATACTTACTGTGCCATTTAGAGTGCTCCAAAATTTGGTTTATCATACCTGCCTCCACCCTTACATAATAAAGAGCAAATGTTTGGCATTTGCTTAACATGAACTGAGGAAATGAGATTTTATGTAACTATTTCAGAACACACGATGTCGAGTACAGATGGACAACATAAATAAAAATATCCAGAAGTTGGCCAGGCACAGTGGTTACACCTGAGTGCTGAGTGGTAAAATCTCAGCAACTTGGGAGGCTGAGGCAGGAGCATCTCAAGTTCCGGGCCATTCTCAGAAACTTAGTGAGAACCTCAGCAACTTAGCAAGACCCTCTCTCAAGAGAAAAAATAAAAAGTACTGGGGAATGTAGCTCAGCAGTAAAGCACCCCTGAGTTCAATCTCCAGTACCCCCACCAAATCCAAAAGCATATACATCTCAAAAGCATTCTTTTTCTTTTGGGGTGGAACAGCAAAAAAGAAACTAGAATGAAGAAAGATGACAGTACCAAAGTGAGGCCCCTGAAATATGAGCAACTTCTCCACATAGAAGACCATGATTTTGCAATGAGACCTGGATTTGGAGGTGAGTATTATCTTTTTAAAACTCATATTGAATTGGAACCAACCTAGATGCCCTTCAGTAGATGAATGGATAAAGAAACTGAGGTATATATACAC
>JAJEJO010003841.1:11574-25150 GCA_020662805.1 Glaucomys volans
CTCATTAAGTCTCAAATTTTCAGTTCTGCAAATACTTCAATGAAATTGACACAGGTCATTAAAATAGGTTGGAAATCATAATCTAGAACTTACTGTGTAATTTAATATCATTAATACTATTAATGGTAAGAATCATAAGAATTACTAATCATACATTTATTACTTATCTAAAAATAATAGAATTATAAAAAATTAATTCAAAATTACTATAAATGGTATATTTGTTGTTCAGTTTCACTTTTTGGTGGGTGGGGCTGAGAGGGAGAGAGGTACTAGGAATTGAACCCAGGGGCTTTAGCACTGAGCTATATTCCTCACCCTTTTTATTTATTTATTTATTTTTATTTTGAGACAGGTTCTCACTAAGTTGCTTAGGGCCTCACTGAGATGCTGAGACTGGTCTTAAACTTGCTATCCTCCTATCTCAACCTCCCAAGTTTCTGGGATTACAGGCACAGGCCAACATGTCTGGCTCAATTTCAGTTTTTTTAGGTGTTTCATAAACAGGATCTAAGAGGGTAAATCAACCCCCATACCTGCTTTCTACTGTGTGCACTATTGTAAATAAAATGTGTTTAGTAAGTAGTGAATGAATACATCCTGCCTACACACCAATTTTCTTTTTTATCCACAATTTATAAATTTGATAACATGATGTTAATTGTAAAATCTTGTTCAATATTCTCATGAGCTAGAGGGCCTAGCTTTCATGGAATAACTGTAGTATGCCAAATGCCATGGCTTCCTATGAACCAATTTTGCTGAAATACTGTTGTTGTTTATCACTATTATTGATTTAAATTGACAAAAACGTTAGGCACTATGTTAATAGTGCCCTTAAATACACTGTTATTTCACTGTCACAGTGATCCTTAATAATCCAGTGTGGAAACTGAGGCTTAGAGAGTTAAGGAGATCTGCTCACGACCATGGAAGCAGCAAGTTGTGATGCAATGGCAGGTCAGGAGGATGGGAGAAGGCTGTGGGAGAGGTGCCTGCTTGGATGGAAATGTATTCCCTTCAGATTCTTCAACATTACTGAGGGCACCAAGTTTTCCAGTAATGTGCAGGGTGTGGTGGAAATCAACCAGTTAAAATGACCTCTCTGAACCCACATGATTCTTTTTTCATTGACCCTAAGTCTCCGCCCCAAAACTTCCTGAACTGATAACTTTCCAGACTCTTGGAAATTTGCAGCTAGGGCAGTGTAGATGAGGGTGAGAAGCAAGGTCTCTGGCAGTACAACAGGCACAGCTTTTTGATGAGTAACTAATAGCTCATCATTCAGGATGGGGCACAGGAAACTTCATACTCCTGTTATATTGTGTTTGTGGCCAACAGGCATGTAAAGGCCATTGAGAATTAATTAACAGGAATTTTTTTTTTAAAAAAAAGATATGTTAGGTAGTTATGTTGAGGGCTGTTCTGTCGTGTTTTGATTTTTTTTTAATTTTCTGGAATCCATTGGGTTGCAATACTAAGGATTTGATCTTAATTTCCTTACATTGGAGACTCAAACTTTCCTGAACATCAGAATCACATGAAAGGTTTTTTTAGGCCCCACCCCCAGCGTTTCTGATGCACAGGAGCTGGGTGAGTCCAACAATTTGTATTTATAAAAAGTTTGAGGATGCTGATGCTGCTGGTCTGGGAATCACATTTTGAGAAACACTGCATTAGATTACCAGCATCAGATTAAATATTAGTGAGTTTAGCTTTTTTTGCTTTTTGTTTTCCAGTCATTTCTCACACTTATTAAATCCTGATTATGGTTGTATAAACCTTGAAATTACGCAGGCTTAGAAGTGTGTTCATTTTCTTTCCTCCTAGAATTCTATCACTTTCTCTCCCTAATTTAACTATTTCTTAAATATATTACCTTTACCACAATTCCAAAGATACTTAAGCTTTCCACCGTTCTCAACAGACTATTTCTTACCCCATCAATCTTTTTCCCTACAACCACCATGCAAGTGTTCTGTACCTCGTTCTCTATGATACTATGAAAGCTTTGTACATCTTTCCTCTATCATCACCACTTAGCGGACGGAAATCGAGTTAAACTCGCCGGCTATTGGTCTCATTAGCCACTAGAGGGCGCCAGTCACGCGGGAATGGTTGGAACTGTCTCAGGTGCCGCAGTTGGAAGCTCACCATAATATACTCAAAGCCAACTCCAAAAGCTGCCCTAATTCCTAACAGGTTAGGTTCCTCAGTCAAATTACTTTCTATTCTGGAGGAAAGAGTTTCTGAGGGGATTACTTTAGGCCTTTAAAAGTCAGTCAGTGATAGAATCACTGTCCTTGACTGTGAACCTTGAAATAAGCAACCCACAGACACCTGTCACTCAAAGTCATACAAGGATCAGCTAAAATCACCCGGGAGTTCCTATAAGTGCAGAAGCTTAGGCCCCAGCTCAGGCCTCCTGAATCAAAACCTGCATTGTAACAGGATCCCCAGGTGATTCACCTATGCTTGACAGTTTGAGAGCTGCCGTATAGATTACTAAATGCCTACCACCTCTTTTACCTCAAAATATTTATGCCTTCACTCTCCATCCTGTATCATCCCCAGCCCCCAGAAAAAGATCAAATTTCCTAAATTTCCACTTTGTTTGATCTACTAAGATGTTTTTAAGTGATAATGCATTTTTTAAATATTCTTTTCCTGACGCTATTAAAGGTTATTAAAAATGCAGTTGAAATCTGCTACTTAGTGACAGGTGGCAAATCATCTTACAATTAAGAAATTTTTCTGACAATCATAGACTGGAGATAAATGATGCTCAGATGGCTCATGTGTTCAGTCAGTTCAAGCAGAAAAAATCCATAATTTTGGTCAGAAGTGTCTGTCTGGCAGATTTGTGAAACATAGTCCTTAACCTTCTCTGGCCTGTCCTCATCATAACAGCTCCTTACACCAGTGACCCATTTCCATGTTCCCACATGATTGCCTTCCATGGGGAAATCAGACTGCAGGATAGAAAAGATGAGCTTTAATTTATCTTCTCTTTCTTTATACTTGTCCATAACGCAACACATGAACATACTTCTTCCCTCTTGATCTAAATGTAACTTCAGCACTTCCCTCGCCTTAATGTGTTTTCCTAATTAGCTTTAACATTAAAGCCAGCTGCTGCTGCAGTGTTTTTTACTTTTATAAAGCATTAGAAGATTAATTGACTCATTATGTGGAAACAGGAGGATATAAATTTAGGGGAGCTTTTTGTTTAACTTGGGTTATAAATTGCAGCTCATTCTCTTTATTTATGCTTTCCCTACCCATTACATCTCCCATAACTAAGGGTTTTCTGTTTTAGTGTTACAGATGACAATTTCTTTGTTTCCTCAAAGTGAAATCAATGCAGTCTCTAGATATTGGCTACTGAGTTGAGGCAAAAGCTAACATTAAAAGCTGCTTTTACAGTCTCTGCCTGTCACATAAGAGGACTCAGAGTCAGAAGGACTTGGTTATATCCCTGTCATTAACCCACTTTGGGTTTCAGGCAGTGTTGTAGGGTCCCCTCTGAGTATAAGTTCCCTCATATGCCAAGTGGAACGAAAACGTTGCTACAATGATGACATGAGGTAATACATGACATAATGAATTTAAAATGAACCATGAAAATAAGGTGTATTTAACCTGCATTATTCCAGTCTGCAAAGAAAGAGATTGATGTTATAGCTTGATGTACATAAAAAGGTTTATAAATGTGTGTGTATCTAGTTAATGATCCCAGGCAAGCAATGCCATAGTCAGAAAACTTGATATTTATTTAACTTTTATTATATTTTAAATACTTAACATATAGACTTAATAAAACTGCTTATAAAATTATCATTTTTAATGCAATTACATTTATCACTGATCTAATTGTGCTAAGTTGTTAAGACATTTGGATGGAATTAGGCTAAGGAATTCACGTGCATTTCTTCATGTAGTCTCACAACAAAAAGGCAGATAAGGTATATAATTTTCCCTATTTTACAGATTAGCAAACTGATGTGTGAGGAGTTAAAGGAGTCACAGAAGTTTCGTTCTAACTTAGGTTTATCTGGCTACACACTTCATGATTGTAACACATCTTTTACTGCCACTTTCTCTCTTGACTCAGCTCCATACTATAAAAGGAAAGATCTTTGGAGTTTTTTGCAGATCCAAAATTCTGTGTCTGCATCTTGCCTTCCAATCCCTGCCCTGCCCTCATCTTCCACTTGGTCTTCAGGGAGCCAGAGCATAGATCTTACTTCCAGAAGTGAGTTGCAACTGGACAAGGGGCTCACAGGAGATAAAAATGAGGGCAGGCAGCTCTGAGAGCATACATTGGCCTCAGAAATGAGGAACTCTTCCCCAGGAGAACAGTATTAATCTGGAGGGAGGAAAGAATAAATCTAAACTACTTAGGAACTCATTTCTAATGGACAAGCCATATCTCAGCTCCACTGTCAAAATGGCCTTCAAACAACCCCAAGGACCCAGTGCTTTACCAACACAGGCATGTCTGTGTCCTTGAAGGCAGCTTTAAAGATTGTGCCCCAGTTTGCATAAATAGTCATCAACAGTGCTTTCATCAGCTTTCTTGTCACTGTTACCAAAACACCTGACAAGAACATCTTACAGACTGAAAAGATTATTTGGGGCTCATGATTTCAGAGGTCTCAGTTCATAGCAGGCTGACTCCATTACTCTGGGCCAGTGGTGAGACAACTCATAGCTGGGGAAGGACCCAGTGAAGGAAAGCTACTCGACTCATGGCAGGATCAAGAAGCGCAGAGGCCTCAAATGAGATTCTACAGTGAGCATCACTCCTCAGGTTTCATAGGTGAGGAAACAAAGCATAGAGATGTCACTTACCATACATCGAATAACAGTGGTGGAGCTAGGTTCTAATTCTACCCTATGTAACTCCAGTGCTGGATCTTTCTCTAGGACATACTACCGCCCCTCTAAGATCTTTCCAAATCTTTCATTCCCTTGGAGTATTAGAATTAGTGGGAAGATTTATTCACCATGAAGTACTAAGCAGAACCTAGGACAAGATATTTGTATGAATTTTTATTTTGACACTCTATTAATTTAAGAAAAATGCCAAAAAATAAAGTCACTGAATCTGAATTCTATAAAGGAATAATACTGAGCTGTTCCAAGTTAATGCTCAACCAAAACTTTTAGTAAACAACATTATTTATGGAGTTACTATTAATATTAAAAGAAGAAATTGATCTGATGTAGCAGGAAGAAGTTGGAGGTTAAGATGCAAGTAAAGATATTCCTGAAGGCAGAGGCAAAAATAGGTTTGAGTGGCAAAGCAGTGACTGGCTTGCTGAAGTCCTTCTAAGTAAGGAATGATATTGGGGTTTCCAAGTAAATGAGTAATAACATTGGAATAGCATTTATTTACACATGTGCTTTTATTTTTATAATTGAAAGTACAGTAGCTCATTCATTAGAAAACAGAAAAAATTTTGTTTCAAGATACTCAGAAAGTAATTCATTTGCAACCTATGAACAATGATCTCTCTCTGTTTTGAAGTTTTCCAAAATGATTGGCATGCATTTCTCAACATTTTACCCATTGTTCTTTCTGTAGGGTCCCCTGTGCCAGTAGGTATAGATGTCCAGGTTGAAAGTATTGACAGCATTTCAGAAGTTAACATGGTAAGTTTCTGAAAGTATGAGATCAATAGTAGCAGAATCATTGGTGTTTTTAATAAATCATTTAGGTATGTCATTAATCTTTCCTACTTTGCTCAATAATAATAGAATTATGGTTAGTTTGTCCTCTTCTATTCATCTTTTTCTGTCTTTGATTATAATTCCCATTCCTTTCCTACTTTTCTTTTTTCCTTCTAGTGGTTTTTCAGTAGTGGGGCACTGCAGAACATCATGATCTATTTAGCTATGTAATGTGAACTAGGATCAATATTAGAAGGATAGTCATGATGTATGTGCACTACGTCATCCCAACTGTGTGATTTTACCCATAAAAAGACCATTGAACCAAGCTTCATAGGCTGCTTCCAGAAGTTTCAACAGATATTAGTTTTGCTTATCTGTAAACACCAAAGGATTTTTTGACTCAGAGGACTAAAAATTAAGAAAATAGCTTCTATTTTCTAGAAACACAGAAGAGATTGTCACTATTTTATTTTGCAATGAAACAACTGTATTATTTTTATGGAGTGCTCTTTAGCTACCACTGTCCCTAAGAGTTGAAACAGATCACTTGCTAATCTCATCAGTCTTCCTTGTAGCCTCTTTCTGTCTCCTACACCATTTTTCTTGCTTGCTTTTTAAATCATTCCCTCCCTTAATCCTTGTTTTATAATTTTTGCCATTTTTAATGTTTTAATATCCTCTAGCATAATTTTTCCATTTTATTTTCCCCATTCCCAACTTAGAACAACCTTCCTATCTATGTAACGACAGGAACCATTTTTCATTTACATAGTTTTCAGGATTTTACTCCAAGAACCCTTCATGTTATGGCGGCTAACTTCCATGCCCACGCTTACACTTCTTTTCACCTGCTCCTCTTCTGTTCATGTGTTAATGTAGTCTCAGAGCTTTGTTTAACCCCTTTTAGTTTACTTATCTATGCTAAATGAAGAAATATTTATAGTTTTAAATCTTCAACATCCATTTCCCTATTCTACTCAATTGCTGCACTTCCTCATATCTGAATCATGCTTTCCATTTCATTTCTCTCTCCTGAGTTCCACTGTCTTTCCACCATCCCCTGTAGGTACATTTCTTTGGTTTCCACTACATGCAAGAGTTAATGACAAGGGATCCAACAGGTCCCCTAATACCTAGTAGGATGCAGCTTCTAGATACGTTTTGTACATAGTTCGCACTTCAGTATTGACCCCCCTCCCCGGAACTAAAATATTAAGAAATTCAATTTTGAGTGCCTTTAGGTTGGGCCTGTGCCCACTCATCAGCCCTGGAAACCAGGCCATGCTTCTCTCTGGCGTCAGCCTGTCTTTGTCCCAGGACCTCTGACAACTTGCTTTCCACTAATTGCTCTAATACACACTGCATCCAGGTTTTTGCAGGACTATAGTTTATTCAATTTGGGAGATCAACTTTATCAGAATTAATACAAAATTATGAATACTAAAACAGTTTTAAAAGTGGATATTTATTTAGAATAAGAAAAGAAATCACAATAAAATCATAGACAACATATTGAAGTTTGGGGTCCCTTCCATCTGCAGTCTCTTCTGGGGATTTATCAGAATGCTCACATAAAATCGCTTCCCATTGATAACCTGGTTTCTCTTCCCAGCATCAATACTCCAGAATCCCAGGAACTCTCGGCATTCACTGGAGTCCATGTGAAGGAGAAGTTCACAACTTCAGCTCATTAGCTTCATATAAACCTACCTGAAAATACCATATAGGCCACTCACCTACAAGTCATTAGCACCCATAGCAACCACTCCTGGGACCAAGAATATTGATCCTGCACCCTGTTCCTGCTGGTTTTGATTGGTCTCTTTTTCTCTCTGCTTAGGACTTTACAATGACTTTTTACCTAAGGCATTACTGGAAAGATGAGAGGCTCTCCTTTCCTAGCACAACAAATAAAAGCATGACCTTCGATCACAGATTGATCAAAAAGATTTGGGTGCCTGATATCTTTTTCGTCCATTCTAAAAGATCCTTCATCCATGATACAACCATGGAGAACTTCATGCTGCGTGTCTACCCTGATGGAAACGTCCTCTTCAGTGTCAGGTGAGGAGGGCTCTGTATTGCCTTTGCTTCCCTGGACCACAGCCATCTACACCCAAGCTGGTGGGCCTCACTTCAGACTCCACCGACAACACTGCTGTCAGTTCAGTGGTGCTGAGACACAAGAGAAGATGTGATGTTCTCTGGTTCTAAGATCCAGATTTTTAAAATCACTTTCCTATTGTAACTGTAGCCATTCTGAGTATATGGGTATATGTAGACTGGAGAAATAGAGTGAAACTGACTTTTAGAAATCCTTAAAAGTCTGGCATACAGTTTTCTAAGTATGTAAATCTACTATTCCTCTTTACCAACTTCACCCCACCTCTGTACTCCACCAAAGAGTGTTTGAATCTTGTGCTAGCTAAATAATTAACTGTGTTCATTTTTCAAAGGAAGGCATAGTCATCTTCCAAGTTAGTATTACTTAGTTTATTTCCTTTTCCTCTTTTTTACTTATATTATTTTCCTCTTTTTAATTCTGATACTATGCAGTAATAGCCCTCTATCTTAAAATTTCCATATTTTCTTTTAACCAAATGAATCCTCTACATATTATATGTTCTAAAAATTTTTAATAAATTGAATGCAATTCAACTTTTTAAAAGGTCCTAGAAGTCTCAGAAAGATTCTGTAGTAGCCTGGAAAAGTAACACCCTAAAAGATATCCATCTCTTTATTCCTAGAACCTGTGAAGGTTCCCCTGTATGGCAAAAAAGATCCTTGTAGATGTGGTTAAATTGAAGATCTTAAAATTGGAAGATTATCTTGGATTATCTGGTTGGGATTTGAATACAAACATAAGTATCCTTATAATAGAAAGGTAGAGAAAAGTTGGTAGGCTCAGAAGAGTAGCAAAGAATGTGACCACAACCCAAGGAATACAGTGGCTCCCATAAGCTGTAAGATGAATGAATTTCTCCCCCAGAACTCCTAAGGGAGCAGGGTCTTTCTGACGCATTAATTTTGGCCTAATTATACTGACCTCAGACTTCTGGTCTCAAGAACTATGAAAGAATTCATTTCTATTGCTTTAAACCACCAAGTGTATTTTAATTTCACACAGTAGCAACAGAAAACTATTATAGGTTTCTTTACCTATTAAAAGTATCTCGTAGGAAGGAAACTGTTGCTTGCCATTTTATAAAGGCTGTCAATGTTTTTATAAGTGAAACCGATGAAAAGTACTAATGTCAATAGTAATTTTTTTTTCTTTTTTATGGTGCTGGGGATTGAACCCAAGACCTTGTGCTTGCGAGGCAGACACTCTACCAACTGAGCTATACCCCCAACCTGTCAATAGAACTTTTAAACCAAGAGTAACAGAAGACTCAAAAAAGCCAGGTACAGTGGTACACCCCTGTAATCCCAGCTATTTGGAAAGCTGAGGCAGGAGGATCACGAGTTCAAAGCCAGTCTCAGCAATTTAATGAGGCCCTAAGCAACTCACTGAGACCTTGACTCAAAATAAAATATAAAAAGGGCTGGAGAGGTGGCTCAGTGGTAAAGTACCCTTGGGTTCAATCCCTGGTACCAAAAAAAAAAGACTTGAAAATATTGGAGTTGTCCCTTGACTGTCTCCTTCAAGGTAACCTCTAATCCCTTGGGATATTCTACCTGATAAAAATATTTTTGCTTATCTATAGTCTGTGAGTCAAGTGAGATAATGTGAACTCACAATGTGACTTGTGGGGGTTCTGAGTGATGTGGTATCTGCATAACCTCTGGAGGGTTAGAGACTGAAGTCAGCCACTTGGGTAGTCAACCATGGCTAAATGGAAAACACTCAGTTAAAATGTTGGACACTGTATTAGTCATCTTAGCATCACTGTGACCAAAATATCAGACAAGAATGACTTAGAGAAGCAAAAGTCTATCCTGGCTCAGTTCTGTCCATGGTGGACTGACTCCATTACTCTGGGCCCAAGGTGAGGCAGAACATTATGGAGGAAGGGCATGGCTGAGGAGGGCTGCTCCAGCCACAGTGGCCAGAAGCAGAGAGAGTAGGGGCAAAGGACTGGAGGAAAGGTGAATCCTTCCAGGGTGTATCTCCTATGACCCTTTTCCTCCAGTCTTCAGTTCTCCAGCTGCCTACAGTTACCACACAGTCCAGTCAAACTAGGATGGACTGATTAGGATACAGCTCTCACAATTCATCACTTCACCTCTGAACTTTATTGCATTCACACAAGAGCTTTTGGGAAACACCTAGTATCCCAACCATAACAGACTCCAAGGCTTGAGTGAGCTTCCCTGGTTTTCAATTCCCCGTGCAGGTTGTCACACACCATGACTGAGGGAATGAAGACCTGTCTACATGACTCCACTAGGAAAGAACAACCGGAAACTTGCTTCTGATTTCCCCTGGACCCTGCCCTGTGCTCATTTTGTGTTGTTTATTTTAATTTTTTGATTGTAGTAAAGGCAACCATGAGTACAAGAACTTTGCTGAGTTCTATGAGTCTTTCTAATGAATCATTGTCACTGAGGGTGGTCTTGAAGATCCCCAAACTCAGCAAGATTCAGAATTGTTGTTGGTACAGCTCTTCCAGCCAACAACAGAGCCAGTCTAAGCCCAGAGTCAGATCAACTGGTTCCAGGCTTGGTTCTGACACAACCTAGCGACCTAACCTCCTTGATCATTAATTTCTTCAGGTGTACTATGAAGGAGACAGACTGGAAGACCTCAGAGATCCCTTCCAGCTTTAAAACACCAGAGTGAATATATTTTATTTACATGAAGTCGTCCAGACTCTTCCTAGCTTGGTGTTTTGGTGTATAACCATTGATGGTAAAATTCAGCCACAGAAGATAAAATGGTTCTACTCCTCTGATTATCTCAGGAGCACCCTGGGTGGGAGCATCTGTTGCCTTTGTTTTTTTTGCAGACTTGCTTGGAGGCCTTTTATGAACTCCTGATCTGCTATTCTGGGTACCAAAGTTTCTACTTTGAGGCAAGATCATAGCACAGCAGCCTCTGCCCAAAGCCAGGAAAATCTAAGAGGATATAAAAATTGAAAAAATAAACCTCATCAGTGTGCAAGCCTTTTGGCTTAATAGCAATTGAACTCTGCTTTGTGCACATAGATCTATGACTAAACATTCTCCAGGCTTTCCCCTCACTGCTGGAAAGAGAATTTCCTCAAGTAAACTTGCTGTGTGAAGGAAACCTTTACCTATAGATGTTTATTACCACTATCCCAACCCTTTATTACTAGAGACTACTTAAGTTTTAGTCTTTCAAAAAGCAGAAAATATTTAAATCTATTTTAAAACATCTCACTTTGAGGTGTGTTTTTCTGAATACATAAGAACCAGAAAACACAGGAGGGGATGACCAGGAGATGGTGAAATCAGAAGCAATTAGGAGAGCCGAATACTTTCAACAATTTATGTCGTCAGCAATTATCATTCATCCTCCTGGTTTTGCTTCCTTGTACATTATTTGGACAAAAGATAGCAACGCCTGTTTTCCATTACTCTTGAAATGCGCACAAAACAGGGGAGCAATAAGGGACCTTCAATGTTGCATGCTAATTTGACCATATGGTTAAATGATCTGCAGTTCTCTTTTTCTCATTCCTTTTATAGGATAACAGTTTCGGCCATGTGCTTAATGGATTTCAGCAGGTTTCCTCTTGACACTCAAAATTGTTCTCTTGAACTGGAAAGCTGTAAGTCTTATTTCCTGATGCAGTGCATCCATATCATCTGTATACAACATCACATGCTTGCCCAGAAATAAGTATGGTCCTAGCAAGCATTTAAAAATCTTAATGTATTTTTCCAAAACTGTTGTGGGAATTTTGTTTTGTTTTGTTTTGTTTTGTTTTGTTGCTTTTACTAAGGATGATGGCAGTATATCTTTCAAATGAGAAGATTCAGAGGAAAAAATGCTTTCCTCGTTACTTATTTTTACAGTTTCCACAATGGTTATGAAGGGACAGCTCCTTAAAAAGGTGTATTCTTCTAACATTATTATGTAAGCTGACACACACTTTCCACATCTGTAAAGCTCTGGAATTTTATTCTTATATATAGTCACAATCCTCCATTAAGTAGACTTGGGTTCCCCAGGGAAACCCCACTCTAGGCATAGACCTCTAATCAAAGTCCTGTAAAAGGGCTTCTTACCTGGCTCCTTCTCATTTACTTTGACCTAACAGCTATTTTTGATAAGGCATCCTAAAAGTTGACTGCAGGTTTTCACAATGTGACCAAAATGCTGGGAAAAACAATGGATGTCTCCTACATATATATTCTTTCCCAGATCCATTAGAAACTTCATATAACATTACGTGATTTTAGAAGAAAATTCCTTATAAGCTAGGTTCATTTTTTAATTTCTTGGGTTTTTTTATTTTTTGGTACCAGAAATTGAACAAAGGGGCACTTTACCACTAAACCACACCTTCAACCCTTTCTTATATTTTTCTAGAGACACAGTCTCACTGAGTTGCTTAGGGCCTCCCCAAGTTGCTGAGGCTGGCTTTGAACTTGCAATTCTCCTATCTCAGCCTCCTGAGCTGCTGGTATTATAGGCATGTGCCACCACAGCAGGCTCATTTTGGAATTTCATCCAAGAGAGGTACAGAATTAAAGAGGCATAAGATCCTGGAGTCAACACTGAGACTGTGAAGCAATGCTATGGTGTCACTCAGAGGTGATACCCGGCTTCATTATGTGGAAGACAGCACCTCATGGAGGAGCACCTATTTGGAGAGTTTTAACCAGACAAGCTCGTGGGTGCTAGACAAGCTTCCATGCCCTACTATTCATCAAGGTCTAATTTTTCAAGGATTTTTTTCTTTTAAAGTTGTGGATATGATCAGTCTATTAGCAAACACTTGTCTGCATCGAACATGTATGTCATTGGACCAAGTACTGGTGTTACGAAACTGTAAAAAACATGATTACATGATTATAGGCCTCATGTAACTTCTAAGTGCTTTTTGCAGTTACTGGAATGGTATTGTCCTTTTTAGATGCCTACAGTGAGGAGGAGCTAATGCTGTACTGGAAAAACGGGAACAAGTCCTTAACTACTGAAGAACATATTTCCCTTTCTCAGTTCTTCATTGAGGAGTTCAGTGCATCCAGTGGAATAGCTTTCTATAGCAGCACAGGTACAGCATTTTATGTGGATGATTCATCAGCATTTATGAAGCCCCTACTCTATGCTAAGTACCACAACATTTAAGAGAAACCTGAATCCAAACAAGTGTCCTATTTGGCCAAAAAGATCACCCCTCCTTTTCACAAGCAGCTGGCTGCCTCTACTGTTCTAATATATCATTTCTCACCCCTCATGCAAACACCTCTAACCACATGCCTTGTTTCCGCTCTGACACCTCCATTCTATTCTCAGTACAGCAGACAGAGTGATCTTTTGAAACATAAAGATCATAGTTCTTTCCTGCTCAAAACTCTTCCGTGTTTTTCATCACATTTATAACCAGTTCAAGCTTCTCAACATGGTCTACCTCCTGCCACTGCTCTGACCTCACCCAATGTCAAAACTGTGAATAGAACATTGCAATATTTAATGCTAACATAATGTGATATATATAAAGCATAAAAATCTATACATATTATTTCCTACACTGTATAGAAAGCTAGATATATAGATATAGATAGATAATAATAGTAAGATCTGAAGCAAAAATATCCATGAATATAATCCAGCTCTTCTCTTTAAAAGAAAAGGCTAAGTTTCACTTCTAAATTCTGACTTCACCTCTAAGTCACTCCATTGGCTCCAGTCTCTCTATTTGTCCCTGTCAGCCTTTCAAGTCCTGCCAGGCAAGACTCAATGCTAGTTGATTTTTTTTTTTTT
>JAJEJO010003841.1:25550-78835 GCA_020662805.1 Glaucomys volans
TTTTTTTTTTTTTCTTCTGGTCATGTTTTGGAGTCTGTCAAAATTCAGACAAACTACTTACACCGAAAATCTCACTGCTTACAAAGATGCTTTAAGTGTTTTAAAATGAACTACAAATCCTTTAACATTCAAGAAATAGAATTTTGGTTCCTAAGAAAATTGGGAAACAATAGAATTGTGGTTGAATGGACGGCTGTATGTGGCATGAGATAGAGAATTATTCATAAAAAGTTTTAAAAAATTTTAAAAAGCAACTTACAAAAGACTATATACATTTAATACGATCTCATATTTGTTATTTTTTAATTTTTTTTTCAGTCATTGATGGATCTTTATTTTATTTATTTTTATGTGTGCTGAGGATGGGACCCAGGGCCTCACACATGCTAGGCAAGCACTTTACCACAACCCCAGCCCTCATGTTTGTTATTGAAAAAGGAATTTCTCCTGGTCTAGTTTCTCTAGCAATACCATTCCCACTCTTCCCTTTTCCAAAGAACTGCAAGACGAAGTACCATTTCTCCTTCCTGGTTACCCCCACCCCCACCTCAAAAACTAGATAATCATTCTCCAGAAAAGTCTGAATAAAGGAACGATACAGGATGGGGATGTAGCTCAGTGGTACATTACTTGCTCAGCATGCACAAGGCCCTGGGTTCAGTCCCTAACTTAAGAAAAAATGTTGGCTGGGGATATAGCTCAGTTGGTAGAGTGCTTGCCTCACATGCACAAGGCCCTGGGTTCAATCCCCAACACTACAAAAAAAAAAATCCTGTTTCCTAAATTTATTTATTTCAAGATTTAATAATAAACTGCAAACTACTCAGTTGGCTCTCTGTTTCTGTGGGTTCTGCCTTCATGGATTCAATCAACCATAGGCGGGATATATATTTTTAAGTTGGGGAGTCTATACTGAACATGTACAGAATTTTTGTCATTATTATTCCATAAACAATACAATATAACAACTCTTTATATAGTAAATAAATTGTATTAGATATCACTAATGAGATAGAGATGATTTAAAGTGCACTGGAGCATGTGCAGAGATTATATGTAAATATTATACAATTTTATGTGAAGGACTTGAGCTTCCATAGATTTTTTATGTCCTAGGGGTCTTGGAACCAAGGACAGATGATTGTAGATGTTTAGGTTCCCAAGGAATGATTATACAGTAACCATGACCTTCTTTATGAATTACTTTAATAGGTATTCCTTATTGCTTTTAACCCGACAATAATTATATGAAGCTATAGGGGTAAATGTGGTGTCATTGTACTCTACAGTCACAATTTAAACTCTTAATTGCACACAATAATAAAGTGAGGAACACATATGAGACAATGTATAGCTCCCCCAAAATGTATTTTTTAACCCTAGAATGAACTGAGAGTATCTTTTGTTACCCCGGGAATGAAATTGGTGTTCTTGAATCGTATGTTTCATTAAAGCATGTATATCAACTGACAATGAGAGAAAACATTAGAATGTGGTTTAAAAAAAAAAAAGGATAATGAGCACTTAATCAAAAATAGAAGACTAGCAGTAGAGCCTGACAATTCAGTGTGGGTTGACTTGGTATATATTTTAGGCCACATGCCTGAATGTTTGCTTGATCTGTCCAATAGCTGCCACCTTGAGTTTTCTACAAAATTTCTAAAAGTAGGGGAAGGGTTCTCTAACTGTGCAATACCTATGATTTTGTTTTAAAATTTATAACCTATAGTCTCTGTGTTTTGAATAATTTCAATTAAAATGAACTGCATTTATCAGAGAAAAACTGATCTCAGCACTTATTCATAACACATGTATTTTCATGCTTATTCACTTCATTATTCGTTGCCTTGTTTTAGTAGATATTTTAAAAGATTGACATCACAGTTATTGTAAAATAAAGCAAGGTAATATGAATTAGAAATGTGTGAGAAACAAAAATGCAAAGCAAGGTAAAGTATCGAATAAAATCTGATGTGTGTTCATTACAGAATAATACTCAGAGAGGTTCTACATATGGTCGAAAAAAATGGCTCTATACTTCCTTCTGGTCAGTGTGAAAAGGGAAACCTCAACAAAATATTTGTGTGGATATGACCACAATTTGTGCTTTTATTTTTTATTTTTTTTTTAGTTGCATCCTACGACTTTATTTATTGATTTATTTATTTATTTATTTATTTATTTTAGGTCATTGTATACAAATGGAGTACAACTATCTTTTTCTGGGTGTACACAAAGTAGAATCATACAATTTGCATGTTTATACATATACATGGAGTATAGATGTTTGTCTCATTCTATTATCTTTCCTTCCCTGCCCCCTCCCCACCCCTCATTTTCCTCTATACAATCCATCCCTTCTCCATTCTTCCCGTGCCTCCCCCACCCCCATTATGTGTCATCAACCACTTATAAGAGAGATCATTCAGCCTTTGGTTTCTTGGGATTGGCTTATTTCACTTATTTCATTTCATGATCTTCTCCAATTCCATCCAGTTACCTCCAATTGTCATAATTTTATTATTCTTTATGACTAAATAATATTCACTTGTGTATATATATCATAGTTTCTTTATCCATTCCTCTATTGAAGGGCATCTAGGTTGATCCAGAATCTAGCTAGAGTGAATTGAGCAGCAATAAACATTGATGTGGCTGCATAATTGTAGTATGCTGATTTTAAGACCTTTGGGTATAGGCCAAGGAGTGGGATAGCTGGATCGAATGGTGGTTCCATTCTAAATTTAAGAAGAAATCTCCATACTGCTTTCCAGAGTGGCTGCACCAATTTGCAACCCCACCAGCAATGTATGAGTGTACCTTTTTCCCCACATCCTTGCCAACACCTATTGTTGCTTGTATTCTTGATAATAGACATTCTAATTGAGGTGAGATGATATCTTAGGGTAGTTTTGATTTGCATTTCTCTTATTACTAGAGATATTGAACATTTTTTCATATATCTGTTGAGTGCTTGTAGATCCTCTTCTGCGAAGTGTCTGCTCATTTCCGTAACCCATTTATTGACTAGGTGACTTGTATTCTTGGGGTAAAGTTTTTTGAGTTCTTTATATATTCTGGAGATTATTGCTCTATCTGTCTTGTGTGTGGCAAATATTTTCTCCCACTCTGCAGACTCTCTTTTCACATAGCTGATTGTTTCCTTTGCTGAGAAAAAGCTTTTCAGTTTGAATCTATCCCAATTATTGATTCCTGCTTTTATTTCTTGTGCTTTGGGAGTTATGTTAAGGAAGTCTGGTCCTAGGCTTAGATGATGAAGATTTGGACATACTTTTTCTTCTATTAGGTGCAGGGTCTCTGGTCTAATTCCTAGGTCCTTGATCTATTTTGAGTTGAGTTTTGTGCAGGATGAGAGATAGGGGTTTAGTTTCAATTTGCTGCAAATAAATTTCCAGGTTTCCCAGAACCATTTGTTGAAGAGACTATCTTTTCTCCATTGTATGTTTTTGGCTCCTTTGTCAAGTATGAGATAACTGTATTTATGTGGGTTTATCTCTGTGTCCTCTATTCTGTACCATTGATCTATCTGCCTATTTTAGTGCCAATACCATGCCATTTTTGTTATTATTGCTTTGTAGTATAGTGGAAGGTCTGGTATTGTGATACCTCCTGCTTCGCTCATCTTGCTAAGAATTGCTTCAGCAATTCTGGGTCTCTTATTCCTCCAAACGAATGTCATGATTGCTTGCTCTATTTCTATGAGGTCCATTATTGGGATTTTAATTGGAATTGCACTTTTGGTAGTATTGCCATGTTGATGATATTAATTCTGCCTAACCAAGCATGTGGAAGATCTTTCCATCTTCTAAGATTTTCTTTCATTTCTTTCTTTAGTGTTCTGTAGTTTTCATTGTAGATGTCTTTCACCTCTTTTGTTAGATGGATTCCCAAGTATTTTATTTTTTTCAAGGCTACTTTGAATGGGGTAGTTTTCCTAATTTCTCTTTCAGAGGATTCATCACTTATGAATAAAAATGCATTAGATTTATGAGCATTAATTTTATATCCTGCTACTTAATTGAATTCATTTATGAGTTCCAGAAGTTTTCTGGTGGAATTTTTTGGCTCCTCTAAATAGAGAATCATGTCATTGGCAAAAAGGGATAGTTTGAGCTCTTCTTTTCCTATTCATATCCCTTTAATTTCTTCAGTTTTTCTAATTGCTCTGGTTAGAGTTTCAAGGATGATGTTGAATAGAAGTGGTGAAAGAGGGCATCCCTGCCTAGTTCCTGTTTTCAGAGGGAATGCTTTCAATTTTTCCCATTAAAATGATGTTAGCTGTAGGCTTAGCATAGATAGGCTTTACAATGTTTAGGAATTGCACTTTTGGTAGTATTGCCATGTTGATGATATTAATTCTGCCTAACCAACTATCCCTATTTTTATCCTACTATCCCTATTTTTTCTAGTGTTTTGGGCATGAAGGGATGCTGTATTTTATCAAATGCTTTTTCCTCATCTATTGAAATAATCGTGTGGTTCTTAATTTTAAGTCTGTTGATGTGGTGAATTGCATTTATTGATTTCTGGATATTGAACCAATCTTGCTTCCCTGGAGTGAAACCCAGTTGATCATGGTGCACTATCTTTTTTTTTTTTTTTTAATTTATTCTTTTATTTACTTATTGATTCATTGAACACAAATGGAGTACAGCTATTGTTTCACTGTTTGTACACAAGGTAGAGTCACACCATCTGTGTATTCATGCATGTACACAGGGCAATGGTATCTGTCACACATTCTGTTATTAATTTTACCCCCCACCCACCCCCACCCCTCCCTTCCCTCTATGCTAGCTATCTTTCCTCCATTCTTGCCATCTTTCCCCCCCACATTATGCATCATCATTCATATATCAGAGAGACCATTCGGCTTTGCTTTTGTATGTGATTCACTAAAATTTTGTTAAGAATTTTTGCATCGATGTTCATTAGAGATATTGGTCTGAAATTTTCTTTTCTTCATGTGTCTTTGTCTGGTATTGGTATCAGGGTGATATTGGCTTCATAGAATGAGTTTGGAAGGGTTCCCTCCTCCTCTATTTCATGGAATACTTTGAGAAGTATTGAAGTGAGCTCTTCTTTGAAGGTCTTGGAGAACTCACCTGTGAATCCATCTGGTCCTAGACTTTTCTTTCTTTGTTGGCTTTGATGACTTCTTCTATTTCACTGCTTGAAATTGATCTATTTAAATTATGTATATCCTCTAGATTCAGTTTGGGTGGCTCATATGCCTCTAGGAACCTGTTGATGTCTTCAAGATTTTCTATTTTGTTGGAGTATAAGTTTTCAAAATAGCTTCTAGTTATGTTTTGTATTTCAATAGTGTCTGTTGTAATATTTCCTGTTTCATCATGAATTGTAGTAATTTGAGTTTTCTCTCTCCTTCTCTTTGTTAGTGTGGCTAAGGGTTATCAATTTTGTTTATTTTTTCAAAGAACCAACTCTTTGTTTTGTCAATTTTATGAATTATCTCTTTTGTTTCAATTTCATCAATTTCCCCTCTGATTTTGATTATTTCCTGTCTTCTACTACTTTTAGTAATGAACTGTTCCTCTTTTTCTAGGGCTTTGAGCTGTAATGTGAGGTCATTTATTTGTTCACTTTTCATTCTTTTATTGAATGTGCTCCGTGCAATGAATTTTCCTCTTAGCACTGCTTTCATAGTATTCCAGAGATTTTGATATGTTGTATCTTTGTTCTCGTTGACCTCTAAGAATTTTTTTATTTCCCCCCAATGTCTTCTGTTATCCATGCATCATTCAATAGCATATTAATCTATAAGTGTTGGAGTAGTTTCTGTTTTTTATTTTATCATTGATTTCTAATTTCATTCCATTATGGTCTGATAGAATACAAGGTAGTATCTCTATCATTTTGTATTTGCTAAGAGTAGCTTTGTGGCATAACATATGGTCTATTTTAGAGAAGGACCCATGAGCTGCTGAGAAGAAAGTGTATTCGCTAATTGATGGATGGAATATTCTATATATGTCTGTTAAGTCTAACTTAGCAATTGTGTTACTGAGTTCTAAGGTTTCTTTGTTCAATTTCTGCATGGAAGCTCTGTCCATTGATGAGAGAGGTGTGCTAAAGTCACCCAGTACTATTGTGTTTGGATCTATTTGGTTCCTGGAATGAAGAAGGACTTGATTGATGTACATGGATACGCCATTGTTTGGGGCATAAATATTTTTGTTTGTTATATCTTGCTGATTTATGCTTCCCTTAAGCAATATGACATGTCCTTCTTTATCCCTTCTAACTAATTTTGACTTGAAGTCTGCTTTATCTGATATGAGGATGAAAACCCTTGCTTTTTTACTGAGTCCGTGTGCATGGTATGTTTTTTCCCATCCTTTCACCTTTAGTCTGTGGGTTTCTTTTTCTATGAGATGCATCTCTTGGAGGCAGCATATTGTTAGGTCTTTCTTTTTAATCCAATCTGCCAGTCTATGTCTTTTGATTGATGAATTCAGGCCATTAACGTTCAGGATTTTTTTTGAGATATGATTTGTGTTCCCAGTCATTTTGGCTTATTTTGGTTTTAAACTTGACTTGGTTTCTCCTTTATTTGGCTATTCCTTTAGGGTAGTTCCTCCCTAAGCTGACTTACATTGTTGTTCTTCATTTCTTCCTCATGGAATATTTTGTTTAAAATGTTCTGTAGTGCTGGCTTTCTACCTGTAAATTCTTTTAGCTTTTGTTCATCATGGAAGGATTTTATTTCATCTTCAAATCTGAAGGTAAGTTTTGCTGGGTATAAAATTCTTGGTTGACATCCATTTTCTTTCAGAGCTTGAAATTTTAGGGTCTCTGTTGAGAACTCTGCTGATAACTGTATTAGTTTCCCCCTGAATGTAATCTGATTTTTTTTCCCTCTCATAGCCTTTAAAATTCTATCTGTATTTTGTCTATTAGGTGCTTTCATTGTAATGTGCCTTGGTGTTGATCTATTGTAGTTTTGTACATTTGGTGTCTGTAAGCCTCTTGTATTTGATTTTCCATTTCATTTCTCAGATGTGGGAAATTTCTGATATTATTTCATTGAATAGATTATTCATTCCTTTGGTTTGTATCTCTGTGCCTTCCTGAATCCCAATCACTCTCAAATTTGGTCTTTTCATGATATCCCATAATTCTTGTAGGCTTTGTTCATGACTTCTTACCATCTTCTCCATTGGGTCAACTTTATTTTCAAGATTAAATATTTTATCTTCAGTGTCTGAGGGTCTGTCTTCCAGGTGATCTAGCCTGTTGGTTGTGCTATTAAGTTTTTAATTTGGTTTATTGTTTCCTTCATTTCCAGGAGTTCTGTTTGGTTGTTTTGTTTTGTTTTGTTTTGTTTTCAGAATCTCTATCTCTTTATTGAAATGATCTTTAGCTTCCTGTAATTCTTCTTTTAACTGTTGATTGGTGCAATCACTCATTGCCTGCATTTGCTCTCTCATCACATCGTTTGCTTCTCTGATCATTTTAATTATGTACACTCTGAACTCCCTTTCTGACATTTCTTCTGCCGTGCTATCATTGGATTCTGGTGATGTAGCATCTAGGTTTATTTGAGATACTTTCTTCCCCTGTTTTCTCATGTTGCTCATGTATCTTCTCCTCTATCCATGAGAATCAGAGGTATTACATCTTCCCCCTGTAGACTTGTGGTGTCCATGCAGGTTTCCAATACGTCACCTCCTAGTCTTCAGTAACGCTAGATTACAGGCTGGGGCCAGGCTAGGGTATGTCTGGTCCTCCGGGCTTGTCCTCCTGGCAGCTGCCCCCATGTGAAGTCCCACAGGAGCACTCAGGGTCAACATACCAGGTGCAGAAGTCTTAGGTGTCTGTGCTAGGCTGAGCCTGAGGTCTGTCTCCAGTTCCTCCCAGAACTGGAAGTCTCGCGAGACTTGGCTTGAGGGACACCAAACCTCTGAGCTGAGCCTCCCTGAGTGGAAAACTCAAGTGTCTACCATGCCCGCTCACCACACACCAAGGTGTCCCACTTCTGGACTGTGCCAGCTGCCCCCACACAGAAATTCCATGGGAACACTTAGGGCCGACCTACCAGGTGCAGAGGTTTCAGGCCTCTGCACTGGGCTGAACCTGATGCCTGTCTCTGTGCCTGTCTTCAATTTGTGCTTTTAATCAGACAAATTGCCAACACTACCAATAGGAGTCTATATAACTCCAATAGCATGAAAAAAAAATCATCTTTTTGTTTATTTTTTGCAGACTTATCACAGACACATTATGGTGTCCATGAGACTTTAAAATAATGAAAATAGTTAAGGGATGGCCTTCTTTTTCCTATTTGAATTCCTAGATGTCTAGATTCCAGGTTAGAATGCAGTGACCTAGTACCTACTATGAACATTTTCTTTCAGATAAAATGTGCTTTTCCTTTGTTATAGCTAATAAAAGTTGACTATTACATGCAGGCATCAGTCATGTGTTGAGACTTTCCTTCTTGTAGAATCACTGCAAACACAATATATTGTCTTTAAAGGTCACCCCACACAATGTAATTACCAATCATCCCTGAACTGCAGGCATGGAAGTTAAGGGGATATTTGAGCTAAATAATTAAACATGCTGAAATTTAGATCATTGAACAAACCTTGGTGGAGTGCTAGGCCCAGGTTCCAGCTAGGGTTGGAAAAAGAGTTGAGTTTATCCAGCTCCATGTCCTCCAAGAACTTTGAATCTCAAGAAGCATGTCATATCACCAAGTGCAGTGTGACCAGAAGGAAGCCTGTTCTAATGGAAACTTTGACTCTTTTTTGCAGGTTGGTACTACAGGCTTTTCATCAACTTTGTGCTAAGGAGGCACATTTTCTTCTTTGTGCTAAAAACCTATTTTCCGGCCATGTTGATGGTAATGCTTTCGTGGGTTTCTTTCTGGATTGATCGAAGAGCTGTTCCAGCAAGAGTGTCCCTGGGTAAATAAATCTTTTCACATCTTGTAAATGCTAATAAGGGATAAAGTCCAGGCAGGTGCATGGAGGGGGAAAGAAAATGGTGGTTTAGTGGGGATACTTAGTGATGCACATTACAGTATTCACCTTACTAGCTTCAAGTGCAAAGTGAAATTTAGTTGGGCTCTTTCCTTGGGAACAAAGACTTTAGGGATGAAGCCTGTGCTGCTGATCTGCCCCTGAAATAATAATAAGGAAGGAAGGTGAATTATGAGGCATAAACAACCTCATTTCAAGAAACTCTCTTTAACCTTTCAAAGAACCCCTCTTCCCTTACCTATGGCCATTTAGCTTTGCATGACAAACCCTTACATCATAGAAGGAAGAAACTTTAAGCTAATCCACATTATACTGTTGGTGTCTTAATAATTTCCTGGGTGGAGGTGGGGAGCGGGATGCTTGAATTTGGGAATGTGAGTACTGATTAGAAATTTGGGCTTCACTCAAAGACCCAAATCAGAAGCAACCACAGTGGAACGACAGGGGCTGCAGCACTGAAGCTGGCATGAGATCTCAGGTAGAGAGACAGTGTCAGCCTCATTAAGTCACCACACGGGGGTGATTATCTACTCGGTCTAGTATGTTATATGCCCCTGTCACACACACTGATTTATGGGAACCATTTCAGGCGCACTTAGCGGTTATTGAGTCCTTACAAAGTGGAAGGTGTCAAGCTAAGCACTTAGATGACATGTTACTTAACGAGAACCCGAGTGAATCCCACTTGCTTCCTTGACTGGTTCAGGGCAGAACTCCCTCATTTCATCTAATTTTGTTCTTTCACCTGTAATGCTCTATCTAGAGGGATGACCATGGTAAGTGCTTCACAATCATTGCAATTATCACACAACTCATTCCAGAAAGGATGGTTTTGAAGTTAATGTTCACAAATTATATGCATACTTCAAAAGATCACTTGAAAGACATAAATTATTAATATTAATAATTTGTTCACCTCTTTCCCTTATTAAAGGCTTCAATCTGCAAGCATGTGAGGTTTGCATATCTGCAAGGAAAACATACCATCTGAATTAGTAATTAAATTATTTTGACTCTGTCTTCACATCAGAGCATGTGTCCGAACCTCAGTACTGCAACAGGGCAGCATAATCCCAAACAGGAGACGAGGGGCACATTTCCAGCCCTGAAGACAGGATGAGAAAGGCACTCTAAAGGTTATGAGCATGATTTTCCATCAGATTCCTCAAGTTGACTCCTGCTCCTAACACTGTGAGAATGATAGCTTTAAGAGCTAGTTCCATGGCAGGTTGAAATGAGTGGAGAACATGGACATGACTGCATTTAAGTTGTCCTAGGAAATCTGTGCTTCTTATATCCACATCTGACTCCTTAGAATTAGAAAAGGTCTATACAGATTTATGTAAAATAGTATACAAATCAAAACCCCCATCCTCATTAAAATAGAACAGGCATTCCTGTAATACTGCATCTTCTCAGGCTTACGCTTCCTACCACCCTAAAGTTCTTCTCAGAGATACTTTGCCCTATGTTTCACTCTCTCTTCCAAATGCTGAGCCACTCAATGCCCAGAAAGTCCCTGTGACTCATTCTGTCCACCCCACTTGCCTTTTCTCAGATGCTCCTTCATCTTCGCTGCAGAGCTTGACTTTATTAAGCATCCTCTCCAAGTCCAGAGCCAACTACAGTGGTCAAGAGTCCAGCCTCATCTTCCTCATCTGCAAAATGAGATTATTAATACTACTTCTAAAGGTCACTCTGATAATTTAAATGGGAGAATTAGTGTCAACTGCCTAGCTTAATGCCTAGTCCTTAGTATTTGATGAAAATAACCAGGCAAGCAATACATTAGTTTGCATTGCTTTAGTTTTTCTCCTCCTTTAGATACCTTTCTCTTTCCTGCTTTTTACTTCTTCCTTTTATTGTGTAAGTGTGGGTAACTCTCTCTCTTAAGAACTTGCCCATTTTGGGTTTTCCTACCAAATAGAGCAAGCCTCTTGGTCCCAGTTACTACTTATGCATGTAAGTTACTTATGAATGTAAATTACAAATCTGTGTTCTTGCATCAGATCTTTCTCTCAAGTTCCAAATGAATATTTCCAGGTTCCTGCTGGATTTCACCTTCAGGTTCTACGGGAGCATGGTCAGAACTGAATAAACTACTGGCTCCTCCCATCCCATTCCTGCTTCCTTTCTTTGCTTTTCATTCTATGAAGGGCCCCAAAATTCACCAGTGGTTCTCAAACTCTGGTCTTAGGACTTATTTATACTGTTAAAAATTCTTGAAGACCCCAAAGAATTATATCTAACATTCTTAGCCATAATAGACATTAAAACAGAATTTTAAATATATATATGTGCCTATATAAATTTAAGAATACCAATAAGAAATTAATTACAAGTTAATATGATAAAATATTGTAGAAAAATAATGGTTTTCTAAACAAAAAAATAGGGAGTAGTATTGTTTTATATCTTTGCAAACTTTTAATGTCTGACTCTAGGAATCCACTTCTATAGTAGGACTAGGGCCTTTTAGGAAACTGAGGAAGTGCAAAAGCTCCCCTTCAAACCTTGATTCTTGTGATCGTGTCAGAAAGATTTTAGACATGTTGCTCAGAGTAACGAGTTTATTGAAGGGATAGTAAAAGGAAAAGGGGCATCTTAAGGAAGAGAGTGGGTTCTCTCAGAGAAGAAAAGAACAATGTACCTCTCCTGCTCTCCAGTTTTATCTCATAGAAATTTCCAGAAAGTCTCACCCAGATCCACCTCTCGACTCTTGACTGACAGCAGGAGGACATCAGACTTTCAAGTCCCTACTACCATGACAACTCTAAGTCATTTTAGCCCATGCTGACTGGTTCTAATTGGATTCTTAATTATATATTCTCACAGATTTTATGGTTAGAAGAAATATCCTTATCTCCCTGAGTTTTAGGGTCTAGTGTCTGAAAAAGGTCACCAGCTCACAAATGTCTCCCCCATCAGGGTAACTTGGCTTTTTGTTGTTGTTGTGGATTTTTGTTCTTGTTTTTTTTTTTTTTTTTTAATTATAACAGGCATGAGTTTATTAGAAGGAAAAGGGAAGGGAGAAAGAGGACACTCTCAAGGGAGAGAAGAGTGGATCCTCTCAGAGAGGAGAAGTCCACAGCACCTCTCCTGCCCTCTAGTTTTATTGGGATTCCCAGGGAAGTTTCTAGAGAGTCCCACCCAGGTCCACCTCGTGACTAAACTGACAGCATAGGAACTGTGTGGGTCACCTCAGAGAGGATGGCATGGTGCTTGGAGTTAGGAGGTTTTAGGAAATTGAGTCCCCTCTTGTTTTCTTTTAACACTTTGAAGAGCCCTCAGCAAGCTTTCTTTGTGAGGATTTAGGTATTTTTATTGCCAGAGTGATTGGGGTTTGTGAGGACTTTGGTGACAAGGGAGGGTCCAGGCCACCTGGTAGGGTGTGACATGACCTTGAAACAATAATTTTCTAAAGCGGATGTAATCTTGGCTGAGGGAGACTGTCACACTCCAGGACCCATCTTCCAGGTGTTTGCCTATCAGAATAAGGCTCCCGAGGATCTTAGTCACCCTTCATTGTCCTTTCCTTGCTCACACACTTATGGCTGATGAGCCACTTAACATTCCTCCCCTAAGGGACTCAGGTCCTTAAAGTCTTTTAGAGTGTTTGGGTGTTGATTGGATCCCTCAAAGTTGGCACAAAGTGACCCTAAGGTCTTGTTCTCTATCAGTGGGGTAGGAACAGTTAAGGGTATTTAGCATCAGGGCAATCCAAAGGTCCATGGTGGTAGCAGGTGGATGACTGGCAGAGTGTACGTAGGGCAGGGATCATGCTTAGAGGTAAATTAGAGTTCCCACTAATATGAGTCTTGAGTGAGGTCCCAGGATGGTCTACTGGTCTGGAGATAAAGACAAAAGGAGAAGAGGAAGAGAAAAAGGTCTCCTCACCCTAATGACATTGAGGTTCGAAATCTTATCATCGCTGGCCACGATGTCATTCTCCTTGCCAAGAGCCTTTCAAGTGAGCAAGCTTTGTCTCCCAAAAAGACCAAGGGTGAAAGCCTCAATTCTTAAACCTAAGGGCTGTGGCATCTGAGTTCCAAATCAAGAGATCTTTTGGTCCTTACTAGAGTGTGCTTTAGCCAAAGAAAAAGAAAAAAGCAATGTTAATTGTATCAGGATGTTTCCTCTAGTCACCAAGAATCTGAAGTGGAAAATAGAGGTTCAGAAAAGACTAGATTAGATGAAGAAAGTAACCAGAAGAGAATCAGGGTAACCACGATGACCACAATAACCAGGCAGCAAACACCCAACATCACACCAGTGCAAACGCTGAAAGCGCAAAGCTGAGGCAGCTGCAGAGGGCCGCTCTTCACCCCTACTCTTGCTATCACGGAAGATTTCAGGCATGTCTTTCAGAGTAGAGGCATGAGTTTATGAGAAGGGATTGGGAAGGGAAAAAAGTGGACATTCTCAAGCAAGAGTGGGTCTTCTCAGAGAGAAGGAGCCAGCTTTTTATTTTAATATGCAGAAGCATTTCTCATATATTTCTTGTTTCACCAACCAGAATGAATATTTTACAGTGTGCATTCAAAGGCCATAATTTAATAAAATTAACAATTTTCGCTGCTTTTTGTTTTTGCTACAAGTGCCGGAAGGTGGAAAGTACAGTGACAGCTAGGTCAGTTCGGAGCTGCAGACTTGGTTCACACCGAGGCAATCCGCAGTGTTATCCACCACTGCCCCTGCAACATCAGTGCTAATGTCAACCCAGTGAAAACAGCGAACAGTGTCGTGGTGATAGTATCAAATCCAGTTTTACTAACCAGAGTCCCTGAAAAAGTCTTGGAGACCCCAAGAGGTCAACTGCACACTGAGAACTGTAGCTCTAAGGTAGCTAAACCTTTGTGGTCTTCAAATCAGCTTAGCATCTGTCTTCTGTTTGTCCTGCTTTAACCAGTGCTGTGACCTTTGCTGACTTTCCCTTGGTATGTCCCAATAGAGGCCTACCTACCTGAGGTACCTTTCAGGGCTTTGTGACATCTGACTCAGGAGAACAAGGAGGAGCAGAAATCCAGCCCTTGCTCTATGAGACACATATAGGGCAGTGTCCTCCAGAGGAAAGGGCACCTTTTGCTAATTTGCACTAAGCTGTAGCATAGGCCTCCTAATTGCCTATATTATTTCACCTCCTGTTCTTCTTGATCCAGGTCAACCCTCCTACCAGAAAAATATCTCCAAAATGCAAATGTGATCACACTAATGTACCCCCATTCCAAAATGCTAATGAGGTAAAGACTCTCAGCTTGGAATCCAAGGTGCCCTGAGAGATTCCAGATACAAAACACTTGGCTTAATTTGAATTTTAGATAAGTACCAAATAATATTGCTAAATCTGAAACCCTAGCCCTTCCCCAGGATACTTACACCGAAGCTTTAGCCAATTTGGATATTGAATATTCTCAAACAGGCGCCATACCTTACTACATTTGTTCTGGCTCTCTCTCCACCTAGAATGCAGTCCCTACCTCTGTTCCTCCATCAAAATCCTGCCATCTCTGTGCAGCCAGAAGTGTTTGCTGATGGCTTCAAGCACACATGATCCTTCCCATCTTTGAACAACTTGGCATTTTGTGTTTCCCCCTATCTGTGGGCAAGGGTGACCTGTCTTGCCCCCTTCATTAGAGAGCTCCTTACAGACAGGGATCACTACTGCCATCCTTTTGTCCCTGCCATGACTGGCACAGAGTCTGCTTATGCTTCACATTAATACATAGCTGTTATGTCACCAGCATTTAGTTCATCGTGATTTTAATAACTGTTTTTAGTTAATAAGTGGAAACAAGGGAGGATGATTTCATTTTCTGGAGAAGATCCACATTTATCAAGTTTCAGGTAAAGAACAATGGAGGCTGAATAGCATGGAAGTATCAATTGTGATTAGGCAATTCTCATGAGAGAAAAGAGCTATCACAATTTGGAATGTATGATGAGTCAGAAATATTATGCTTCACCATTTGTTTCAGTGAGGAGAGAATGTGAGGTGATTAAAAAGTTATTCAAAGCTATTTTCAGACTCATCGAGGAAGAGTATACCATGCTATATCTTCTTATTCTACCTCCCTCCTCCTTGCCTTCTCTCCATGCTCTTGCTTGGCCCCTGCACGAAATATTATGCCATTCTCTGCACTATGTATTACGTAATGGGGGCCTTTACTGGGAAACAGATGTGGTAGATGAAGATAATCAGTGTTTTCAGGCATGTAATCACTTGTAGAGAAATACAAGTAACAGAGAATATGCCATTTACCTAGAAAAGTGAGTATTTAGGGAATGGGACAAGAACAATTCATTTAACCATCATAGAGATTGCCAGAACTTCTAACAATAGTCACTGGACTCTGGTACTGCCTTTGAAGGCAAATGGTTGTTAGTGTCTAGCCAGAGTGTCTGTCTGTCTTCCTTTCCCTGCTTTGTATTTTCTTTCAGCCTAGACCTGTAAGGAAAATGTTTTCACTTGGTTGAAGGTGAATGGAGATACCCTCTCCCTTCAAAAGAACTACCCACAACACAGCTACTAAAGGAGTACACAAGCTCAGTAGTTCTGGGAGAGAAGCCTGTCTACTCAACTGCTCTCACATTGGTCACCAAATCGCTCCACCACACATGACCAAAAATGGCCAATGAAACACAAAGATGAATAATTCTCTCCAGACTGTCCTTAATTCACCCCAGCATATCCTTAAAAGTTAATATGATGAAGCTGTAAGGGCTCTGGAGAGCTGAGACAAATGGCCAGACTAAATATTTTCTCATAACATCTTCCTAACTATGCATAGCAATATCAGTAAATGAGAAGATAATTTTCTCATCTCAACACACGACCTTTCTTTGACTAAATGGTCACTTCATATAATTCAAAACTCCTTTATCAGGATGTTAACTTTAATGGAACTGTAAGGAATACTATTTGTCAAGATTAATGTATTTCTAAGGGGTGGTTCAAGACATAATAGATGTGCTTAAAGTAGCTGTATAGTCCTGACTTCAAGTTCTATTGCTTTAGGAATTTATATATCAGTTTCCACATTATTCAACCTCCTACCCAACAATCACTCCTCTCCACTTTCTTATTCTTTTTTTTAATTGTTCATTTTAAACAAGGAAAACATAGTATGCTTGTGTTGAAATGAATAAGCCTATTGTGAATTAGACTAAGCATCCTATTAAACTATGGATAGTTTATTGCTCTCTGGCAAATATAAATAATGCAACTCTTTTTATTAGCCCAGTGCTCATCAATTCCAAACACATGGTGAGCATTTTCACCATGTACATGTGTGTTTTTGTTCCAAACCCTTATTTTATCCACTGCACCCATATTTTTGTGTATTGAAGGAAAAAAAAAAAACTGAAGCTGAGTATGGTGACTCAGGCCTGTAACCCCAGCCACACAGGAGGGCAGCAAGCCCAAGATCAGTCTGAGCAACATAGGGAGACCCTGTCTCAATATAGCAAAATGAATACGAAGGACTGTGGATATGGCTCAGTGAGAGTGCTTGCCTAACATGCATAAGTCAAGACCTTGAGTTTGATCCCCAGTACTAGAAAAAAGAATTGAAATTCTGTCTTCCATATCTTAGAAAATCAGAGCAGACATTTAAAATTTTTTTAACTTATGAGGTAAGCTACTAAATAAGAAGGTTAGTTCAGGATTCCTTTAGTTTCTACCAGTGAAATCTTGAAGGAACTTTTGACCTATTGAGAAGCACAAAGTCCCTTTTCTGTGCCTCTTGATATAATTTCCCATGATTTTGTATCATGTTGTCTCAGAGATCCTCTGTATGTAGAGCAAGTTCTAAAATATTAAAAAGAAAAGGAAATTTCTTTTACAGATCCAGAATGAGAGGCAGTTGGTTTGCATGTTAAAAGTATAGGTTTACAGTAGCTTGGGAGTCTGAGGCAGGAAGATTGCAAGTTCAAAGGCAGCCTCAGCAACTTAGTGAGGTCCTAAGCAATTTGTCTCTAAAAAAAGAAATATAAGAAAGAGCTGTGGATGTTGTTCAGTGTTAAGCACACCTGGGTTCAATCCCTGGTACAAAAAAAAAAAAAAAGGTATAGGTTCAGCACTCAGAGGGAAAGATCTGATTTCTTCTGACAAAATTTGGGCTACTTAACTACTCTAAGCTCATATTTCTTTTCTGCAACATGTGGCTAATTAATACTTATCTAGGTGTGTGGTAGGTAAACATTTAATTAAAGCAAATAGGACTTAGGTAAAAATCTTGGTTTCAGCTGTACCTGTAATGTTAATAAAAATTTTCACACTCTACATTTCTATCAAGTGTTTTTAAAGCCAGAGAATCCAAACAGTATGCACTCATACATAGATTGTTGATTTTACTGTTGTTGATAGGAAACCTGGAACTCGGTGAGATCGTGGTTCATCTTTAATGTTAAGAGCTAGAATAACACTCAGGTTTCTTATTCTGGAGTTCAGATCAATATCAAGGTGAGATTCTGGGTCCTCCCATGGTGACTGTCAAATTACTGGGTTGTATTGGTCTTGATTATACAAACTAAAAACTTTGTTTGAAATTGAATGGCTCTGTAGAGTTTTCATTTTGTTTGCTATGGGCTCCCTCAGATGGGAACCTCACAGCAGTACCATAGAAAGGATAGAGGTGGGTTGGTGAAAACTGTTCACACGCTGTGTCTGCACATCTAGGAGTAAATCACAGTGCCCTTCCTGCGGCTTGGGACTCTTCACAACTTACAAAAATCATTAAGGATTCCATTTGCACCTCCCTAGTGGGAAGTTAAGAAATAGAGCCATACCGGCCAGTGTACATTTCAAATCTTTACAATACTTTCCTTTCTCTCCAGGTAGTACTCTTGCAATATCCCTTTGAGAAATTAGTGCAGACATGGAGTGGCCCTCCTCACTGCCAGATTTTTCCAAAGAAGTCTCAGTCACTTCTTCCTCCATGGTCCTCTAAAATTCTGATTTCTTCACCTCTCATTCTCATGCAAGAGAACAAAGAGGGGAAAGGAAGAGAAGAAAAAGGGAAAAGGAAAGAGAATCCCCCACAAAAGAAATGGAAGGGAAGAGAAGGAAGGTGGGGGATGGGGGGAGAGGGAAAAATCTGGAATGCCATTTAGCAGATTCTCAGCAAATGGGCTGACTCTCCACCAGCACATGTACACTCTGAATTTCAGTTGAACTGTAGTTTCATTATGAACAAAGAAAATAATGATGAATTTTGAGCATCTCTATGAAAGAATAGTATGGAGAACAGTAATCCTCAAGGCTACCAACACCATTCAAAAAGAAATGAGCCCCCCTGTAGCATGAAAGAGTAAGGATAGGCATGAAGACAATTTCTTTAACAGTAGAAGTTGTGAATTAATGGGAAAGGTTAGTGAAAACAACTTTGGGATTTCTTTCTCAGAGCACATTTTTACCTTTCTGGGATGGTTAGAAGTAGTCCATCTGAGGGCAGGAAGAAGACATGTCTGGCTGTGTGTTTTTGGATGAAAGAAAGGACACATTATAGGCAATGGGGGTGAGGGCAAGGGAAAGAGGTGAAAGGAAAAAGCCAATAAGAGCTTCTTGGTCTACCAGATTAACATGCAGAGATCCATCCCCCCACTCTCTACCCCCCACCCTGGGTCTCCAGACTGATATTGTTCTAGAAAAGCAGCTGGTGTGAGCCAGCACCAAATCCAGGATATGAATGGCTGTGTCATTAAGCTTGTCGTTATTCTTGAATGGCAGGAATCACCACAGTGCTGACCATGTCCACCATCATCACTGGCGTGAGTGCCTCCATGCCCCAGGTGTCCTACATCAAGGCTGTGGATGTGTACTTGTGGGTCAGCTCCCTCTTTGTGTTCCTGTCAGTCATTGAGTACGCAGCTGTCAATTACCTCACCACCATGGAAGAGCGAAAGCAATTCAAGAACAGAGGGAAGGTATCACCTTGCTTTGCCTATCAGATCACTTTTGCAATGTGGAAAAGCCTATCCTCTTTTATAACCCTCTCCCAACATGACTACAAGCCCTTGTATTCAGTATACATGCCTTGGCAGGTTGGCAGGTTTACAGGAGGGTTACAATTTAATATTGAGCTTTAATCTTTGTTATGTACTGGCTGGTTTCCTCAGCATCCTCATCCACCTTCACCGGAACTTTTTGTGCACAAAGAATTTCTGTGAGTGTGCTACTCTCCCCTGACTGTACCCTTTGAAAAAAAAAGGGGGGGGGATTGTTGCACAGACCACAGCCTCTGGAATGGATGATGATGATGACGATGATGATGATGATAGCTAATATCGCATGAGTGTTCATTACATATTATGCTGATGCATAATGCCAACCTTCTAACACATATTATGTCATTTAATTCTCCTGGTTACCCCAAGAGGTCAGTATTTTATTACCCTCATTTCACAGAGGCATAGTAAGTGCAGACAAGGTCACACAGCTAAAGGGGAATCAGGGTTTGCTTCTGGATCTTCTTGACTCCAGATGCTATGCTCTCAACCAGTGAATGATATTTCTCTCCACAAAGAGCTAGAATTTATTTTTCTCTTCCTATCACTCGAGAGTAGTAAAGCAAAGATGGAAGTTTTTCCCCATCCTATCCTAGGAATAAGGTGCCTTGTGGGCTGTATGCATTATTGTGTGTGTGTGTGTGACATTGATTTATAAATATGGTTAGATTACTCTCTACCTGCTTCATTTCACAAGGATTTGGACACCAGTTCCCTGTTCTTATGAGAAATGACACAAAATACTGTATTTTAAAACCTAACTAGTAAGATTCATTCCTTTGCTAGCCTATTTAAGAGACTGTATGTATGTGTACATTCATATATACATATGTTATTATTTTTACTTCAGAATATTATTTAATAAGTTTTGGATTTTTTACTGACAGCATTTCATGCTTTCAGAGTGCTTTTACATCATCTTCTAGATCTGAAAGTTCGTATCAGTTCCCCAATGTAGATCTTTGCAGCGATCAGTATCTCTATTTTATAAATGAAGAAAAAGAGTTTTAGTGAAGTTAAGTGATTCACCAGAAGTCACAGAGTAAACAGAGCTGCCATTGCAATTCAGATCTCCTGGAATGCAATCTCCATTCTTTCATTTTATATCCCTTGAGTCAAAGCTCTAATAAGAGCTGATTTTGTTTTATTGCAGATGCTACAATTTCTTTGTTGACAGCATGTGGCCCTGTGTCACGCACACATGCATGGTGAGGTGTTATGCACATGTGAGGAAACTCGAGCTTTTAGACTAACCATGAGCCACAGTGGTGTGTACACATCACCTGCAGCATTTTTGTCAAGACTGACCCACCCAACAGGTCTGGGCATAATCTGTGAGTCTGCATTTTTAACAAGCTCCAGGTGATACTGATGCTGCTGGTCCATTACCCACACTGAGAACAGCAATGATTTGGATAATCAGTGAAGTAAGCAGTAATGGAAAAAAAATGTGTAAGGAGAGAAACAATTTTGTTTTTGTTTTGTTTTGATTTGGAAAGTCGTAAACACAAGAAATAGGCATTGAAGTAATTTAGACCCACCTCTATCTAGTCCTTTGACTCAAAAACATCCGTGTTTCCCTGCCCTCACCTGCCACACAACATGCATTTTCATGCTACTTGATTTTCTTTCACTTGATAATGTCATACACAATTTTCTTAATTACCAAAATGAAGAGATTCTTTTGAGTTAATAAGCATTTTCCTTTTTAATGCTTTTTAAAATTTTTAATTGTGGTAAAATACACATAATTTAGAATTTCTCGTTTCTTGTTCATTTGTTTGTTTTGGAACACGGTTGCACTAAGTTACTCAAGCTGGACTTGAGCTTGAGATCTTTCTGCCTCAGTCTCCCAAGTAGCTGGGAACAGAGGACGTGTATTACCACACCCAACCTAGAATTTCCCATCTTAACTATTTTAAAGTGTATTGTTTGGTAGTGTATGTTCCTATTGTATAATCAATCTCCAGAGATTTTTCTAATGAATTAAAACTTCCCTTAAAACAGTCCCTCATTTCCTTCTCCCCATAGACCCTGAAAACCACCATTCTAAGCATCCTCCTTTAAAAGTACAGTTGTCTCAAAGAAATTTTTTTTACTGGTAAGTAAATTTCTACTTACCATCATAGACCCATGGGAAGAAATAAAGAAGTGATCTTGACTTAAAAGAAATTCCACCAGTATGTTCTGGCTAAGACTCATTCACCTCACAGAGCTGTTGTGAAGGTCCAATGATATAATAAATGGGTATGAAATCTTGGTAAACTATAAAATGCACATGTATGTTCTTACTATGATTAGGAGCATACACTCTGAAAGAGCAGGAGTTTTCATAGTGATAGTAGACAAAGGCTGATGGAGATAAAAGGCCTATAAAGGAATAGGATGCCCTAGAAAGGAGATGATAGAAGCATATGTCCACAGGTTTAGGGGCTAATCAATGACACTTCTCTAAATTTGAGTTGGAACAATCTTCAAAGAAAGAGCAAAATGTGAGAATTATACATTTGGCTACAATGTCACCTTTGTTTTTGATAATACAGTTCCTTGAATGTTGCTTATATTGGAGAGCAGGGCTCACTAATATTTCATCACTGAATTAATAGTACTTGCTCTTTTCTTCATCACTAGCAAAGCTAAGCAATTTAAGGTTCCCCCTGTTAGGTCTGTCTCCCTTTACCTTATTTCAGAAAACATACCTGGTACAAATGTGGATCCCAGAGTGAAGACTCAAAAGTGTCTGAGTCACATATGCTTCCAGCTTCTTTCCCCAGACACCTAGTGGGGAATGATTGAGGGATGGTGGGAAAGGCCTAGAATGTTAGGCCAGTGGAGATCCTCCCTGTGAAATCATGAAGCTTCTCCTAACACCACTACTATCACCACCACCACCACCTCCACTGCTATCACACCCAGTAGATCTCAAGAGTAGAGAGAACAGCAAGGACCATGGAAAAACTATCTCTAGTATTGACCTTGGCCCCAAAAGGAGAATGGAAGGCATTTTTTCTTATCCCTTACCCAAATGTTTTCCTAATTCCAGGACCTAGAACTCAATCTGAAATGGTCAGTTACAGATATACTATAGTTTAGACAAATTATGCCTTAGCTATGTGTTTATTTGTTGCCTGGAATGAAAAATAAAAGACCAGTTCTAAAACTCTTTCTATTGGACAAGTGACTTAGAAACTTGTGAAATACAGCAGCCTGTTGGTAAGTTGTAGACTAAAAGCTTTAATCGATTACATGGCTCATTCTAGATTATCATAATAGAGAAAGAAAACGACACCCTTGTTCTATAAAGGTTTGTCTTCTTTATCACACTGATGACATTTTCGTTCAGCTAAAAAAGGCATTGCTGGTATGATGGCTCAGCAGTGTTTTGGGAGGCCAGGGAAACCACTGATGAAGCTGTTAACAGTTTTTCTATTCTCAGATCAATAGTTGAACAAATTATTAATATTATTGACTACCTAAAGTCATTTATTCAGTCTTGATCTCACTGCATGGTTATTTTGTCCAGCAGCAAATATCATTCCCTAACCCATTTTATTGTAGAAAATATTTACAATTACAACAAAAAGGGACAACATAACTCAAAGTAGGGTACCTGATTACTTCAGTGACCACACAACATAGTTTCCATGTCTTTTGAATTCAGTAAAATATTAGGTTTTTAAATCACTATAAACAAAATATACATCTTGAAAGAACTTACTCTGTAGCCTCTGCTATGAACTCTGAATAATTTTGTCTAGCATGGCCTCTCATTTGCTCATTTTTCAATTTCCCTATAGATCAAGAAGTGATTTTGTTTTCTCAAAAAGCAATTACGAACAGCTGCTTCCTAGATGCCACCCTTACTAGTGAGCACGACTATCTCCCTCAGAGTAAAACCTTAAAGAAAAATTTCAGTTCAGATCCAATCAGGCACAAAAGCCAGAAGCACTCATAATTTATTCCTTCAAAAAAAGAGTCAATTTCATGTTTATTGGGCTACGTTGTCATCATTTATAGGTGCTTATAAGCAAAAATAGAAGACCAGATTAATTTGCATTTTGCAAGAGCAGCAAATATCATTCCCTAACCCATTCCCAATTTAAGCATAAATGGATCACCAGATGATATGTTCTGATTTTGGACAAAAATCACCCTGACTGGGCATACTGCTATATTCTCTCTCAAGAGGAAAAATAAGTTGAAAAGCAAATCCAATTGGCTTACTTTGATGTTCTGATAAATAATATTCAACTTCAACTCACAAACTTATGTTAAACCATTCATACTAGTCCAAAAAACAACAACAACAACAAAAAAAAACCAACAAAACATGCACAGGGAGTAATAGTCTACCAAGCGAGGACTAAATTAGAAAACATTGACATTATGGTAGTGTGACATTTACTTGATTGATGCTCAACTACTTCTATGGGAATAAATTTAAACCTCCTTGATAAATCAGTATCTGCAAGACAGTGTTTTCCATTTATTATTAAAATGATATAGTCAGATGCAAGAAACAAAGCTAGAATTCTATTCTTTATTACAGGCAAAGCATTCTTAGCATTTATAGAAACTATTTTAAAAATCTCATTTACATTTTTTTCTATAATTCCTATTCATAAAACCATATTCCTGACTTATTAAAAAAAATCTTTTCTGACAGATTTCTGGAATATATAACATTGATGCAGTTGAAGCTATGGCCTTTGATGGTTGTTACCATGACAGTGAGACTGACATGGACCAGACTTCCTGTTCTTTACACTCAGAAGAGGGCTCCATGAGAGCACAGTCCAGAGGCAGCCCCAGCACAGATTCATCTCGGATAAAGAGAAGAAAATCCCTGGGAGGTAACATCAGTAGAATCATCCTGGAGAACAACCATGCTATTGACACCTATTCTAGAATTTTATTTCCCATTGTATATATAATATTTAATTTAATTTACTGGAGTGTCTATGTATAAAGAGAAACTCTCTTTTTATTTTTCTCTCTCCTTTTTGGGGGGTAGGGTGGGATTGGGGGTCAAAGCTAGCACATGCTAGGCAAGTGCTACACCTCTGAGCCACACTCGCAGCCCAAAGAGGATTTTCTAATGTATAAAATCTGTATTGGAGTCAGAATATGCTTAAAAAATAAACCCATTGAACATGAATTGGACAGTACTAGCTTGAGCTAGGAGGGAGTCAGTTATGTCTCCTGGCCTAAAGAAGATTAAAGAACGGACTGATTCACATCTAGGAAAAAGCTCAAAGTCCTAGGAGAATTTGACACAGTAATGAGAGTGACAGGCAATTGTGTTTTGGAAAAAACATTTCCATAGGGAAGGGCTTTGTAGCTATTTCATCTGGACCCTTCTCTCTTAATGAGAATGTCCTTTATTTAACTGGAGAATAAAGTTGGCCTGTGACATTAATTCAAGGATAATTTCTTTCTTAGCATCAGCTAAGTGCCAGATTACCTAATAAATCCGTATCCTTCTAGACAAGAACATCCACATCAAGGTGGACTTACCCGCACATAGCTGGGAGTCCTGTGAAAGACCTCCTCTCCTACCTCTTGCTACTGAGATTCATATATTATTAAGTCCAAAATGGAAAAAAAAAAGTATAAACTTCACTCAGTCTTCACTCCAAATATTAAATTAATACTTCCATCACCAATAACAGCAACTAGTGTTTTGTAGATGAGGTGCATCCTTCATAACTTTTTGGAGGTCTTGATTAATGACTCTTTTTAAATCAAATGTTTATTGACCACCAACATGTGGCAGACACTACTCAGTGTTATATGCTGAAAAGCAAAAATGAAGTAACCCATTCTTTCCATCCCTGAGCACTCAACCTAGCAGGAACAGCAATGAATCGACGCAGTGGATGTTGATATGGCGGGAGGTACGCTGCGGTGTATGCAAAGGGGAGACCAAAAGAAGAAACGAACATCCACAAAGGAATGTGGACACTCAAGTTATGAACAACAGCAGATGCTTTCAGATATCCCATTGAGGGAGAAGACTGAATGAAATGTGTGTATCCACTAGTAATCTTAAGTAACTATGGCTGAGTCAAGTAAATCAGGTCAAGTGGGTATTAAATAAATGGTAAGTAGGAAAACCTCCAATAATCAGTGTTTTGCAGATCGGAGGTATCATGCTCCTGTGTGCAGCATTTTGTGAAGAAGACATGATTTAGAGAAGAGCCCTTGGCGGGAAATGTGAAAATGTTCCCTTCCTATTTTGATTGTTGGAATTGAATTAGGGGAAATAAACGGTGTGTTATTTTCAGTGTATTTTATTTTTCCATAAAGTAAAACAAAATGATTTGAATTAATTTTGCCAGGTGAGGCAACAAATAATTTCCTGTTTGTTGACCAACAACATTGGTTTTGGGTCTCTATCGTGAATTACATAGGGAGGGTTTTAAAAAAGTGTCTTCTTCCTGGTGCAAAAGAAATTAAAGGGAAAATTCTCTCTTTAGTATGACTTTCCTCATGGGCAGGATAATTCTTGGATTCTTCATTCTATTTTCTTAATACAACTTAATACAACATTTTAAAATTACCCAGGGATTATATTTTTCTAGGATATCATCCAAAATTAAACTAATATAATTTATTTAAACCCTTCTCCATTTAATTGTAGACTGTAAATAAATTTTAAAACTACTTGATTGCTTTTAAGCTTGATTTAATTGTGATAGTATTTTTGTAGGATTATATTTTCATAATACATCATTGATTAATATCCTCAGTGGTTGGAAATTTTTAGGTATTATTAAACAGAGTACTGAGTTGAATTATGTTTCTTGTTTTGACAAGTTCTGTATATAATTGATGCAAAGAAGGGAAAAAATCTACAAATGAGTAGAAAAATCTATACTGTTCTCTTCTTCTAATTTCCTGGTTCTTCAAATATTGCTATTTTTCATCTACTTTGAACTACAATATTCAAAATGTCTAATGCTCCCCCCCAACCCCAGGCATATTCATTTTACTATTTTAAATCAAATACATCACTGCATACGTTTGGCAGTCCAAGCTAGAGAACCAGCTCCATCAGAATACATATGCACTTGGAATTCTTCTTGAGGAGCACTGATGCACAATTGTTGGTCCATCAAATGTTACTTTTGTAATGTCTAGCCATACAGGCATTGCATTTTCCAGTAATAAATAAAATATCTTGACTGCTCCAAGGAATTATTACAGTATTCCAAATGAGCTCCCAGGATTTTACCTGCTTTCTTCTCAAATTGGTGGTTTATGAAGACAGAACTGTTTCTGTTTGCCTCCTTTCTACTAGGGAGCACCAACATTTCTACTTTTGTTCCTATTTTGTGAATATAACCACAGTTACCTGGAAAATATATAAGTGACTGACAGCAAACAATAGATAACGCCTGTTAATTTTCACTTCATACATTGATCGCAATCCTGAACAGACTGTATGTGATTGTTCACTGAGGGATAAGCCTGGATAAAATGTGAGGATTTTGGAAAATAAGCTGCTTTCTAAGATTAAGAAAAGGCAGCCAGCCTGTAAACTGCCTAAATATAGAAATCAGCTATTTTATAAAGACTGCTGTAGAAAACCTATACTTTTAACTTAGTTTTGTTGCTTTTAATCTGATTAGAATAAACAATAGTATCATTATTTTAAAAATTAAAAATACCAGTTGGCAAAAAATAATAAAATCCATCCAGAAATAAAGTTAATATTTCAATGTATATTCTTAGAGGTTTTCCTTGCATAACTTATATTTTCCCAATGAAACAATTTTGTACATATTTCAATTTACTCATTTAAGCATTTGCTTTATAACAACCCTTAGTTGTCTGTTGGGAATGTTGTAACAAAAGATAGACATGGTCCCTGCACTTACTTTAAATTCTATTGGAGAATGTGTCTAAATTATGCCATTTGAAGCCAAATATGGTTGCCTGGATTATAAACAACTTTTTTGCCTTCTTTCCTACAAACTAATTTTCATATGCTACAGAATAGTTTGCTGAATAGATATACCAGAGTTTACTTAACCCTAACCCACCTGTGGGACATGAGTGTTATTTTCTATTTTGCATTATAATGGGCTACAATATGGTCACATAAAGAATATTTAAAAGCAAAATTATTTGATCAACAAATGAAATGTCTAACCATATTCAAATTTCAGCACGTCTATGTTCCCTTAGAACCTGCCATGTCAGACTCACTTGTCTGCCCAGAAGTTTTGAAGTATAGATTTCTGTAAGAGGAAACATTTCCTATTTTTAGTTCATTTTTATCTTCAAGCAGAACTAGCATTCCCCCAACCCCAACCCTGCTTAATTTCCCCCCCAGATAACTGGCATTCCCTTTTCATAAAGAAAGTTTTGACATTGTATAAAACACTTATTAAAGCAGTCTTCTTTCTTTCTTAAGAGAGCTTCCTCTACAAGTCCTGGCCATCTTTCAAATAGAAGATTAAGTGGGAATGCAAATATTTACATATGAGTTGTCACAAAAATCATAATTTGTGACCACATTATCTTAATCCTTGCAAATGGATTAGCTTTCATATCTACCTTTTCTTATGTTGCCATTTGTAAGCCTGTTCAGATCACGCACACACACACATATACACAAACCCTATTACATGTTTAATTTTTAACGTGGAGATTAATGAGGAAAGAAATTATACGTAATTCTGTAATCATTCTTAAGGTAAACATTCCAATGAAATCAAATAATACTCTCAGAGAAGCAAGGGGAAGGTGCTATTTCAACTACAGTTCTGTACCTGGGGCAGCTGTTAATTCCTAGCAGGGCCTTAGGCAAAGCAGTCAATATTATACTCTATTATCTCACTTATGGAATGGAGACACCTTCTCTTTCCCTTTTACTGTAAGCACTGCATTAAAACACTCTATCATTTTATAAAGTTTTGCTTAATTTCAAAGTCAGATCACTTTGCAACTGCAATTTGATTTCCCTAAAATTTAATAAAGAACTTGGACATTTTTTCTCTTTTAATGAAATTTAAAGACAAAACACACCAGTTATTTAAGGAGATGATTTTCTTCAGGATGTTGCAATAGGAAGGACATATTAATAAGGAAATCTCAGAAAAAAGAAGGGATCCAGGAGTTGCAAAGAGGCAGGAAAAAGTGCCCCCTTCTGAGAAAGCAGAGAAATGGTCCTTATCTTAGAATATATAAAAGCAGGGTGATCATTTCTCAGAATACAAAATGGACGTGGATTTCTTCAACTGCTACATTCCAGAAACACAGGGCTCAGGTGAAGTTCAACTATGGCAACAGTAGTCTTCCATTTCAACCTCTTGCTGAATCATAGTGGTTTTTTGGTCTACAATCAGGCCAAGGATAAAAGAGATATTTCACAAATAATACGATTCTTTTCAATATATTTACACTTAATTTGTTGTCTCAAACATTGAACTAAATTTTATTATCAGGTCATTTTCAGGATGTGATAGCAGTTTTAATCCTAGGATGCAATTCATTATAGAAATTATTTTCAATAAGAATGCTTTAAAGGTTTTCTACTGTTAAACCTGAGTCCAAAAATCTCCGACCACACCGAGAAACTGAAAACCATGCAAAGGCAAGAGGGAGCTTTACTGTTCAAGCTCCAGCAGGGACCTCCGCCAGCAGACTCAGTGGCTATAAGATGGCAGCCCGCAGCCAGAGATCACACAGGCTTTTATAGTAGACACACAATAGGGGGAGGGATTCGGGGTTGTGTTATATAATGAATTTATAGGCCAGATTTTCCGGGAAGGTTGGTGCTAACCACTCAACAACCTCCCCGGAAAATCTGGTAGGTATGTAGGAATGTCTTAACTACAAGGCCAGAGCTGGGATGGGGGTACATCTGGGGGGGGGGGGTGTGGCAGAGGTCGCACATTCTTTGGAAACTTTATAGGGAACTAAGGCTTTAAGTTATACATTTTCTAAGAAACAGAAATTTAAGGTTATGAAATTCTAAGTCTCACATTAAGTCTCACACTACAAAACTGTGCTGCTAGTTGACCACCCCTTGCCTTAGGCAATCAAGCAGATGAATTTGTAATGTAATTAATAATTCTTTTAAAACACATCTTCTATTGTGAAATAACAAGACTTTCTAGAGTTTGAGTTCTTTAAAAGTAACATATAGATTCCAACAGTTCCAAAATTAACTAACTCAAGAAGCCATCCTGAGAAAGGAAGAGTCTATACCTACATTCCTTTCTTCTTATTTCATCAGAGAACATTAATGCAGGTGTTTCAAGTGTTTTGCACTTCAAAGAAGTGCTATAAACACAAACCCACACATCAAATAAAATTTTAAAGCATTCACACTACCCCAAAATAACTTAAAATATATTTTGTTAATTAGGTTGTGCCTTGGGTGAGGTCATATTTAAATTAAGTCATGGACGAATGGGGAAGGAACCTCAGGACCTACTAAATAGTTTGAAAATAAACATACAGTTTGGGTGGAAGAAAAAGGGAAGGTTTTGTGAAAATGAACTCTAATATTTGAATATGATTTATAAAGATAATATGAATTAGAAGTAGGAAAATCCATAAGGCAAAGGAAAGACAAGGATAGAAACTGAAAAAGTGATTGGTCCACAAAATGAACTCCTAAAAGTCCTATACTGTATATCTTGGAGGAAGATTGAGATTTGAATGTAGAATGAATTATATGTGATTATTCTGGATAATCTCCTGATCTAGACTAGTAGAATCTCATGATTATTTTTCATTTGTGTAAATGATGGTGGTGTGTGCCTCTGGGCAATCAAAGAATTAACTGCATGTTGGTCATCAAGTAATTGAACATTCCATATTGAATGAAATTCAAGATATTCTCATTACTTGGTTCAATCATAATATTACATTTACTCCTTTTATGTAATGAGTTGCACTGATGGAATTCCTGTTAGGTTCTGTTTGATTAATATGGGCTATACATTTATTATATTGCTGAATGATGTTTTACATGGCATAATCTGAGCATAATAGGGGTATACTCAGAAAATGGCTTTATTTTTCACTAATCACTGTCAAATGTGTTCTGTTGGCTCTTTGTCCTCAGCTCCTTGTTGACATCTTAGGCAGATCCCATTCCTTTTGGGATTCTTTGAACATTGATCACTTGAACTGTCACATACATATGTTAGCTTTCCATCACTTCAACAAAATATCAGACATGTATGAGAGTAAAAGGAGGAAGAGTTTATTTTGGCTCACAGTTTCAGAGGTTTCAGTCCATGGTCATTTAGCTCTGCTTTTCCTGGGTCTGTGATGAGGCAGACCACCAAGTTGTGAGAGCCAAGTGCAGGAAAAGTGCTCACCCCATGGCAGCCAGGAAGGAAGGCAAAGGAGAAGAAGAAGTGGAGGTGGGGAGAGGAAGGGAAAGGGAGAGGTGAGGGACAAAGGTCTGCCCCTAGTGACCTACTTCCTCAACTAGGTCTCACAGCCTAAAGGTTACACCACTACTTAAAACCCCACAGGCTGGCAATGAATCTTTAGCATATGAATTTTGGAGGACATTTCAGATTCAAAACTTAATAATACTTATATACAAAATACTTTGATAACGGGTTTGTTTTCAGGTATAAAGCCCAGTCTGATTCAAATTTGTTTTACCTTCTTAAGTTCAGGCCTCAACTTTGGACTGAGGAATTTGTCATTGGGATGAGGTAGAATCTGCACTTTGATACATACCTCTCCTTCCTCCCCCTCCATTCCACCAGGTTGAGGCAGACAATGTATGAGGCAGATTAGAGAAAGAATAGGCAAAGTCCTTTTACTCAAGTATTGTAGCTTCCAGTTTGCTGAGGCCCTTTGAGTGGCAGGCAGGGACAATTTCACCAGCATGCAACAAGTGTAGTGACACAGGATCCAACTTTTGGGGCATAATGCTTTGCGGCCACCATCCTGAATTCTTAATCTTTGAATTTGTTTCGTAAAATAATGAATGGGGAGTGTGAACAGGGCAATGTTCTACCTATAGTCCCCTTGTAGGAGAGTTCTGGTCTTTGCTTCACTGCCTCCCTTTATCACACATTTGCCCAATGCTAATGCTGCCCTTAGTGTCTGGTGGGACCAGGGCATAGATGTATGTAGGGAGGTTAAGATGGTGCACAAATTACCCCTGCAGCTGGTCATAGTAGTGACTAACTCCACCCTGGTCCGGCAGCACCACAGTGTTTTGGGAGGGTGACCTGCTAGAGGGCGCTCTTGCCCATCCTATCCTCAGATAATTACTGTAACCTGGCCAGAGGTTGCCACCTCTTGAGACATTTGCTGCGGGTTGGCATGTGGCTAGTGGGTCAAGAAGACTGATTTTCCCACCCCTGGCAAGTACACAGCAGTGTAGTGTCAGTAGTCAGCAGCAGGGCATCTCCACAACCTGTGAGTCAATAGCTCACAAGGGTGGACCTGTGTACCAAGTGGCCCTGCAAGGCCCTGGGGGCCTGTGGATGTCTGCACTCACCCTTAGAACATGAGGAGGAGAGTATGACATTTAACAGCAATAAAAAAATTCCACCATGATAGTGGAGATACTGCAAAAGAATTGTTTTATATTTAGTATAATACAAACAAGAGCATAAGAAATAAAAGGAAGAATCAATAAATGGGATGGGTACAAACTAAAAAGCTTTCTCTCAGCAAAAGAAACAATCAAGAATGTGAAAAGAGAGCCTACAGAGTGGGAAAAAATCTTTTCCACACACACTTCAGACAGAGCACTGATCTCCAAAATTTATAAAGAACTTACAAAACTGTACACCAAAAATGCAAAGAGCCCAATCAATAAATGGGCTAAGGAACTGTGCAGACACTTCACAGAAGAGGATATACAGGCTATTAACAAATATATGAAAAAGTGCTCATCATCTCTAGTAATTAGAGCAATGCAAATTAAAACCACCCTAAGATTTCATCTAACTCCAATTAGAAAGGCTATTATCAGGAATACAAGCAATAACAAGTGTTGGCGTGGATGTGGGGAAAAAGGCACACTTGTACAAGATCCATATCCTTCATATTCTCACTTTCCACAAGATCCCACAAATTCTGTAGTTGGCCCTGAGGGCCCTGATGCAGGTGAAGGTTCTTTGAGAGGTCGACATAGGCTCATTAAAATTAACCTGGGGATCTCAGACTGATCTTTGTGTGACCCCATGTCTCCGTTCCTGTCCAGGTCATGGCCTCCTAAACTTTGGCTTTCCTCCCCTGCTATACCACTCTCTTTGGCCATCTTCCTGATGGTCTATTTTTCACAGCAAACAGCCCAGAGCACATCCAAGGATCTTTGATATGATAATCTCGGTGTTAGAGCAGCCTGAGGCACTCTGCCTTCCCCCTCTAAGTGGGTCTGTGAGGGCACTCCCTCAAGCACTGGAGATGAGTGAAGGAGTACTTACCTAGCAAGTACAAGGCTTTCAGTTTGATCCCTAGGACTGAGTGGGTGGGGAAACCAAAAGACAAAAACCCTGCTTCAATGCCAGGTTGCCTGGATTAAGCTTGCAGTTCTACCCCTGTGACTCTGAGACCTTTGGCTTGATTACTCAATCTCTTGATGCCTTCATTTCCTCAAATGTAGAAAAAATATGAATCTTCCACACAGGTTTTCGTGTGGATTAATTTTTGAATACAAGATGTTTTAAAAAGGCCTGGGAAATAAATATTAAATATTTACTATATTTTAATATTAAATATTACCGTCTTCAATTTTGAGGCTTCAACAGAAATTTCAAGCAAACATCTCTATTGGCATACTCTTCAACAAGTTATCTCACTCAATTTTTCATAGATAATGTGATTGTATAATTTCTCAGGGTTATTTCTCTTCTATATTCAGAAGCAGTATATATAAGCTATATATTTTACTTCTTTAAAAGTTTCAATGAAATTATTGATAGATCTATCAGTTCCTGAGTGTTACCACCTTGGTGATCGACCAGTTGGTCATTTTTGTTTCATTATGTTAAAAATTTAAAGGAAAATAAGTGAACTAATCTATCATGATGTTGTTTTCTCTCATCTCTCTACAAATTTTGCCAGTCTCCTAGGAAACATTTTCAATAGGGGCTTGTTTACTTTTTAAGAAAGTAACCACAAAATATATCTTATTTTTATAAGATACATAAAAATAAGTCATGAACATATCTATTTCAGGGTTTATGGATGACATATTAAGTAACAAAACATCTCTGCAAGGAAGAGTCATTGGAAAATCCTAATGCATAGTTTTACTCACTAGTTCTAGGCTGCTGGAGAAAGAAGATCTGAAGTATCACTTAATAATGAAATGTCATACAACCTAACATTCATTGACTTTTCCACAGACCTGTACAGGCTCTACAAGAAATTAAGACTGTAAGCAAGAAAAGAAAATGAAAATACTAATTCAATTCACTTTTATAAACAATGATTAACAATTCTTCCCAAACAGTGATAATATGCTTTAATCAAATCAAACATATTGAGTTCCAGATGTATCACAAGTATAATCTTGAAATACCTTGGACAGGGTTATTCTTAAAAATGACTTTTCTGATTCCTCAGAAAACTTGGAATGGACCCACCTTTTGACCCAGTTATCCCACTCCTCAGTTTATACAAAAAGGACTTAAAATTAGCATACTACAGTAACAAGCCACATCAATGTTTATAGCAGCTCAATTCACAATAGCTAGATTGTCAAACCAACCTAGATGCTCTTCAACAGATGAATGGATAAAGAAACTGTGGTATATATACACAATGGAATATTATTCATCCATAAAGAAGAATAATATTATGGCATTTGCAGATAAATGGATGAAATTGGAGAATATCATGCTAAGTGAAATAAACCAATCCCAAAAAACCAAAGGCTGAATATTTTCCCTGATAAGTGGATGATGATACATAATCAGTTTGGGGGGTGGGGGGTGAGAGAAGAATGGAGGAACTTTAGATTATGCAGAGAGAAATGAGGGGGAGGATGGGGTGGGGTATGAAAAATGGAATGAGACAGACATCATTTGTTACCCTATGTATGTATGATTACAAGAATGGTATGACTGACTCTACATCATGCACAATCATAGAAATGAAAGGCTGCACCCCATTTGTGTACAATGAATCAAAAGGCAGTCTAGAAAAATAGAAAAATATAAAAAATTTTAAAAATGACTTTTCTGAAGTTACTAAAACCCCAAGATTATTCCATGGTTGTATGACTACATTAATTTGAAGCTGTCTTACTTGATGAGTTTTGTAAATGAAGTGAAGCAAACATAAAACAGATCCAATTCCTTTTAATTCATTCTATAGAACCATGTTCAAGATGCTGAATGGGATGTAAAAAATGCCTCTCAGGCGAATGTATTTTAGAGTTTTAAGACTCTTTTGCTTACTCTTTCTCATTTGACACTCAAAGCAGCTTTATAAGGACAAAATTAACCACTCTTACAGATGAAGAAACAGAGGTCAGAAGAGAATACTGGTAAGCAGCACGAGTGTTATGGTCTGAAAATTTCCCCATCAAAGTCTATTCACATGTTGAAACCGAATTAACAAGGTAACTAGGAGGGGCATTTTGGGGAGGAGATTAGGTCATGAGGGTGGAGCCCACCTGAACCAGGTTAATAGGCCCCAAAGAGCTGCCCTTCTATCATGTGAGGATGCACCCAGGAGGCCTCATCTGTGAAAAAGGAAGGACCCTCATTGGACACATTGACAGACTCAGTCAGTGTCTTGAATCTTGGAACCCCATCCCTCACAACTGTGAGAAATAAGCTACGCAGTCTATGGCATTTTGTTATAGCAGCCCAAACAAAGAGAACAGGGGAGGGGAGGGTGTTTAAATCCCAGTTATGCTATTCAATGGTTGTGTAATTTTGAGTAAGTTACATAATCTCATTATGACTCAGTTTTCTTATATTAGAAAATTAGGCTAGTAATGGTATAAATATTAGAGTCACATTTAAGAAAAAAACACTGCCTAGGTCTTTTATGGACCAAAGTGAACATAAATACAGGAGACACCATTCATCCCATTTAAAACAATGCGTGTGCTTTTCGGAGTTTTGCGATACAGTAGTACTATGAGGTTTTAAAACAAAAATACAGTAATTATCTTACAAGTCCCTTAATGTTTATGAATGAACAATTCCAATACGACTGATTTTTCTCCCAAACATCCTGTGGAAATTGGTGCACGGACGCTCAGAGGCCAACAGGGGGATCACAGGACATCCAATGCAAACTCACTTCATAAACGAAGAAAATGAGAGTTAGCAAAGAACTGTCCAAGTTCATACACTGGCCTCCCTCCCCTCAACCTCGAGATTTAGACGTATCAACCATAAAAAGGACATTCACACACCGATTCTCCCACTGCTTCCTCGCCGGGCTTCACCGGAGCAGTTCGGCTGGAAGCCGGGCTCGCCCGGGAGGCGGGCGCGGGAGCAGCAGCGCCCCGCCCCGGACGTGCCCACGCCGCCCCGCCCAGCCAGCTCGCGGCCGCGCGCAACAGGCCGTGCAGGGTGAGTGGGGCGATGCCGGCCGGCGGGCAGGCGGGTTCCGCCGGGCGCGCGCTCCCCAGCTCCCGCCGGGTCTGTGGGACCTCGGGTCTGGGCCCGAGAGCTCCTTGGCGCTGGTGGCCGCGAGGCCGGGGACGCGCCCGAGCCGCTTCGGATCCCCTGAGCTCGGGCCCTGTGGACTCTCCGGATCCAACGGGGCCCGGAGCTCGTGGGTAAATCGCCAAAGCCTTCGACTCCTGGAGAGACTCACGTGCTCTGCCCGTGGTCCTGAGACCCGGGACTAAGGCGGAAAGTGTGTAGGCTTGGCAGGGAGGGTAGGAGCGTGGCCGCCACGTGGGTGCCAGGGCCTGGGCAGCAGGCTGGGCCTAAGAGACACGCTGCACCCGGGAAAGCTGAAGTATGGCCATGCGTGCGGAGGCGGGAGCTGAAGCTCTCCCTTACCTCATTCCTGACTTTAAAATAACACCCTTTGCTTCCAGTTCATTCGCTTATCAACAAATAATTGGCTGCTGACTGCCTGGGTTGTCCAACAGGTTAAAAAGACCAAGTTTTTCCACTGTGTTTTTAGGAAGTGCAGGCCTGGAAGTCAAGAGGCTCTAATTTCACTACTAATTAGTTGTATGTCGTCACCAGGAGTTTCTTCCACTGGTCTCATGTTTTAATGATGAATGGAAGAGCCTGATCTACCCAGATCTTAAACCATCAACTGGATGGTTTTGACTCAGGTCTCTTTGTGACCTCATGGTCACCCAAGTACATTAATGAGGTACAATTCATTTTTCTTCTAAAATAAAACTGAAAACATAAATGCCAGTCACAGCTTAAGGTCAATAGGAGAACTTCCCTGCATTAATGATAAATTCTTTACGTGGAAAAGAAATCATTTAAGTTAGCCTGGGCGACCTTGTTATAGGTGATACACTATTTTTATCAGGCGTGGGTGTTTAATTGAGCTGAGTTCAACTGTTGTCCTGTGTTAGTGGCTCTGCAGTTCATCTGGAGAATTTAATAATGTTGATGTAGATTTCTGGGGCCCCAGTCATCAGAGATGGCAGTCCAGTAGGTTTGGTGCAGGTCCAGAACTTTGCAGGATAACAAAACTTACTGTTTATGCCCACAGACTTCAAGCTGCTGAAAAACACTGCTCAGGGTAAAACACACCTTCCTCCTCAGGTTGGTAATAATTACTGATATCTATTTGCCTTTTAGCCCTTGGAATGCTATTGAATACCAAAGCCACAGCTGCCCTCACCACAAGTTGTATTGCAGGAGGTCTCTGTTTTCCCCAGCTTTGGTTTTTGTAAGGCCTTGCAGATTTTTTTCTCTAAAACTGTATATAGACTAAAGATGAAAAAGTGACAGTTAATTTAGCAAGCAGTTTTTGAGAGCCTCCTAATATACTGTGCTCTGCTAGATTCCAGAATGTGTACAGAGAGCTGTCACTTCGAGAAACTGTTATGACTTCTTGTCATTCATATTACTTTGGAAAAGGTAGGACACCTTAAAAATATAAATATCTTTGTTGGCTATAGTGTGAGCATCAGTATTGATTTTCTTGTAGAGTTTATCTGCAGGGCACTAAAATATGAACTGTGAATCTTTCAACTTAATCTTTTTACATTTTAATACTCATAGTCAACTCAGTGAAAACAACTGTTTTCCAAAAGCTGTTTTTTCCCTGCAATATTATAACTTCTCTCTGGGTGGTCTGTGAGGTCATCAGCAGGATTATTATATAGGCTGTGCTTTTGGAGACAAAGCATTCGTTTGTCTATATTTCTTGGATTTGAAGTCTCTTTTTAAACTTTTTACTGTGACTGAAATTGGAATGCATTTTAGGGTTTATGTGTGTTTAATGAAATAGGGCATGTCATGTCTTCTCCCTTCCACCTTCTGAAAGCTATTAAAATGAATGGTTGTCTTACAACATGACTAGTGTGAGAATCAAATAGTATATTTGCCTAGTAACATCTAAGCTAGGTTCCAACTAACTAAGCCTCCAATCATTTCAGCATGAACATAGAGAAACAGTATGATGTAACTTTTGGCAGTATAACTAGTGAAATTTATATTGTAGCAAAAGTGTTTGTTATACAATATTGTGGTTTATTTTTGTGCTTGTAGGTGGAGAAAATTAGGTGATTTTATTCTGGTCTAAGTATTTTGTGCGTTTTGTTTAGTCACTTTCTGGTGGCTGTGCTTATACTGCATTCATATATTATGCTTAAGGAAAACAAGCTTTTCACTTGCATCTTTCTGCTTATTCCTTTAAAAATCAAAGGGATTAATTCTGAATAATAGGAAATGTGTGACTGAATAGAAATTGTAGGGTACCTTTAGTGAAAATTTGAAAATTTAAATTTGAGTAATATATTGGGGTCCCAACATATTGGGACCATCTGTAGGTTCTGTGAGTTTTCTGGGAGAACCAGCTGATTCATTACAGCAAAAAAATACTGAACACAATTAGTAAAGGAAAAAGGCATATGGAATAAAGTCCTGTGGTGACCAGATGCAAGGTTTCAAGGTCTTTTTGTAAAGTGCTTAATTGTTCCAGGCCCTAGTTTTGTCAACAGGTGTGAAATGTTGCCAACCAGGGAAGCTCATTAGAGACTCAGCCCCCAGGCTTGTTATTGGGACTAGTCACATAGGATCTGTCTGTCTGGCACACACCAAATGTCTAGACCCAGAGAAGGAAAGCAGGTATTCAGTATAAACTATATTATTTTGCACTTTAGGTATAGTAAGCCACTCCTCAGTTAATGGTGGTGGGAACCCTCTCTAAATCTTAAGTTCTCAGATGTCATCCACAAGCTAACCTTTCAAAGATTTACAGTAGCTACTCTTTACATATCTCCTTGTATCTGTACATCACTTCAGAATTCCAGATACAGTCAATGCATTTTCTCAATAAAGACTTGATTCTTGGGTTGAGAATTCAAGTTTGTCTATTTGATTTAAAAGGTATAGAAAACATTTTCATAAAATGTATCTCATTGGCCATATATCCTAAAATACTAGTTTTGTTTTGTTTTGTTTTCTCTATGCGTAAGCTCTTACCCCTCTACTGTAGGGTGTTAAAATCAATGATCTTGTATGTCTTTTGAAAGAACTGAGCTATTAATTGGCTTGAAAGTTAGGTGCTAAAATGAGGCTATTACAGAGTTTTATATTTTGACTTTTCCATGTCCTCATTTGTTTGGTTTGAATCTGGGTTACATTTTTAAAGTTCTTTTGTTAATTATTTGCACTGTATAACACATTATTCTAGGGTGTTTACTTTCCAGGCCAGAATACTAATTCTTACTTGGTCTGTGGTGTAGCTGAAATACTGCTTCGTTACAATGATAAGAGGAAAAAAAAACAGCATTCTTGTAATTCTGGTAACCAAGTAGGAAAACATAACATTTATAAGTTACTATTCTTGGGGAGACTTTGGCATTATAAACACAAGTGCTTCTTAACTTTTTGTTTGTTTGTTTTCCTCCCCAGACAGAAAAAAACTTCTAAGAATCTGGTACAATCCCTTCCTTGGGGTAAGGTGAGTACAGGTTGAGTGTCACCAATCCCAATGTCTGAAATGTTTCAAAATCCAAAACTTTTTGAATGCCAACATGATGCCACAAACAGAAAATTCCACCCAACTTCTTAGCAAGATGTCCTAATGACCTGTGCAGATTGAAGTCGGAGGGTACTCTGTCAGAGGTTATTGATTTTAGTATTTCAGTTATGATGTTTTATTTTTGTTAAAAAGTTGGTGTTTTAAAGACTTGGCATGTAATTATTTTTAGCCTTCACTTTTTAGCCCTTTGTTTTTGTTTTGTTTTTGTTTTTGATGGGAGGGGGGATGATAAAGTGGGTGTTTTCAAGAAAAGTTCAAATTTGGGAATGAAGAGTTTCAGGAGGTTGGTGGAGTCTTGGGAGCAAGCAGCATCTCTTTCCAGCCACCAGGTGACACCATTGGTCCAGGCCATGGTGAATCCCACCTGAACAACAATTGAGTATGTGCTGTGCTGAGGAGCACCTGGCAGTGGACAGCTATTGATTGTTTGCCATCAAGTGTTTATAATTCAGAGTACTTATCTAGTTAGATTCAGGGCCTTGTGCTGATAGAAGCCAAATTCAAAAATTTGGGCTTTGCTGTGTCAATGGCCACAGGCTAAACCTATGACTAGGAACTGCTGAGATAGTTGAATGGTTTAATTTGGGATAATTATACCTCCTAATAAATAATGAATTCGAGGACTTAGAGCTTGTGTACAAGAAAAGCATGTTTTCTTTTAGATGAATGCATAATCTAAGTAGAATGTGAAGCTGAATCATGGAAGAAATAGCATTGGCTTAGGGCTGTAACATATCCTGGAGGAAGCAGTATCGACTTGGGAAGAATTCTCATGAAGACATAATGTTCAGACATGGTTTGGGGGTGTAGGCCACTGACACCAGCACTGGCACTCCCAGTAGACCTAACCGTATATGTTTTTGTTCTTTGGGTAGGTTTGCATTCCCTTCCTGCTTGAAGACAGACAATGCCAAAGAAAGCGAAGCCTGCAGGGAATGGGAAGGAAGAGAGTCCTGTTCCCTGTAAGCAGGTGAAGGTAGAGGCAGCTAGTGGGCCTTCCATCTTAAACTTTGAGAGCCCCAGCAGTCTCTTTGAAAGCTTGATCGCACCCATTAAGACAGAGACTTTTTTCAAGGAATTCTGGGAGCAGAAGCCCCTTCTCATCCAGAGGAATGACCCTGCACTGGCAACATACTACCAGTCCCTGTTCAGGCTGACAGATCTGAAGAGTCTGTGTTGCCAGGGTATATACTATGGAAGAGATGTGAATGTCTGTCGGTGTGTCAATGGGAAGAAGAAGGTTTTAAATAAAGATGGAAAAGCACACTTCCTTCAGCTGAGAAAAGATTTTGATCAGAAAAGGGCAACAATTCAGTTTCACCAACCTCAGAGATTTAAGGTAACAAATTCCCCTGTTGCAGTTCTTCATACTTGACCACACATCAGCTCACAGGTGAATATGGCGAGCCTCCTGCCATTCTGGGAGGGGTAGCACCTAGTTGGTCTTTAAATGCATTCCAAGTCAGAAAAGTCTATGTTATCTTTTGGCTAAATTGCTAGAATCTACAGTAACTAATTATGGACATTGTTGAGTATAATTGAGCTGCAAAAGCTAAATTCTGTTGAGAGTTTATAAAGTTGTTAGAGTAGCATTACACCTTCAGGATCATGTTCTGTGGACTGATTTATGTTTTTGTATATTGTAGAGATTTCTGTGTGGTTTATCCTATTGCTACAATTTAATACGTGATAGCATCAAGGTGCTGTTTTTCTTGACATTGCCTCCCTTTACTTCCTACATCATTCTAAGAGGAGGCTTCAGAGCTGGGACAGATCACATACCAGATGTATGTTTCAGAAAGAGACTGCTCTCCCTTATTGACAGCTGAACTGGTGACATTAAAGGTTGAGGTCCTGAAACTCCCCCTGGCGAGGCAGTTATAAGTGGGGGATAACTTCGATTAAAATTTATTCTGTAATCAGTGATTGACATTTGGGAAATAATTTGCCACTGCTATACTCACATGCTGTGTTTATAAAATGCAGATTTAGGATGAGGTAATCTGCTTTTTTAGAGATGTAGGATCTTTACATGACAGCCCCAAATTGTTGAGGGTTTAATCTGAATTTTAGATACTATTATTCCCATTGAGAGACCCCTGCTGTGACCCATGGTGAAATCAAAATGGCAGCATGAGAGGGAGGATAAGGTGGGGTTCAAGGAGATTCCATATGGAGGAAAGTAGGATTCTTTCTGTATTGGTGCTTTCTGGGACTCTGCCATCAGTTACCAATAATATTTCTTATAGTTTAACTCAGGAGTTGGTTTGTTAGATTCCATGAAATTTTGTCTAGTGAGTGCCCTTTCTTCTGTAAAGGATCTTGAACCTATTTATACTCTGGATGAAGAATATGTACTTTTAAAGTTTTCAGGACAAGTTCTGATTCTAGTTATTACATATCACGCAATCTTAAAATGTTGAAATGTCCCCATAATGCCATCCTTTTGTCACTAACCCACCAGAAGGAATTTATAAATGATTTCCCAAACCAAGTCATGATTTGAATTTAGAAAATATGGACCATACATAAAATGTTTCTCTTCAAGCTAGTTCTTGACTCTATCTGACTAGAAGTAGCAATTTTTAAGAGTGGTTTTTAAGAAACCTAAGAACCTAAGAAATCAATTACATAGAATTTGGTAATAAACCAGAAATTTATTATTTGGCCCATGTGTGGTGTCCTCTATGACTTTCATTTCTGTACTTTGGAACGAACTCCCTCAGGCTTTTCTCTGTCCATTTAAGCCTTGCATACCCTTCTAGGATTCCAAGTGGTCAAGAACCTGTTTTCCTTTGCCCCATTTACTCTTCTCTTTGGTTGGGTTTAATTATAGAAAGGATGAGCTCCTCAGTCCAGATTCAGCCCTCATGCTAGACTAGGATTTTTGGGTTTTTTTTTCCCCTTTTTCCATTACCAGTACCTGAGATACTAAAGCTATAGGAACTCACCTTCTTACATAGAAGCTGAGTTTTAAATTCCATGTTATGAGGAGGTTTAGTGTGTATGTGTGTGTGTGTGTCTGTGTGTTTGTGTCAGTGTGTGTTAGGAATGAGCCTGTGATATCAGAATAGAAAAGTCCAGGGCTGGGGCTGTAGCTCAGTGGTAGAGTGCTTTCCTAGCATGTGTGAGGCACTGGGTTCAATCCTCATCACTGCATGAAAATAAATTTTAAAAATAAAGGTTAAAGAAAAAAAGAGAAAAGTCCAGAGGTGGTTTATACTGGTCAGATGGAGAGAGTGTTTGACCTGAACAGTTAGCCCATTGTTTATTGAGTCTCAGACTAAGTCTTATTAATCTTGATATTCTGAATACTTTCCCATAGCTATTCTGAATTGGTCTGGCGTTTCAGATTCCACATTTAAGTCATTTTCCTATCAGACTTTGAAAGATGTTTGTTGAAAGTAGTAGGACTTACGAATATTTAGCTTTTCTTTAGGTTTTTGAGTGGAATTCTGGTCTTAGCTATGGCATTGTGTTTTGGTTCTGTGGAGATTCACATTTGGGAGTTGGAAAGAGGTCAGTGGAGGAGGTTGTGCCCAGTCAGGAGAGAAATCTCCACCACCTGTCTCTTTAATTTTTCCTGTCCTCAGCATCTATGTGCACAGTAGGAGTCTGTGGTATACAGGAGATAGGGCCTTCCTTTTGCTCCAGTCAATGTTGGTGGTGTAACACTTATATGCTGCTTTGCAGTTTAGACAGATTTCGAGATGAGTTGGGGTGTTAGTAGCTTTGCCTTATAAAGAAATCAGTCATCTCACTTGTAACTACAATTGGATTCCTCTTTTTAGTAGATCACCGTTGGCAGATTCAGAAGCTAAAGGTCTAAGAAAAACAGAAAAACTGTACAATTGATAGCATTTGCAGTAACGTTTAAGAAGGAGAAACATGTTTACATCAGTTGTACACCTTGAATGATCTTGAATGATACTTGAGTTGGGAAACAGAGTCTCTTCCCAACAGGAAGTCTGACTTCCAGGACATGGAGAGAGAAATAGAAAAGCTCTGGTTTCTTAGTGGTTCCAGTTAGTATATAAACATACAAAGCTGGGTCTCTCTATTGGTCTCTCCCTGAAGTAAATTAGGCTCACTGGGAGCTCTGTGAACTCTTCTGAGCTATTCAGAGGCCATTAAATTATTTTCCTCAAAGGAGAACCTTTGAGCTCTAAAATAAAGAAGCCCAGTGGTCTATATAAAGATATCTCCCAATGCTTTTTTTTTTAAATGATAACCCATTTCATCCCACTTGATAATTTTAATACTATAGATCTCTTTCAGTCCAGTGGTAGAATTGACTCTCAAGTTACAATGGATTTGCTCAGCAAATATCTGAAAATGTTGTAATGTTTTTATGTGCCAAGAACTATAAGTTTGTATGATTAAAACTTTGGTCTCTCTTGTGTATGTGACTCATCTCTTCTTCAGTTATCTTAAAGGCAGGGACTCTGGAGCTGATCTGCCTGAATTTGAATCTTGACTCCATCATTTAATAGTTGTGTGTCTGGTACCTCAATATCCTCATCTGTAAACTGGAGATAATGGTCGTAACTGCCTTATGAGACATGGTTGTTGTGAAGGCTGTAGAATAAATATGTATAAAAGCACTTAGAGGCTATACCTGGCCCATAGGAAGTGCTAGTATCTGTGTGGCCTAATTGTTGCCTCCCTGTCTTGGGAAAAAGCTAACACTCTCTCTCCCTCTCCCTTTCTCTCCCTTCCTCTCCCTCCCACTCCCTCCCCCACACACACACACACACACACACACACAGGAAAGTATAGCTCCTATCTAGGCACTTCAGTCAGCCTTATGCCTGAAGAGTTGATTAGTGATTAGAGAGAGAGAACATTGCTCATCCTTGTTCTTAACTCATTTGTCTATAACCTTTTCCTAGGTTGTCATTTCTGCTTCCATTTCTTTAAATACTCATTTTGTGTAGGCAGTTCCCAAATGTAAATCTCCAGCCCTTACTTCATGCCAAAACTTCAGACTTACTTAAAACCAATTCCACATTGGGGGAAGGGGAGTGGTCTTAGCATCCCAAATTTAACCTTTCTGGTGTGGAGCTCTTTTTTTTTCCCTCCTAAAAATTTGTTTTTTAGCAAGTCTTTCTTGTCTCAGTAAATGGAACTGGGAGCTAATTGCCCAGGTCAAAAACCCAGGGTTTTTTTTTATTCCTTTCATTTCCATGCGCCTTTATCCATCAGCGTGTCCTGTCAGTTTTACTTCCAGAGTATCTCTTGGCTTTTCAAATTCTACTTTCTATCCCTCTTTCACCATCCTCCTCATATTTCACCTTCTGCTATCTCAGTAGCTTCCAGACTAGGTCTTGCATTTGTACAATCCATTTTCCACCCAAGAGCCAGAGCTTTTAAAAATGTCCATTGGATCATGTCATTCTCCTGCTTAAAATCCTTCATGACTCCCAGTTACTGCGTTGCCAGTCTCATTTGCTCACTTCTTTTCAGTAGTGTCTGTGCTAGACGGGAAGATTCTTGAGGGCCTTTTCACTGGTTAATTGTCTGACCTATGATAATCATGAAAGGAAGACTTCCTAAGTGAACAAAAACATTTGTTTTCTCTTATTTCTAATTTGTTTTTCACCCCCCACCCCTTTTCTTTAAAGGATGAGCTTTGGCGGATTCAGGAGAAGCTGGAATGTTACTTTGGCTCTTTGGTCGGCTCCAATGTATACATAACCCCAGGAGGATCTCAGGGCCTACCTCCCCACTATGATGATGTTGAGGTGAGAGAAGAAGCACAGGTGGGGAAGAATGAGCTGTTGACAACATGGTTGTTAGGTTGCTCTTGGAGTCATTAGGGTTTGATTCACGTCACTCTAAGGCTGCGGGACCATGTTTGTGGCTGTTCTTTATATTCACTCCCTGGAGATCTTGAACTCATCTAAATGTTGGGCCAAAACAAATCCCTCTAAATTGATTTCCTGCTTCTTCTCAAAGGGAGAGATTGTTTCCAACCCTACTAATAAAAGAACATCACATTCATTCTTTTGAAACAGGAAATTTATTGAATTCTATAGAAAAGTAATTAGCCTTTTCTTTAATTTCACAAGGTATGGTCATTAGTATAGTGAGATCACACAATCTTTGCATCTGCTCTCATGTTCTTTTTTTTTCAGTAGCTGCCAAAAATATGTATATATTTTCCATTTGTAGAAAACTTGAGACAGCCTGAATGAAGGTCATGATTAAATTTAAGCACTGGCACCTTAACAAATGTTGATTTCACTGTCATATGGTTTCCAAAAGTTAACTGACTTAGGTTAACTTTTTATTTTTGTGAAAATATGAGGTATGTGAACACAGAGATAATAGTAAAAAGTCCTTTTTTTGCCTTCTGAGACCAAGTTGATAGCAGTACATTTTCCAAAAGTGTTTTTATTTCCATTCTTAATAGAGCATTAAAGTGTCTTTGGCTAAATAAAAAAATAGAAAAAGTTTTCCTTCTTGCCAAGGCCCTTTTCAAAGATTTTAGGCATTCCATTATAGCTGAAACTTAGCTTTTCCATCTGAGGTTATGGGCTTTCAGATGTCTGATAGAAGATTTAAAGGAGGGAGAGTGTTGATATAAAGAACTTGGCAATGCTCTAATGAAGTGAAAAAAATGAATATCTGTTCAGTATCAGAATTCATGATTACCTGTTTTAAAAAAATAAAACTGGTAGTGGCCATTTTTATTGTGTGGAGTGACATGCATTTCAGATTCTTTCATTTTTATTTTTTATCTGAAATTTAGGATTTGTCTAAGCCCCCTCAAAGAACTAATGTTCTGAAAGGCTTTGCCTGTTAATTGTCAGAAAACTCTCTGATCTCTTAGGTCTGTGGCTTTCTATAGGTTTTCATCCTGCAGTTGGAGGGAGAGAAGCACTGGCGCCTTTACCCACCCACAGTGGCCCTGGCACGTGAGTACAGCGTGGAGGCTGAGGCCAAGATTGGCATTCCAACACATGAATTCACGTTGAAGGTATGCAGTGACCATATGGGCACCTCTGTGAGCTGGCTGTCTCTGTTGCTAAGACAAGTTCAGGTTCAAAGTTTAGAGTTTGTGTAACCACCCCTGTGGGAATGTGTCCTTGGGACACCCAGGTAGGGTGGCTCTCCTTACAGCTAGCCAGCACAGGCAACTACTGAAGTTGTCTTGGGGGGTTTGCACTTGTAGAAGTGAGCTAAGGATAAGGATGTATTACATTAATTTCCCAAATAACCTATCACCATATATGATCCAGTTCAACAGAAATAAAGTTAATTCAGTGTACCACAAACTTCTCCAGGAAAAAAATGGAAGATTTGGCCTTGGGGCAGTTTTTCCACATCCAAGACAGCAGTTGGCATGGGCCGTAAATTGCTTAGGCAAAGCATAGCCAGGAATCCTTTCATTTTTTTGGTTGCAAAAACTCGAGCATGACCCACATTCCTCCTGATTATATAGCAGACTCCCCTTCTTTTCCCCTTCATATAGTTACTAGAAGAATAGTAATTAATGAAAGCTCTTGAGGATTCTTCCTCCAGGGAGCCAGGTGGCTTTATTATGTGCGTTGGCATCTTTCTGCTGAGAAAAATCTGTCTTTGAGCAGTTAGCCTGGATGGGAACATAGCCATTCCCCAGCAGGAGAAATTGTTGAGAAAAAACCTTAAAGTATAAGAAAAGCTTCATAATTAAACATTATACCCTTTCTTAGAAAATGCTATTTTAATTTCTTTTAATGGCAATTAAACAATGTTTAATTCAAGCCATTCCACAGATGTTTGCAAAAGAATATATTGCAATGGAATTATTTGCACCTAGTTATTGTTTTTATATTTCTTGCATCTTGAAGTTATAATTAGTGTAGAATTCTTCTCAATGCCTATGTCTGTTTCTGGATTTGAAGATTTTGCCTGCTTACATGCCAAAAACTGGGGGAAAGTAGTCTATAATATAGGGGCCTTAAATATTATAGTGTACTTAAATAAATCAACAACAATAAAAGTAGCCTTGATTTTTATCTGCCTTTGGTTAGCATTTACTGCACAGTGGTCCATGGGCCAAACATCTGGCCTACTGCTTGTTTTTATAAATAGCATTTACTAGTACAAAGCCACACCCATTCCTAAAGTATGTCTGTGACTGCTTACATTACACAGTCTACTAGTTACCACAGAGAACACGTGGCCTCAAGCCAAAAATACTATATTTGACTTTGCCCATGCCTGCTCTTGGTTACGTACATTTAGTAGACTCTTAGTTGGTTGGTATTTAAGCTAGAGACTGAGCCATCTGGGATCTTTGAGGCCAAGGCTGAGTTGCTCAGGCTGACAGCCTGGCTGCTTGTCCTGCTGAAGAAGGTCAGGCTTCATAGTGGTCTTCAAGTGTGGAGGATATGAATTCTCTGTACTGTTGCCATGGAACTTAGGAGGAGATCAAACAGATGCCCATTAAGCATTCAGTGAACACTGTTCATTAATGGAAGCTCTGAGTCTCCTGAGAAAGGAGCAGCATTCTGAGGAGAAAGACAGCATTCTGAGGTACACTGTTTTAAAGTGTGTATATGAACACACATGTGAAGTTTTAATCAGTGTACCTCTTCAAATGAAATCGTGTGTAAAATTGCCCGGTACCTGAAACAAAAGCTGAGTCACTCTGGTTGGGAGAGGTGTGTGGAAGATACTATGAGAGTCCTGAAGCCCTTAACACCCTTTTCCCTGGCTATTCCAGTGCTATTCTGTGCAGTACATCTGCCAAACCAGGAGTTCCACGGTGAAGACAGCCCCCATAGCAAAAATAACCACCCTCTGCTTGGGGGTCTGACAGAGCTGGGTTTGAATTCAAATGTTGTCACTTAACCCATGCACTTGGACAAATAATGCCTTCTTAATTAAAATGGAGATCATAACATTTACCTTGCAAGCTGTAAAGATTGAAGGATATTATTTTGATGCCCCCTGTACAATTAAATCACATGGATGAGATGTATATGTATTGGTATAATGATTATTTTAATAACACATATTTATTATAGTTCTGGAGGCCAGAAGTCCAAAAGTGGTCTCAACTGTGTTGGCAGAATCACATTCCTTTTGGAGGCTCTCAGGGAGATCTGCTTCCTTGCCCTTTCCAAGTTAGGGCTGGAGAGCATTGATCAAATGTTTGTGGAATGAATGAAATGTGAGGGTCTCACTCAGGAGCTGGCACAGAGACACTCAGTAAATGGTGGTTTTAAGTATCAATAAAGCATTTATTTACCTGAAGTACTGTCAGCTGGGTGAAATTTAAAACAAGCAACCAAAAATATGTATAAATGTACATTGTCTTTTGCTTTGAGGAAGATCTTTCAAATTCTTTTAAAGGTGCTGTTTCTTGAGCTTTGTCTCTAGGGCTCCTGGACTTAACTATTGAGCTGGATTGCTTCCCTTACTTACAGAGAGGAGATAAATGACTCTCAAGATTCCTTCACTAGGCAATTACTGAATTTTGGTTCAATGGGATTAGGGAGGAGGTAGCTCAGGGAAGGAGTAATTGGGGAAGTATATTTCGTCTGCTGGTTTGGGAGAGAGAAAATGGATAGAATGGAGTAGGCTTATCTGCCCGAGAAGATAATCTTTCCTTAGGTCTAGTTTGAAAGTTCAAATGAGGGTTTTTTCTAACATTTTCTGAATCTATGTTGTATGCTGAGTGCTTTGCGAGGTTGGTCTCTGGGGAGTATAAAATAGGTAACTGACCCTTCCTGGAACAGCTCAAAAATTATCAGGGTAGTGGTGTGGCACCCAAGATATGTAATACATGCACATACCTATCATTACCCTGGGATCTTTGAAAACTGCATTTCCTTAATTGTATAGAGTATGAGGCTGTTACCTCCATTGAAGTAAAAGAGAAAATGAAGCTTAGAGAAGGTAATTGAATTTCCCTGGTCAGTAGCCCATACATGACAGCATCAGTATGACAAGCTCCACTCTTAACCAGGAGAGGGAGTATGCTCCCCAGGAACACCTTCCTGAATCCCAGAATCGGGCAGGGCAGTTTTGGGTATGTCTAGTGTCAACTTGAGAATAAAGACAGTGAAGCTAGGCCTAAAAGTTTCTTGTGGATTGTGGTTCAGAGTGATGAGCTCATGGACACAGTGAAGCTGGACACTGCATGATCCCAGCAGAGACTGTCCCATGAAGCAGTGGGTCTGAATGGAGAACTGAAGCTCAATACTTATCTGTATTTACTTATACTGTATTTATCTCATTAAAACAAAGAGGACTAGCTGGGTGCAGTGGTGCACACCTATAATCCCAGCAGCTTGGGAGGCTGTGACAGGAGAATCGTGAATTCAAAATCAGCCTCAGCAACTTAGCAAGGCCCTAAGCAACTCAGTGAAACCCTGTCTTTAAATACAAAAAAGCACTGGGGATATGGCTCAGTAAGTGCTCCTGGGTTAAATCCCAGTACCAAAAAAAAAAAAAAAAAAAAAAGAGGAGAAGTACAGCTTTTATTAACTCCTCCACCTTTTCTTTCTCCTTTAGCCAGGTGATTTGTTGTACTTCCCCAGAGGGACCATTCATCAGGCGGACACTCCTCCAGGGCTGGCCCACTCTACTCATGTGACCATCAGCACCTACCAGAACAGGTAAATGCTCTGCCCTCAACCTAGCATCCCAGGACAGCTCTGAGTTGTGGCCCAAGCAGCCACATTCAGGAAGGACCTGAGGGAGTTGGCCACCTCCTCTTGTTTCTGTCTCCTTGCTGACTTCAATAGTCCTTTGATGTCCCATGCATGTGATCAGTCCGTTGGTCTTGCTCCTGGGAGCATCATGGATCTCACTCTATATAGAATACTGGGAATTTCCTGAATAAAGGGTTCCATAGTTTGAAAAGAAAATACCTGTAGCTATGGGTACGTCAGTGTGTTAGTGATGCCAGGCTGGGCTTGTAATCTCAGTGTCTTTTTCTTCCTTCCCTCTCCTTCTCCCTCTCCATCCTTACCTCTTTTTTAAAAAAAATTATTGTGGCAAAATATATATAGCATAAAATATGCCATTTTTAACTATGTCTAAATGTAGAGTTTGTTGGCATTAGATTCACACAGCCATTACCAACTGTCTGTTTTCAAAATATTTCCCAAGTCTCCAGCAAAAGTTCTGGAACCTTTGAAACCTCTTGTTCTCTTAGTTACAGTTTCTATAGTCCCTGAAATTTAAGTAGGAAAGGGAGTCTGGAACAGGGGGAACTAAAAGCACATGAGATAAAAATAGATCCTCTTAAAATCATGACAGGAATTAGTTCATTTATTCAGCAGGCATGCACTATTCCTGCTAGTTGTCAGGAATGCAAACATTACATTTTGATGGGCTTTGAGGAAGATGACACTTTGCAAGTGGTCACAGGATCAGGGGATAGATGTGTAAATAGTTGCCAAACAGTGTGATAAATTCTGTCTCAGGTTTGTAGAGATACCCTTGGAACATAGAGGAATTCACTTAGCTAAGTTGGGGTTTCAGAGAAGGTTTTAGAAATCAGTTGACACCAACCCTGAGTGAGTCTTGAAGTGTGAATAAGTATGGGTGAGTCAGAAGGTCGATGTTGGAGAGAACATCCTAGGTCCAGGGGATACTATGACCCTGCCCTATGTTCAAAGCCATAATTCACAAAACTATTAACCATACCTCTGCTTCTTCGTCTCACTTTTCAGTGTGAGATTTACCCCTATGCTTAAGAGCCTTCCTGGAGGAACTGGCTAGAATTGGGCCTATGGTTAGTTCTGTCTTTGCCCACAAGTAGAAGGCCCAAGCTTTATTAGGCTTCCATTCTGAAAAAAATGCCTTTGTCACTGTGCCTATTTGGGTTTCTTGAAGTCAACAAATATATGAAAAAATGTTCAACATCTCTAGCGATTACAGAAATGCAAATCAAAACTGCCCTGAGATTCCATCTCCCCCAGTCAGAATGGCAATCATCAAGGATACAAGCAACAATAAGGTTTGAAGTGTGAGGAACAGAAAGTCTGAGTCTAGCTCAAGAAGAACAGAGCAATTGAGGGAGTGAGTCATTAGGACCTGTAGAAGGACCCTGCCACAATCTGGAACCAGAAGTTTATTCTAGGTCTAGAGCAGCTCTGGATTTTAGCAGCCAATTGTTTTGCTCATGAGCATCCATGCATCTTCTTGTATCTCCTCATTAATGTTACTCTGCTATCCCCTTGCTCATGAATTCTCTCTGCTTCTCTTTCATTTCTGTTATTGTCACCATCTGGTTTTCTAGTCATTGCTTTTTGTTCCTTTTCTTTCCTCAGCTTTTTGTATTCATAATATTATCACATACTATCATCAGTTACTTCTGACCTCCCTCTGTATCACTGAACCTATTTGCTTCTGCAAAGTACTTCACTCACTCACTGCTTCCCAATCCCGAGAGTGAAGATCTGGTAGGCTGCCTTGGATCCCATCACATCCCTATCCAGTCACCTGAAAGTGGGAAGAACTTTATAAGTTACTGAGAGGTTACTGTCCATGGCTGTGGGTGGGCACTACAACTGATATGTCTGGGCTAAACTCCGACTTGTGTCTTGTGTAACTCAAGGACCTTTGCTCCCTGGAGGTCTTGTGCTCTAAACCTGGGCTCCATCAGCACCTGTAGGAAGGTGAAGATTTGGGGCCTCATCCTAACACCTCTCATGGCAGCACTGTTGGAACATTTGGGGTCTGCTATTTGGGGCAACAGCAGGTTACATTGGCTATTTTATCAAAGTGAACCCCTTAAGAGGTATTATTCCTGAATTTTGGAAAGTTCTGAGATTTATCCTAACTTTTGAGAACCGAGCACTGTTTAACTGCTATTCAGTTCCTCTGAGTTGTTGCCATGACTTTCACCTATGATGGTGCAAAGGAAGTATGTATTTTATGCTGCTGCTGTGTCCTACAGTTGAAGTTCAATGAAAAGATGTGGCATTAAGTCAGAAAGCAGGGAGGTCACCAGGTAGTGGATACCTTAGGGAAAGAACGTCTCAAGTGGCTTTTGTACTAATTTTGCCACTTTATCAGAAGGGGAGCACAAAAGTGTTAATTGTCCTTACTGAGTGAGAAGCAAAAGTCATACTGTGAATTTCCATTTTGCACGTAGCCAGCAATTTGAAATCTGCTGGTAACACAGGAAAATTTTAAACAAGCTAAGAAATGTTTAAAGAGGGCAACCCCACAGAGAGCATTTCTTACACTGGCACATGGTTAAGAATGAGCCAATTTTAACTACCTCAGAGAAAGCAAAAGTAATTGAACACTGATGGTTATCCCTATATGTTATTTTTGACCATGGGCTTCTACTCCTACCCCAGTAAAACCAGTGCTAGAAATCAATTCTTTTGAAATAGTTGTTGGTGGATATTTTACTAAGGAATAGCTTTCCTCTTTAAAGTGCAGTGGAAAATGTGACATTTCACTTTTCAGGTAATTAGATAGTCTGGAGATCTTGCTGTTACCCTAAATATATTTCTGTTGGATTTTTTGCATAAAAGATACTATTTCTAGGTCCCATGAGTTAAATTTCCTACAAAGCTTCTCATAGATTTATATAAAATTTGGTCCCTTGAACTTCCTATTTTGACACTATCTGATTCATTTTCTGGTATCTTTAACAAAAATCATGAATGAAACTTAGCTTTCCACTTAACTTTCCAAGCGAGTACCTACAGAGAGAGCAGCAGCATGAGCAATGAAGATCTTAGGTTTTTATGTTGAGCAACATCAAATTAATTGAATTCAGAAGGCTTGAGCTGGGAGGTTGGAACCCCACTTGTAGTTTTTGGTTTTATTGGTAATAGGCATTTTGCATATATTTGTATGTATTCACTGGTTTTTATTCTTTTTCATGGTATGTGCACTAGTTCATGGGGAGATTTCCTTTTGGACACCATTTCAGGGCTTGTGTTTGATGCTGCAAAGGAAGATGTAGCGTTGCGGACTGGAATACCCCGGCAGCTGCTCATGGTAAGAGTAAAGAAAGGCAGGTAGAAATGAAGGTGACAGCCTCAGCCCAGGTCAGCTGAAGCCCCACCTTCTGGGAATCCAGGATCCTTTCTTACAGATGAGCCAAGCTCTTCAGCTGCCCTGGCCTGCTGA
>JAJEJO010003841.1:79235-112487 GCA_020662805.1 Glaucomys volans
CTGTGGAGACTGGGACCTGGGCAGTAAATTCTGGTTGGGTCCCAGCCAATGCTCACTTCTGTGTTTTTAGCAGGTGGAAACCACAACAATTGCAACAAGAAGATTAAGTGGCTTTTTGAGGACTCTTGCAGACCGGCTGGAAGGCACCAAAGAACTACTTTCATCAGACATGAAGAAAGATTTTGTTATGCACAGACTCCCCCCTTACTACATGGGAGATGGAACAGAGCTGTTGACACCAGGTGGAGCTTCTGTGTTCTAGGTGGTTGGGACTGGGAGGGGATATTTGAGGCTTTCTTGGTCAGGCTCCTCTTTAAGCAGATGGAAGTATGAAGCATTTTAGTATTAACGTGGACTTAAAGCCATTCTTAGTGTGTAGTGCTTAACTAAATGTGATGTACTCATTAACATCCTGTACCTTGCAAGTCATTTGCAAAGATCTTATATTAGAACATGTTGGAAAATAAGTCTTTGGGTGAGGAGTATGTATACTTAAGCGTACTCTGCTATTTAAAATCTTCAAGAAATTTTAAGAACTTGAACACTGAAATAATCTTGTTGGAATTAACGCAAGGATGGGTAAAATGTTGTCACTCTCAGGTGAAATACAAGAAAGCCGAAGGTTACCACTGACCTTCTTCAAGTCCCAGGTGCCTAATTTATGACAGGTTTAGCCTGCAAGTGACATAATGCACTCTGGATAGATGGTGTCAGTGTCTTTTAGGAGAGGCCACAGAGAACACACTCTTGAACCCAAAGTTGTATTCATTGACTTTTTACAAAGGAGAAGACCACACCATTGGAAGGGCATGAGAAAGCACTCGGATGTGGGCCTGAGATAAGTGATTCTGAAGAAGGTTCAAGGAAGCAGGACATTGCTCTGGATTGATGCTGTTAGGAAGAAGGGAGGATTCTAGGACTGGGTCTCTTCTAAATCCTATCTGATGGGTAGGAGTAACACATGAGACAACGTTGCTTTAGGTCATCAGCATCAGTCACTCCTTACCAAGGGTGGTGGTGTGTTTACTGGTGGTTTGGACAGTGTTCTTGGTTTTGCCTGAGTTCATATATGGGTCTAGAATGTATTTGTCTTGATCTGTCATGATCAGGGTGGTCCTGTCTGATACTGTTGCTCTGTAAAAGGCCTTGTCAGCTGCCAGGCCAGCTCACAGGCTGCTTCTCTTTCTTAGAGTTGAGTGAGAGGTCTATTTTTTACTTTTATAATTCTCATCACCAGGTGAGAATCACTGAAATATACAGTGCTTTGAAGGAAGTTTAGAAATTTTTATTGCACCCATTCAAATCAAGTATTTTACCAGCAGTGTTTTAATGTTTAGCAGAACAGAATTTGCTCAATTCCAGCTTGTGACCCAAAATGTTTTCCCTAATGGTTTCCTTGTCTTAGCTGTTCTAATCAATAAAGTTATACCTCAAGACTCTCCCCACCCAGAGGACCCTGTAAAGCCTGTCAGTTGTAGGGGCTGCCTTTTCACTAAGTTAAATCCACTTTAGAAAAGAGTGACTATTTTTTTCTTTGAACTTTATTAGATGGCTTTTATCGGACACTATACTTGACCAACATAGACTTCCAGGGCCACACAGATAAGAATTGATGAGGTGGTATAATTTGAACTCAGGCAGTCCCTTGTGTAGGAAAAGCTCATAGAGGATAGAAACTAGAGAAATAAGTGCTCAGTGCAGATGGCAATATGTTCCAGCTACTGCCATAGCTATCATGTTTTGATTGCATTATTTTTACCTGTTGAATGTACTCATTAACATTTATCTAATTGTATGTCTGTCTTAACAATAAAGATGAGCTCCATAGGCGGTAAACTCATATTTGTATTCACCCACAGACTGTTAGTTTCCTAAGTAGTTGTACCTTTGAAAGCAAGTTTGAATGGCTGGTTTCCTTTTTTGAAGGCTGGATTTCTCTTTGGTGTTTTCCAGGTGGGAAGTTACCAAGGTTGGACAGCACAGTGAGATTGCAGTTTAAAGACCACATCATCCTCACAGTAGGGCCAGATCAGGATCGATCTGTGAGTATCAAGGAAGATTTCCTTTCTGCCCAGTGTATTTCCACCACAAGGATCATTATTCAAAGGTGCATTGGTCCTTGCTCTTCTCTTTCAGGAATCCATGTGTGTTCAGTTTAATTACCACTACCCTGGTCAGATAATGCCCAAATTTTACAGTTCCAAATATTCCTGCATATTGGATATTTGAGGGCTTCCCCTCATCCCCTCAGAGCTCCTTCATTTCTCTTATGTGAATATGCCTGGTCTTGGCTTCCCATCCTAATGCAGGCCATGTTCTTGGGAATGCCAGCTTCAGTCCCTCTCTGATCATTTGCAGTGCACATACCTGTTTTTGTGTGGTTTTGTTATTTCTTCTCAACCTTTAATCCCATAGATCACAAAGAACAAAGTCTATATTCTGTAACCTTGCTACATACCCCATGATTCCCAAAACTGGCTGTGGAATCAGCTAGAAAGCTTTTAAAAAATTAAATTCCTGGGCTTCCTAGGGTCTGGGTTAAAGCCTTTGCACTTATGCTTTTTTAAAGCTCCCTATACAATACTAAGGACCTTGGGGATTGTCCTATACCCTGTTTTTCCTCATCAGCCCATTTGGAAGATGCCCCATGAATGATTAAGGAGGAATTTACATGTCTCCTAATCATTTTGTACCAGCCATCATGGCCAGACCTGGAGTACCTGACATATGTAAAAAAATTCTAGTTATTTTGATAACCAATTAATTTGAGACAATGTGTGACAAAGAATGACAAAAGGTTTCAGAAGGCAGTAGAGATCATTTGGGAGGCTATCACAATTCATCTCATTTTTCTATAAATTAACACAGTTATGCCAGGCATGGTGGGGCATGCCTATAATCCCAGAGGCTCAGGAGGCTGAGATAGGAGGATAATAAGCTCAAAGCCAGCCTCAGCAAAAGCAAGGCACTAAGCAACTCAGTGAGACCCTGTTTCTAAATAAAATACAAAATAGGGTGGGGATGGGGCTCAGTGGTTGAGTGCCCCTGAGTTCAACCCCTGATGCCCCCCAAAAAACAAAAATAAATTACACAGCTGGTATTTTTTGTGATTTTTTTTTTTCTGGATGCAAAGAGAATGCAGATATGATTAATATAAATCAAGTTCCTGAAGATGCTATCTTTTAAAATAATGACTTTTAAGTTCTCATTAACTGTACAATGTGCACATGTCCACACATATAACCTTTTACCCAAAGGATTCCTAACAGATTCAATATAATTTCAGTTGAGCACATGGTTTTAAGATTTTTCTTGGTGTTCACTTACTGGAAAACCCTCCTAGTACCGAAGCCCTCAGTATTTTGTTGATGACTTACCATTTTTTTCTTTAAAGGATGAAGCTCAAGAAAAGATGGTTTACATCTATCATTCTCTCAAGAACAGGAGAGAAATACATATGATGGGAAATGAGGAGGAAATAGAGGTTGGTTCTAACTGATGCAGATGTCTGCTGTGATTTGGGTGGTAGCTGGGAAGAAATCAGTTGTTTTTTATTTTTATGTTATATGCTTTTTATGGCTGCAGTGTGGACTTACCACTTGATATGATTGACAGAGTCCTTGTGTGGAAATGGTTAAATCAAACAGTGTGATACAGACCAGTTTTTAAATATACTAGCTAGAACCTGTAGCCTTCTAGGAAAAGTAAAATAAACGTAAGGCATTTCAAATGACTAATACTGCTACTTAAATTACAGTGGTTTTCATTCTGATTTAAATGAGAATCAGCAATTTCTGAGACTTCTCTAATTATACCTGATGTAAAGAGCTTATTTGAAGTTTTGAAGGGTATCAAAACTAATAATGTAAGGTTTATATGAAAATGCCACTTCAGTGAACTAAGTTTTTTTTTTAATTAAACTTATCCCTTTTTAGTCTCATGGACTTCGTTTCCCTTTTTCACATGTGGATGCACTGAAGCAAATTTGGAATAGTTCAGCAATTTCCGTCAAGGACCTGAAGCTTACTACAGATGAGGAAAAGGAAAGCCTGGTATTATCTCTCTGGACAGAATGTTTAATCCAAGTTATCTAATACTGTTATGGAATTAAATACCTGCTATTTTATATGCTTTTTTAAGTTTCTTTTTTTTTTTTAATGGGAAGCTGGTAGGAGAAAAAGCCAACCATCTTTACTTTCCAACCCCTAATCACTATATGGGAGCATGGAAGGAAAAAAAAAAAAAAAACCCAGAAATTACAAGGTTTCCCAGAATGTGACAAAACCATATTTTTGACAAGTTTATTTAATCCAGTGTGGTAGAAAAGGCACAACTCCAAAAATGTATCATGTAGAACTACATGTCATTAACCTTTGTTCTTTGGAAGTAACAACTTCTTTAAAGCGCCTTCTTGGCTCTAGAACAATTTTAAACTATTAACATGAAAAATTTTATGTTGTTTTTTTACAGTGAAAATATACATACATACCTTGGTGTATACACAAGCTCCCCTGTTAAAATAAAGTTATCCCTGTAACATAAGTCTCATTAAATAATACAGCCACACCCATGAGAGGCACTCAATAGCTATGGACTTAAGGGAGTTTTTTAGATGCTGTTTAAAAGATGACAAGAGCCTGAGATTGAAGGGGAGAAAAGTATTTACATGGGAACACCAAGTCTATAAAAATACTCAATATAATGGGTCTTTGAGTTTAAACTATTGCTATTTTTACATTCTAAAGTGCATATAGGTTGATATTTTTAAAAATATCACTAGAGAACTTAATCTTTCTATATAAAAATAGAGTATTTTTGTGCTTTCTGGCAAAAGTTGGGAATAAAAGAAAAAATTGTCTCAAGGAAAGTTTAAATCCAACTTAGGAGGGAAAATGCTTGTGAATTGTGCGGTTAAAGGTGGTAATGATTACTGGACACTAAGTAAAAAATGATTTCCTGATTTCGCTTTAATATAAGCTATTTAAAATGGGAGTGAAAACGAGTAGAGAAACAACTGCACCATGACTTCAGGCAGACAAGAATTTGACTCTCATATAGGAGTGACATAAAAACACTTCTCCTTAAGGACAGGTCAGGCAAAACGTAAGGTCCCAGCACCATGACAGGTGACCACTGTTTCAGTGCTGAAGTATGAGGTTGGCACTCTCAGGTTATGTGCTTTTCAGTTTGAAAGACTGAGCAAAGAATGGCCACAGAGAATATACCAGTCCTGGTGCCTTTTGCCTAACAAAGCTGAGATCCCTCCATGGACTCAGTTAAAAATATTTAAATACTCATGGGATGTTTCTGTTATAAAAGCTTCAATATAGAAATTTGAAGGCTTATTTACACACAGCAGCAACAGCTTAATAGGAAGGCTTTTTAAATATGTTTTCATGTTTTATGAAATTTAGTTTAATGTTTTAATGTTGCTAAAATTATTCATCTTTTTGCAAAAGTGTGATGTTTATTTTCCTGTGCTTTTCAATCACACAGGTGTCAAGTAGGATATTAATAGCTAATACAGGTGACAGCATCACCAGCATCCTCAATGGGCTAGCAGGAATAGCATTCATGTTGGTAGATAGGAAAGAAAATACAGACTTCAGGAAACTTGCTTACCACAACTGGAATCCATCAGGAATAAAACCTTTCCCAGAAATCATAATATTTTCTTCATAGAAACACTGAGTAACTGGCAACAATATTTTGAGCTTTTGCATGCTGAAAGTGCCTGAAGGAAAAGTTCACTCTCCGCAGCCATCCAGCAGAGAGGACACAGTAGCTTCCTTTTCACATGTATGTCATTGAGGGAGGTGAGGTTCCCTTGCTCCTTCTAGGGATGGTTGATTCTCACAGTATTTCAATGTCCCATTTCTGTGTTTCTTCTCCCTCCAGGGGCTGATTTACAATGACATGAGTCTTGTCACAATAGTTTCCTCCTAAAATAGAAATTCCCAAAGAAAAGATTATTTGTTCACACAGGTGCTTAGCAGTTTCACAATTTTCACAAGCTTTTGTTCAGCCCACTGCTTAAGTAGATGAGTATGTCATTTACATAGCGGTCTGAAGTGGAAAACAGTTTGAACAGGCGCAGCCATTATTCACCTCAAATTGGACCTTACTATGACTCACACTAAAAAATTAAGAGGTATAACACATGATTGTAGAAGCAGTGTGCCCTAACAATGCTATGCTTCAGAACAAACGGCTTTGAGAGAACTCTGGCTGGATGTCAGGTATGGTGTTTTTGTTTCTACATCAACAGAAGCTGTGACTAAAGCCAATTAAAGCAACAGCCAGGAGAAATATGGCCAAGACCTTGCTGAATTAAAAAACATCTACCTAAATTTTAAATGAAGACTAAAGGACGATGGTGACTCAAGACAAGAAATTAGAGATGTTTCTTTCCAAGAAACAGATGACATTATGATTTATGAAGCTTCAGTTGAGAACTGTTCCTAGGTTTACAAAAATTACAGTTGCAAATGAAAATTTTACGACTATACTAAAGAGCAAAAGTCGTTTTAAGACTTTGTTGTTGAGCTTTTCCTGCTTGATCCATATAGCATATTGGTTTGTAAAACAACTTTTTCCAAGCGTAATTAAAATGAATGAACATTTCTCTCATATATCAGGATGTCCTTTATCCAAAAGGAAGAGGTTTAGAACTTAGGTTGATATCCAGGGACAAAAACATTGCATATTATCAAACGCCCACCTTTAACATCAAGGACAAGTTGGTCACTAAGATAAGAACTGATGGTTCCGTTTTTATTCAGTCTCCACTTTTGCCTGAACTGTCCATGTTCAGTCCATAGGGCTACCTTAGCTCCAGGTGTATCCCGGCCACCAATCACATCAAGACATGTATCACTGGCCTAGAAGCATTAAGAAATAGAATGACAGTACCACATTATATTTGCTAACATAAATTGAATACGGCCCCTTTTCTTCCAGGTGAAGAAGTCAGATATTAAGTGGCTATGTCTTATAAGAATACTATATAGTATAATTTGAGTAAACATTTCAAGTCTTCTTTATGACTGGAGGGAAGAGTTGGTGTAGAATCTGAAATAGAGGTCTCCTGTACTTTTTTTTCTTTTGGAACCGGGGATTGAAGTCAGGGGCACTTGGCCACTGCACCACATCCCCAGCCCTATTTTGTATTTTATTTAGAGACAGGGTCTCACTGAGCTGCTTAGGGCCTCACTAAGTTGCTGAGGCTGGCTTTGAACTTGCGATCCTCCTGCCTCAGCCTCCTGAGTCGCTAGGATTACAGGCGTGCACCATCTAACCCTGTACTTACTTTTAAGAGGGCATGCACATCTGACAACAGATGTTCAGTAAAGTTTTATTGACTTGGAATTAAATGGTAAGTTCCTGTTAGCTTAAAATGTATTATGTTGAGCTTGCTTTTCTTCTAAAAACATTGGATGATGTTTGAAGATAATCCAGACAATAATTGCTTTTAGATACTTTTCATTTTTGAAGCATGAGAAGTATATAAGTCATTGGTGATACAATGAAACATGGTTTTAACGGTTTTTTAACCTAATATTCTGTCCTCCATGGTGTCAATAATGGAGGGTCACAGAAAAAGCAAATCTGAATTTACAAAGCTTTCTCCAATAACAGTTGCGTCTACTACCACTTCATTATATATTTTGAAAACAAACGGGTTTTAACATGTTTGGATTCACACAGCTGATTTTTATCTCACAAAAGCACATTGTGCATTTTTGATCCAATGACATACACATCATTGGTTGAAAAAAATCATTTAGGCATATCTATAGTATGTGATAACCATGGTTTCTACCAGACCTGAATTTTCTAGATCAAAAATTCTTAGTCCATTTCACTTCATGCTTTAGTAGTACACATAGTGTTTTTATGGTCACGTGGCAAACTGTCTACAGGAAGCTGCACTGTTTCATTTATGCCAGTTAATTTGACAGGATTCTAGTTACTATATCAGTGGGGATGTTTACCTTGGATTTAAAAAGTCCTCGACAGTAATACCAGATCTGAGTATTCTTTCCACTGTAGGGAGAGATGCACACAGACATTGCCCTTGTATCAGCTAAATTTCCAGTGACTGTCAGATACTCATCCTGGGCTCGGTTCTTTATTCTGATGTACACTGCAGGCTGTGATGGGAGAAACAGCATTTAGAAATTACTTTTCCAAGCTGGAAGTCAATCTTTCCAAAGAAGGAAAGCTGGGAGGCAAAGTGAGAAGAAATTAGATATTTATGTCACTTTCATCTTATTTGCTTTAGCTAGTATGTATAAATTAATATTTTCTATTGATAGATCCTGAGACTACTGAGCACAAAGCTGATACTGTACAATCTATTATACTTTCTGGAAAAAAAAGGTAAAAAGTAATGTTTTTATTCACTAGAACTGTGTGGCAAGAGGTGGGGCAGTGAAGAATTCAGGACTTGATGGACTGCTGAGAAAGGTATGGGAGTAGGAATACAGGCATGATACTACCTACAAGGATCTTATAACAACCTAGGAAAGACAAGTATAGTAATCAGACATTCTGTCTCAAGTTATGATTAAACGCCAAATGATTACTGTGGTAGGTCTTAAGAAGCCCAGGTTAGCTGAGGAACTAGTTGCTCTGGTAATCTCTATTTACATAGGACTTTTATATGTCTTCAAAGGAAGAGACCATGTATTGTTAATCCTACTTTGATATTTAAAAATTGCACAGCAAAGGAAGCTTCAAAAAATATTAAATTTGAGAATTATCACTAAGAAGAACTATTATTTATGAGCCTTCAGTATCTCGTGAAGCAGTGTGCTAAATGCTTTCTGTGCCATTATGTATTTATAAGAATTAAGGGTAAGAATTAATTACATTTGTGAGGGTTGTAACCAATACAACCCTTTCTGAAAGTTATGATTATTGACCTAAGTTTTACAAATAGGGTTAACACAGATGTGGACCCAGATGTGTCTGCACCAAAACCATTCCTGTTAACCAGAATGCTCCAAAGCCTATGCAGAAATGCAGTAATTATTCTTAAGACAGATGGAATAAGACTAATTTTAAGGGTGGCAGGGTAAAGAAGATGAAAGAGCAGGGCACATGATTGAAGCTCATGAGAAACCATTCTTTCCAGGCCATGATTTAGGCCTCCAGCCTCTATATAAAATATAGGATGTCAACATTCTTTCCAGGCCATGATTTAAGCCTCCAGCCTCAATATAAAATATAGGATATCAACATTCTCTTCTGTGGTCAAGTGTTGGTACCCCCGTTAGAATCTTGGCTAAGTAATAATAAATGGTTTAGTAGTTAATAAAAGAGCACTTTCACTCTGAGAAATTTAAGTGCTAGGTAAGTGCAACATGGTATTATGGTAAGACCATCAGTGACTACTCTGTTTTTGAAACCTGTGATACATCAACATGAAGCCAGTTGAATTGAAACCTGTGATACATCAACATGAAGCCATGATAAATTTCTATCCTGTTTAACATTCCTCAAAAAATAAATATTCTGAGCACTTAAATGAGCAAATCTAAGGATAAATTATCTGGTTATTTAAAACAAGTGAACATGACCTCTGCTTTGCAAAACATTTCAAATGTTTCAGACCACTACTTGCACATTCATGCTGTAGCCAGAATGTACTTAAATTTCTATAATTCGGCCTGGTCTCCCAATGCAGCTATTATTAATTCTAGAAGCTTTAGTATATCTTTATTACAGTTTCATTACCTTGTCCATGTAAGAAAACAGGTATGACCTTCACAGATGACAGAATTCCAATTACTTTAGGATTGAGCATCACAGTTTTCATCAATTAAATCAAGCAAGGTACTAATTACCCTTATTAACACATGTGTAGTCTGACTCCTCTGTAATTATACTTAAAAACACTGATATGCATTATAAGTACCTTAGTGACTTCCTAATTCCCAACCTCAAAGAGGATCACATTTTAATTATTCCTGAGTTTCTAAATATGAACTAGAGCCATACCAATATCCTTACCAAAAAGTTAAATACAGCCCCCAAAATTACTATTTTAGAAACCCAGAATTCTTTTGCTGGGTTTTAAAGCTGTGGTGTAAACAAACAGTAGGAAAAATATTAAACATTTTTAAAATTAAATGTTTAATCAGAACTTGAACAGATAGTTCCTAACGTACAATACAAGAGGAATATTCTTATTGTCAAATAACTTCCTTGTAAAATTAGAGGCTATTTCTCTAATTATTCTTTATCTCAGGACTCTGAGGAACCAACCAGCTGGACCCTTCCCTAGCATGAAACCACCATTCAAAAATGAGAACAACATTATGTGTTAAAACTTGCCTGCTAACATTTTAAAAACAGGATTCACATGATTATGTAGTTGGTAAAAGTAAACCAAACTTCCACATCTACTTTGCTCTTTCCTTTGGTTTTCCAGTGGGATTAGCCTTTTATGGTTGTGAGTGAGGAATCAGCAAGATGCAAAGGCATGGGGTCCTGCACCACACACTATGCCAGGAAAGCCACTAGTGTTTCAGTAACCCTCAGAAAGGCATCTCTGGCTCGCTCCAGGGAAGAGCGAATAATAAACTTAGAAATGAATGGTTTATCATAGCAACGTGAACCAGATGTATCAGGCTGTCTGTGTTATTTAATCCTCACGAGATGTAAGCAATGTGATCACTGTTTCATCAAGAAATGGAGTGATTCACCAAAGTCACACTGAGCAGTGGAAACAGGCATGGTGTGTATGAAGTGAATAGCAAAACAAGATCAATTGGGTTAACTTTTCTACTTAACATTCTGTCAGATCCTCACCTGAGTCCTCTGCACTTGGACTGTTTGGTGGCACTGCAAATGCTGGTCTTACTGGAGGAAAGTAAGAGTATGGTTGCTTAACAATACTAATTTTAGGACGTCATAGATTTGGGGTCAGATTTTGGTTCTGACACTTGGATTACTAGTCTTCAGTTCTCTGAACCTTATCTTGCCACATAGAAAATGGGGGCAACTGAACTGTTGTCATTTCAGTGTTTCTAAGAGATTAGAGAGTTGATGGCACATCTACTCACCATCACACCCCTGACAGCCTCACTTGGATTTTCCACCTTCCCTGAGACTTCCCCACCAGACCTTCACATATTAATACTTCTCTGATCAAAGTACTACCCATGGCTTTTGATGATCGTACACTGTCATACATGTTATTGCTTTGAGTTGAACATGTTCTACCCAACAAAAATGTAAATGTAAATTGTAAACATGTAAACTGTACCAAGGCAGAAATCATGCTATATATAATGGAAGGCATCCTTGTATCTTGCATTATATATGCATAATGCATATATGCAGTGCATAACCACTGCCTTGACTGGGTTACCAGTAGAATGGTAAGAGCCCAATCCATCTGTGCCTATATGGACATAGATGACATACAGTGTCCTGCAAAGACCAAACCAGGCCTTTTGGGATTCTCATTTAGCTTGGGAGAGAGGTAGACTGACATCTGTGAGGACCTGACACATTAATTCAGAAGGGTGATTAAGAATTGGACAAGCAAAAATGAAGAACATTCTACACAAAGAGAACAGCCTTGTTACAGATTGAGTGGGAGAGCATTCTGCACCCTGGTGCATGTGGCACAGCTATGAGAGTGACAAGGAGATCCTGAGAGTTGAGGCTGGGGAAGCAGGAGGGAGTCAGATCACAAAGGCCATATTGAAAAGCAAAGATTATAAGTGCAGTGGGAAGTTTTTGAACTGGAGACTGACAAGCAGTAGGTGTGTAATAAATACCATTTTAAACTGCCAGGATCCAACCTGAGTGTTATATAAGTAGGAAAAGAATCCAAATACTAAGAAAGTAAAACTAATATAGTAACAAAGTTCATCTTGTGTCCATTGCTTGCTACAGAGCTTACATCTTATTTTTCTATGAAAAGTAAACATGGCCAATAAAACTTTTGTCTTTTTTTTTCCTTGTGAAAGAAAATTTTATGTGAATTAATGCTTACATGGAATTCCTTTAAAAATAAATATACAAATAATTCAAAAAGAAATAGAAAATCTGAATAGTCCTGTGGCAATTAAGTAAAACAAATTTATAATTTATGGACTTTAATCAAAGAAAATTTAATGACCTGAGTGCTTCACTAGTAAATTTTTATCAAATATTTAAAGGAAGAAATAATACCAATCTTAAAGTCTTTAAAAAAATTAAGGTAGAGGGAACATTTTTCAACTAATTTTAATGCTATATTATCCTAATACCAAAACTAGGTAGATAATACAAGAAAGCAAAAGAAAAACCTACAGATCAATATCCCTCATAACCGTAGGTTTTTTATTCTTAAAACTTTCAAAAATAAAATTCACTATGGACCTTAAATAAAATTTTATGAATTGGAAAAAATCTACAAAATCCTTGCAAGCACTTCAGATGCTATGTTTATGACATGTCTGACAGAAAATCAAGCTATTTTGGATCTTATGTTTCTTTGCACTTTACCTGCTTCATAGGACGGAGGGAACCAATGGTTTTCCATCTACTGAATGCTGTCCAATTTGGAATCTCAATGGGATCAAGTAGAATTTGTCTTCCCAGGAAGTTGGATCCTTCATAAGCTATCCAACTACAAGAAAGCAGGAAAGAAAGTGGGGCACTATAAAACAAAAAAGCTATAAAAAAGCTATTATCAAAAAATCTATAATTCATATGAGCTCATTCTTTACAACTTCTAGGTTTGTAAATTAAAAAAAAAAATAGAATTGTATGTATTTTTTTTCCTATCAAAACAAACAGGAGGTCTAGGAGAAAACCCACTGGACTGGAAACAGATCTGGTTTCCAATTATGCTGGGCTCCTTCCAAAATGAATAGAAGGTTATCTCCAGCTCTGAAATTCTGTATTCCTTTGATAACACCAACACTTTTTTCATAGCATTAACATCCAAAGACAGATATAACCTCCCACTACTAGAAAAAACACTCTCCCACCTTTTGGTCATCCTCTTATGGTGGTTTTTTGGTGTGGCTGAAACCTCTCCAGACATCTTTTTCCACAACTTCAAAGACCACCAAGGATTACTTACAATTATCCATAGATGTCTCCCCTCTCCATCTTGCTTCAACGATGGCTCTTTAGTAAATCCTCTCCAGTAAGACAGTGTGTGATTATGCCTTGCTGGGTTCAGATATGGACCTGGAGTTACAGTGGGGCTGTCCTGCCTCAACCAAAGGAAGTCTAACCTAGAGGATGAGGTGCACAGCACCAGCAGCAGGAAAGACAGTCTGCTGACTTGAGAGGCTAGTTCTCAGGAATAGGTCCTCCAGGATTCAGGACTTTGATGAGTGTCTCCAAAGAAGGTTCACATACTAAAATTTTGATCCCCAGGGTGGCTCTGTTGGAACTTTTAGGAGGTGAAGCCTAATGAGAGGTCCTTAGGTCATTGGGGATGTGCCGTCAAGGGGGACTGTGGGGCTCTGGACCCCTACTCTTCCTCCTGCTTTTGGGATCATGATATAAGTACTTTTGCTCCATATCATACGTGCCTCACTGGGGGCCCAGAGAAATTGGGTTACTGATTTTGGGCTAGAACCTCCAGAACCATACGCCAAACTAAATTTATTTTTCTGAATTAATTGTCTCAGGTTTGTATTTCATCATGCTGACGGAAAGCTGACTGCAGGAATGCCACTATGGCATTGTCGTCAACCCGTCCATTTCCAGGTGAAAAAGTTTTTAACTTACAAAGGGCAGTACTCTTTAGGGACATGTGCCTTGGTTAGTGCAGAAAGAGAATCAATTTGTATGTAAAGTGTGGGCAGAAGGGAGGAACTGAGGAAAGCTTGATCTATTAAAACTATGAAAGCGTGGGTGGAGATTACTGATTTAAACTGAACATTATTAGGAAAAAGTCCACCCTGTTTCCCACAACTGGGATCCGACCTGGCCAAATTATGGAGAGATGAACAAGTTGCATGAACATCCTTCAAACCCTTCTTACCTACACAAATCTAAACCACCATACTGGGGCAAAGGCAAGTTAGCATGACCAGAGACAGGCTTAACCACCTCTCTGCCACACAGATTCCTTAAATGAGCACAATAGTTTCAGTTATAAAATCTAAGCAAGATTTTAAGTAACTAACTAATTATATCTTGAGCTTAATGAATTCCACAGGTGGAAAGGCTGTGTGGGATGATGCATTAAAACATAGCCCTCATTACCATCCTAGATGAAAGATATGATATAACATGGGGATTAAAAAAATAGAAGTTGTCACTAAGGGTAGGTAGCTGTGCATTAAATGGTATCCTGAAGGTATTTTTAGCCTAGGAAAACCTTTAGCCAGCCTTCACTATTTAATTTATATATCAATTCTCTTACAGAGAATCTGGAATAGTATGTAGATAATCAGTCAAAGAGAACAAAGAAGAATGTCAAGGTAAAACACCAATTTTCCAGAAATGAGTAAAAATATAATGTAAGGAAATGTCAGTGGTGAATTAAATATCAGTTTCATTCAGGAATACAAAAAGTATAGATGTTATATCATAGTAATGTAAAATTCAGTTCAAATGTACTTTGTTAATTGGTAAATGATATTGTGGAATCTTATGCTTGGAGACAGTAAATCAATTTATTTTAATGGACACTAAACCATGCAAAATGCTCTAGAGAAGAAAATTAAAACTGTTATGCATGTGACTAATACAAAAGCCATTTTCTGTAATAGTTGGCTAATTTTCAGTTTATATTCTTGGCTGTCTTGTTGACTGTCCCCGGATACTAAAACAGTTGATTAAAACACAATTTAAAAGCCATAAGAAATAAAAATGGCCATTTTTATATTAGCCATCAAGGGTTGTGTGCTTTTTAGTTGACTTCTGGTATGAAAATATTAGCAGTGCAGATCAGAGGCAGGCTTATATGCCACACTCTTCAGAAATGGACTGAGAAGCAGATTTTCCTGGAAGCAAAGGGAGCTTTAACTTCAGGGCTATTCACCTGCAGACTTCTCACAATTTTTGTTATTAAATATGCAAGTTCATATCTAATTTCCGCATTAATAATTTTTAGTTTCTTTTCCTAAAAAGAGCTTCCCAAATTATGAAAGTGCAGGCCTTATCATCTAGGACCCACCTTAATAACCTAAGTGAACTAAAACACTGGTAGGCAGGCTAGGTCAGCCAGTGGGTTCCACATGTGTTATGGTTTGGCTATAAGAGGTGTCCTCCCAAAGCTCCTGTTAATGCAGGAATATCCACAGGTGAAATGACTGAATTACGAGGGATGTAACCTAATCAGTATACCCTAGTTTGAACAGACTGGATGGTAGCTATAACAGCTGGGGCATGGCAGGAGAAGGTGGGTCATTGGGGCATGCCCTGGAAAAGCTGTTCCTCCAGAGGCCCCTCCTTCATTTCTCTGCTTCCAGAACCTACCATGAGCTGAACAGTTTTCCTCTGCTGGGCCCTTCTCCCATGATGTGTTGCCTCACCTTCAGTTCAAAGCAATGGAGTCAGCTGTCTAAGGGTTGAGAACTCTGAAACTGAGCCCCATATAAACTTTTCCTTCTCCAAATTGTTCTTTTTGTGTATTTTGGTCACAGCAATGAAAAAACTAACTGACATAATATGCAAATGAGTAACCTGGAGGGAACTACTCTAGAATAAACATGTTGTCAAGTCAAAACACAACGAAATAATCTTAGTCTTACAAATAGTCACTTGCATGATGCAGGCAATGATATTCACAGTGAAAGCTGTTAGTGAAATTTCTCCTGAGAAGAAAGCAAGTTCAATCAGGGAAAGCCATCTGATTGATTGACCTGCTCCATGACACATGCTCTGACAAGATGGCACCCCTTCTCTCCCAACAGGCTCTTCCCCCAGTCCACTGCATGCTACTACACTTATGGGACACAGCAGTCTTCTCTTATTTAAACAGAAACTACTATTACTACATGAAGAAATAAAAGGAGAAAGAATATCACCACACCAAACCAGCAAAAGGGAAAACCAACCATGCAACACTGTCCTAAAACAGTGACCAGATCAGACCAAGCTCTTTTTTCATACTTACAGTCCACTTTTTACCCACACAGACTGGGTATAGAAATGCAGGTCCTTGTTCAAAACAGAGTTGACAGCCTCTTCAAGATGTAACTCTCTTCCCTCACAATGTTCCAGAGCAAAAAGGCTGATTGAGGGTTCTTCAAAAATCTAACAGCCCAAAAAAGAGAAGGCATTATCATATGGAATAGCCACACCTCAGTAACACCCTGATCTGAAGGCAGGCCACCTGTGTCTATCGTATTCTCAGACAGATGGAATTTACTGCTCTACCCTCTAAAGACAGTACAGTTAAGACCACACTGGAGAGATTAGCTTCTATTGATTATTTTTATTCACTATTATAAATTAAAGTTGAAGTTGTCAGAAAAATAATCTTTATAACTCAAAAATGGACACAATAAAAAGTTACACCTAGTTCCAAATTACATATTAAAATCTTATGGTAGTGTAACATGGACCGACCACATAATCCTGTTGATGCCAATGTGTTTAGATGGCAATAGAATAAATGTCGAATGGAATGGCACCTTCATTTCCCAAAATATCACAGAAGCAGTCACTGAGAATGAAGGACTTTATGGCCCTATGCTCTTACATTCTTAGGAGGGAGATAAAAGGCAATCTTAATTTTAAAAATAGCTGGAAGGCACAGGAACAGAGGAGATTTCGCCATTAAAATTAAGTATTCCCTCAACTCATCATATCAGACAATAACAGAATCAACATTGTTCCTTTTCCTTCATTAGAATATGCAAGTCACCATGCCAAGAAACTTTGAAGGGAGGAGAAATAAAAACAAGGCATCATCCTTGTATTTGGGACATTACTACCTAGTAGCTAAATTAAAAATTTACAGACATCATTAATGTAATCCAGGGTTTAAAACACACACACACACACACACACACACACACACCCCCTATAAGAGTAATCATTAGAAATCTAGATTATTTTGAGTAGAAGGGAGAAAGGATCAAGGAAGCTTTATGGATGTGGTATGTGAGCTCAGTTTCAAAGGATGCAAGGGATTTGGAAGGCTAAGAGAGAACAGAGGGAAGGCACTCTGCAAAGTAAGGGAGTCAGAAACGCACGCATACGTTAGATGAGCCGCAACAGAACCATTAAGTTAACATACAGAGTCTGCCAGGAAACAGTGTGAGGGACTTACACTATGTTATTGTGTATTGAGTTGCCTGCCTCCCCTCTACAGCAACAGAGCAGGTGTAGATTGCTGCCAGGGAGAGTCCTTGAAGGCTTTTGATTGGACTGAAGTATCTTAGTCAATGAGAAGCAGTACACTAGGAAAGGGACTATGGTTGGGTCGAATAATATTAAATAAACCCTCAAAAAACAACTGGAACTTACAAGTGAACTGAAGATATACTTGCAACTGGAGCAAAATAGAGTATGAAAGCATTACTCTTTGCAGCATTGTTTGGGCTATCAAAGGATGGGGAGCCATTTAAATGCCCATAATTGAATAAATCATGGTACATTCACAGAGGAATCCTACATAGCTGTAAAAAGGAATCAGGATCTTGTTATGGAAAGATAACCAAGATATATTCTTCAAAGAGAAAGTGAGCAATAGTGTAAAACAGCATATTTTATGTGCCAAAGTTTTGTAGTAAAGGAAAACTTACACACACACACACACACACACATATATACTTGTATATACATCAAAATATTTCTAAACACTAAATACAAAACCAGTATCCACGACCATGGTTGAGAAGACAGCAACAGGGAAGACAAAGGGCACAAGTGGAATGAGTGGGAGCACAGTTTTTCACTGAATGTCTTTTAGTACTTTCTGATATTTGAATCATGGGAATATAGTATTTATTTAAAGGTTTAAATTGTCAAATTTTATGCATATGTTTGCATTGTGTGTGTGTGTGGGGGGGTGGTTTTCTTAAAATGGCCCTAAGGAGACTTATCTGGCACCAATATAAATGAAGAATAGAGATGGTAATCCTGTTATGGCAGCAGTAGACTGCTGGAGTATTGGAGGCCAAAGAAAAAGAGAACTGGACCTGAAATGCAGCAATGGTGGACAGAAGGAAGGTCAGGAAGAAGGGATGACCCCCGAACAATAGAGTAGACTTGCAAAGAAATGCAGGAACAAGTGAAGAAAAAGAGGTAGAAAGCTGTGGCTGGGAGCATGGTGGTATATTTTGTCCTTTATGAGGAAATCAGGAGCAAAAACTTACCTAGGAGCTAAGAATTGATGTTTACAGCTAAAACAGAATATAGAATCATGGGAATATAGCATTTATTTGAAGGTTTAAATTGTCAAATTTTATGCAAGGGATAAACCAGACTCCTCTGAAATAAAAGGCAAGACAGGAAAAGGAAAAAAGATGCTGAGATATTTCCATTTAAAATAGGAAAACGTAATTTTCTCTTTACACTGTGGCTAAGGTTGCTTTCTGACCAGAGGTCTTAGCCACACTGTCCACTACAACTCTCTGCAGCCACAGAAATGATGTGTATCCGCACTGTCCACCATGGCTGCCACTGGTCATGTGTGAGCATGAGTACTCAAAATAGGGTTCATGTGACCAAGGGACTCAAGTCATGTCATTTAACTAAATTTAAAAATCCATGTACGACTAGTGCCGTGGTTCTAGATCGTGCACTAGAGACTGTGTGACCCTGGAAAAGAATGTAACAATCACTGTGCAGCAAGACAGTAAGCCTGGGATGAAAAGCTGCCCCGAGCACTGCTCTTTCACTCAGTAACCATTACCAACTAGGCAGGAACAGAACTCATTACTAGTCACTGAGACACTGAGTGATCACAGGCGAGATTAGGCACCCTCCTGCTACCTGTGAAACAAAAACTGGAAGCATCTCAACAGTTCACAGAATAAACTGGAAGTGAATGAAAATGAGGAGATAATCAAAATCCACAGGTGAGCCCCTGACTAACTGCTGGATTTTTTTTAACATCCTCACCCTCAGGTTTTTTATAAAGCATTTTGGATGACCTCTGCACACACATCTACCTGTGGTGACTGTTGGTTGTGACCTCTGCCTGTCCAGGTGTCTTGCCTTTCTTCCCTTCCTCCAAAAAGTTCTAAAACTAAAATGTTTTTTCCTAATTTACTTGACAACAGAACTTGACCCGAAAAAATAGAAGGCTGTTTATGATATTTATCCAGTTTGTGTAGCTATGCATTTAGTTAGAGAACCCTGCTAAGGGTGTGTTCTTAATAGACCGCATTCCTGTGTAATATCTGAAAAGTTCCAAATCTCAAAATTCATTCAGACTAGGGATGGTCGAACTGTCTTCACTCATTTAATCCTTACAATTTACCTTTAATATACCTTTAGCTACTAATGCTATCCAGCTTTGCAGATGAACTATTAAGACATGGGTCACACAGTGAGTGGAAGAGCTAGTGTTTGAGTCTAGGCACTATGGCCTTAGAGGCTCTTCCTAACCCCATGCTACTGTCCTGAAATGTTCTAAGTACCAATAATTTTATAATGCAGAATATTTCCAATTGGCAGGTGTGATGCTACAGTAAGCACTTGACCTCACTGTACTCACCTGGTAAATATCTAGGATCCACCCCTTTTTTTTTTAACCATCCCCACTGGCTAACAAATGTGTCTGCCATCTCAATTTGAAGCTCTGAGACCCCGGTACAAGTCCTCTGCTAGGACAGACTACATTTATATCAGCACATCTTCAATATAACTGGATAAAAATTTTAAATCCAAGTAACTACTAAGACTTCAACAAAGACTTGTACTTTGGCAATGTACAGTTCTTTGGGTTTCAAATCACTATTTGTATGGGAAAGGTGTTGACAGTCCCTCAGAATTATATTAAATGGCTCTAAATTTAATATTTTTATTTAACTAGTATTTTACAGTCAACAATTTCATTTCACCCCAATTTTTAAATGAACCAAGGCTAAATACCAAATGCAACTGTACTGAATTACAGGAAATTATAACGTATATCTTGAATACTGTTCAATTCCAAAGAATTACCAAACTGTGCTGCCAAAAAGTTATTTAAAAAGAAATTTATTTATTTATTTATTTATTTATTTATTTATTTATTTATACATACTGGAGATTGAACCCAGGGGTACTCCACCACTGAGCCACATCCCCAGCCCTATTTTGTACTTTTATTTTAGAGACAGGGTTTCACTGAGTTGCTTTGGGCCTCACTAAGTTGCTGAGGTTGGCTTTGAACTCGCGATCCTCCTGCTTCAGCCTCCCAAGTGCTGGGATTGCAGGTGTGTGCCACCGCGCCCGGCTTAAAATGATAATAATTTAATAGAAGGCTCAAAAAACTCTTAAGACTCCAATCTTGACTTGTCAAGGTGGTTATATTGAAATAACATCCTATAAATGCCTATAGGCTATGAAAACTCTTAAGTATTGCACAAAAATATGAATTAACCATTGTCTGTGAGTTGTTACAATATTATTAAGCACTTGTGTGCTAAGGGTTTCGTATGCACTGGCTCATTTAATCCCATTTTAGAAACATGCCCAGCAGGGTCACTCAGGTAACAATTATTAATGGTGGAGTCAGGACTTGACTCAAAGTCTGTCAGACACCAAAGCAAACGCTTCACAAGAAACTATAATCCTTCTTACAGAGCCTTTTGCTTGGTTCAGAAAATCAGTTTCAGAATAGAGTTATCTTTCTTAACTGGCTTTTATTCGTTTTAAAAAATGTTGTAATACATTACAAAAAGAATAAGTAGCACAGTATATGACCATGTTCTCAAGATCCAGTACATCTTAATTTTACTTAATTTGTATAAGTATTTAATTGACAAATAATATATACCTATTTATGGAGTACACTGTGATAATTCAATAGATGTTATATGAGGTGCAATGAGCAAATCAGGGTTATTAGTGTTTCCATCTCCTTAAACATTTGTTACTTGTGTTGGGAGCCACTGAACTCCTCTCTTCTAGTTCTTCATAAAATAGATAATAAATCATTATAAACCAATCAAAAATATATGAAATATTTTATCAAAAAAAAATTTGGGGGGGTGGGTAACCCAGGAGTGCTTAACCACTGAGCTACATCCCCAGCCCTTTTCTATATTTTACTTAGAGATACGGTCCTGCTAAGTTAGTTAGGGCCTCACTAAGTTGCTGAGGCTGGCTTTGAACTTGTGATTCTCCAGTCTCAGCCTTCCCAGCCACTGGGATACAGGTATGTGCTACCATGCCCAGCTTGTATCAAAATTTGAAATGAAACATATATACAATAGTAAAAAATAAGACCCCTCTTTGCCCTTCCCTAGAAGTAACCACTATGTTGAAGTTGCTGGGATTTCTTCCAGCTCATATTTTTATAGTTCTATTAATGGTTGTGCTTCCTTTGTTTTTAAGATTTTCAGAAACATGCTACTATAACAATCTTTGGCAACATTTTTTTCCTATTGTGTTTGAAATTTACCTGTTCATGCAACTAGCTTTCCTTCCCTGCTCCTCATATGTTGCAACACTTTTTCTTGTATGAATGTGCTGTGGCCTGTTTCACAGATGCCCTCATTCTAACCCCCTGCCCACCCTTTACCCCGCATCATAACTGATGCTTCTTCCACTAGCTGTACAGGAATAATCCTACTTCTCTACGACTAAATCAAATCCTGGTATTTTTAAATGTCAGTGTCTAAAGTAAGGTAATGTTACCTCCTTATTGTTTTAATTTATATTTCCCTGATTGCTGGTGAGGTTTAACATCTTTTGTATGTCCTAAGTCATTTTCATCTATGAATTATTTATATTCTCTGTCAAATTTTAAAATGGGTTTTTAAAAATTGGTCTGAAAGAGCTCATTTTCAATTCTGTACACTAAACTTTTGTGAATTACCTGGACTACAAAGATATTTTGTTTGTGGCTGACTGTATGTAGCAGACTGAATAACGCCACCCCACCCCCTCTTCAACATCCTAATTCTAAGAATCTGCAAATACAGTATATTGCCTAACACAGTAAATGTAACTTTACAGAAAGATAAAGAATTAAGGATCTTAAGATAGGGACATCAGTCTGGATCATATAGTTACATGTATCCCTATAAGGGAGAGACAGGAAGGTCCACAAGAGTGAGTTTGGAGTGATGCACTTTGAAAATGGAGGAAGGCAGATAGTCAAGAAAATCAGCGGGTCTCTGGAAGCTGGAGAAGGTAAACCAATGCCCCTAGAGACTCCTAGGAAGAACTCAGCCCTGTCAATACCTTCAATTTACCCTCAGGAAGATCCATTTCTGGCTTCTGACAACCATAACTATAAGGTATTATATTTCTGTCTTAAGCTAGTAAATCTGTAGTCATTCTGTGCTATACTTTGAATGTCCTCACCAAAACGCATGTTGAAATTTGATCCTCATCATCGGCCCTCAAAGGCTTGAACCTCAATTCAACCATGGTGTTTGAAGGTGACTAAAGTGAAATAAAACCATAAGGGTGGGGCCCTAAACCAACAGTGTTGTGCCTTTATAAGAGGAGGAGACACCTGAGCTAGGTAGCTTAGCTCCTCTCCCCAGGCGATTCTGAATACTGCCTTGGGCTCTGCAGAGTCCCCATCAGCAAGGACAACCTGCCATATGTGCCTGTATCTTGTGCTTCCCAGCCTTCAGAAGAACCATAAGCCAAATAAACTTTCTTTTATATAAATCACCAAGTCTGAGGTGTTCAGTTATAGCAACAGAAAATGAATTAGGACAAGCAGCAATAGGAAACTACTATGCTTTTTCTTATTGACCAATACTTTTTGTGTTTAAGGAAATGGATCCTACTCCAAGATCATTAGGATGGTTTCCTATATTTTCCTCTAAGTTATAAAGTTTGTTTTCCACATTTAGGTTGTGTTTAGAGTACAGTAATGTTCTATCATTTTTCCATGTAAGGAGTCAATTGTACCAACACCATTCACTTAACAGTTCATAATAGCTTTATTCTAAGGCTATCTGTGTCATCTTCCACGTTTCATTATTATATAGGTCAGTTTCTATGCTACCTACCCTAGTCACTGTTTCACGGGTCTTTCTTTGCACTAGTACCCAATACCTTAATCATTATTACTGCAGAATGACTATGTATTTGATAGGATAAGTAATCCTACTTGTTATTCCTAAGAATTATTTTTGGTGATTCTGGACCTATTCTTTTCCAAATTAATCTTAGGATAAGGCTGTCATGCTTTATACACCCCCATCACCAAAAAGGACAAAATGTCGTAAACACTTGGAAATGTATTGATTTGGGGGAAACCATATCTTTGCAATTATTGAGTCATTTCTTCTAAAAAACCAATCTCACTGCATCTTTTATGTCCTTGTAATACAGCTTTTAAAATCTGCTTCAGAAAGGGCTTATTCCCTTGTATTAGGTTTACTCCTATGTACACTATAGTTGATCTGCTACTTTTCTTATTTCTAGCCACTGTAAATATGCACATTAACCCTAATAATTTATTTGCAGATGTTCTTGACAGTTTTGTTTCTTCCTCTATACTTTACTTTTTGTTTTTTGTTCATTTAAATCGTATAAATCTGTCCAGGACTACAGAGTACTGCTGAGTACAGGTGATGATAGCAGAAACCCTTGTCATCTTCCTGAATTTAAAGGAACTATTTCAAATGTCTCATTAGCAGCAGGATGTTTACTGTGGATTTATGTTGGTCTTCATGTTCACAATGTATAAAATAGTACTTTTGACAATATTTGAGTTTAGTTTAATGTCAACCAAATTCATCTATTCTTTATAAACTCCCAGGATCCTTTTGCTCTAGGGCTGGATTTTAAAGTCTTCCTCTATTTGTGGCTGTGTCTCTTACTCAGTGCTCTTGCAGAGAATGAATCACTCTTGTTAACTCTTATTATACCTCTCAAGATCATTTATGTCATCACAGTCATAATTTCACATGCAGGTTTTCTACAGTCTCTTGCTATGTTTCTTTGGCTCTCTCTGCTTATAGCTGCCAAGACAGGATTATTACTTCAAAGAAGGCCAAACTTCTATGCCAAACCACCATAGAGACATCAGAGAAGCAATGTGCAGATGATTGCTCCCATGGAAACACAATAAAAGAAGGTTACCCAACACACTATTGGGCCAATATTTATTATGTCTTACATTGTAGTTTGAAGCATTCACCTCCTTCTTGGATCAATCAACAGTTGCTCAGGTTTCCTGCTCTCATTTATATGTACCCATTATTCTTTTAATATCCACTTTGACTTTAAAGCATTTCATTAATAGCTGGCAGCTGCAAATTATGTTTTTTTTAAAAAACAGTTTTTCCATTCTCCTTCAACTTCCAAAGCTACCAGCAGAACATTATAAGTAGATAAGATACAAGTCCATGACAAGTTCAAAGTACAACCCCTCTCATGGAAAGAACTGAAGTAGAAGAACAAACTTTATACAAGTACTGCATGCTTGTTTTTAGGCATGAATGAATTAGCTTATTTAGTGTACTTGTGACATGATGGCATCTTGATATCTTTATGGGCCATGTGCTAAGCAGAGGTGACCAAAGGGAGACAGAATTCAAAGCTACAAATAAATATAGATCTTGCCCTCAATGACTTCATAGGTTCTGTAGTTGTGATAAAAGATAGAAGTGAAAAGCATCTTGAGAGGCACTGAAAGAATATTCAGGGCAAATAAGCATCACTTCAAGAAATAAGGATCCTGTAGTTGTCGATGGACCTTTATTTTATTTATTTATATACGGTCCTGAGAATCGAACCCAGTGCCTCACACATGGCTAGGCATGCACTCTACCACTGAGCTACAACTCCGGTCCTAAGTTAGATCTTAAAGGATTAAAATAGGGGAATGAAAAAGTACATTTTATGTTTCCACATAAGCAACACAAAATAGAGATAGTTGAAGCAAGGAATTGGGAGGTGGCAGGGGCAGTTTGTGAACAGGAAACATGAAGGAAAATGAGTAATAATATTGGGAAAAGTAGGTTGGACCTGACCTCAGAGTCTAGACTTTATCAGAAGGTTACATGCCCAAAGCTACAAACTGAAGAAGAAAAGGTCCAAAGGAATAAAATTAGTGAAGTAACCATAATAATATTTTGGGAAAGGTAGAATAAAGCTCTGAGCTCAAGACAAGGGAAAGGAGATGAAAGGAAGATGTTAAGACATGATATAGACACATACACACCTCCATCTCTATCCAATGCTTAGCAACTGTGTTAGAAATCATGAAGAAGGTAGAATCTAGGATGAATATTAGTTTCATGAGAAGATGATGGAATATGTAATAGCATTGCAGAAATAGGGAATAAAAGACAAATACATTTAAAAGGAAAATGGGATACTGCTAGAATCTGCTGAGAAAGACCCACTTGAAATCTAGCGATGGGGCTCAGGGGATAGCAGACTTCTGCTTACTCTATAGGTCTAGGAGGCATGTGCACTGAGAGAGGGACAGAGGTGAGAGCTGAAGTTATGATGATGGAAATTTCTAGGTGCAGGAGACAAAGGGCCATGAATAGACCTTTAGACACTTCTATACTCTGAGGGTCCAGGAAGAAGAAGACATCTGAATTTGATGACAGTGGGTTCACTATGCTATATAATTCTCCTTTAATTTTTTTTTAATTAAGTAGTTAGCACAAAATTTGGTACATGGTAGTGCTTAATACTTTAGGTTGAATAAATAGACATGAAATGCATATTCAGGATTATTGTCACTGTTGTACATAAACAGTTCAGTCACTGTTTTTTTCTTTGGTCAAAGCAAAGTAGAAAACCTTTAAACTTCCTTTTCCTCAGTTATTAATCAGTTCTGCTTTTCTTTCCTGAAACCTCTCATGCCCCAATTTTCACCTTTGGCCTTTTGTCATCATGTTGCTCTTTTACACATAGTATGATTAATGCTAAATATAGAAGGCTTTGGCTTCAGACCCAACAAAACACTTAAGCTTCACTAGACCTAAGATTCAATCCCTTTCGTCTTAAAAGTTTTTTTTGTAACCGTTATTAAGCATAGTTAGTTACCAAAACAAGGTTGGTTGAAAACCTTAAAGAGAAATAAACCAAGAGAAACCCACTCCCCAATGGTTTGAAATTCATACTTAGTTGTATAATTCAATGCGTAATTTCCCAAAAATATAATCATGTCTTACAAAGATCCTGATGAAAACTTTTTTGGTTCACTTTCAACACTAGGGCACTTAATTTGATGTTATTTTTCTCAATTGCTTACATAGATCCATCAAATTTCTCAAAATAAAATTAACTGATGATCTTACAATTCCAAATGAATTCTGAGAGGGGATTATGGACTATATTCTGGGTAGAGTCCTCTGCTTGTCTATCACACACTTCATCTGACAGCCACCAAACTACCCCAAAGCTTTCACTAAAAATTAATCTCAACAATCTTTTTCTTTTTTTTTTTAAAGGAAGATAGCTCTCTTACAAAGGCAGAAAGAAGACTATACAAAAATTATTAAAATTTCATCATCTCTGATTTCCTCCAAAATCTGGTAATAGAAAACATGTCTATGAATTTAATACATCTGTAGTAAATTGCATTATTCTTCAAATATATTTACTCTGTCAACTTCCCTACTGCCCAGGGCATAGGGTAGAAGAATTTGCTCCCCTGCCCCACTGATATCAGGGCTTGGTCTTATGACTTGCTTTGAGAACATAGCGCAAATGGACAAATGATACCGTAACTGAGCAGAAGCTTCCAAATTTGGGGGGTCTCTCTTCCTCTTTCTGTCATAAAAATAGGTATGTCCCTAATCAGAGATGCTCCCATCACCTGGTCCCCAAAATGTATAACAAAATTACCTAAAAACAACTAATAGCCTTGAATGGAAGCCAAGACAACTGTCCAGCAAGTTGCTGAGACAAAGAATGAAAAATAAACACATGTTGCTATAATCCACTGGCACTCTGGAGAATCCTGTGAAAGCTAATATACAATATGATTTCTTTGGAACATGAGAAACCTAGGGCCAGATAGATTCTTTCTCAAGTCCAATCAGAAATATGACTACGATACTTACTAGCAGCAGAAGTAGAAGCTATAGAGGTTTGAAAATACCTGTTACAATGCTTTTTTACAGATACACTGAGATTTGCCCAAGGTCACATTAGTAAGAAACAGAACTATGAACAAGGCCCCCAGTTCTTTTCACTGAGAAATTATCACAACACTGCAAATTATGCATCCAGGGACTTCTAGACAGTAACATCCATAGGCAGCTATAGATGTTAGCCTGGAGCAAACTGTCATTTGCAAAACATACTGATTTTATATGAAGATGAAATCTTAATCCTTAATTTTATACAATCATGACACTAAACACTAAGTCAGAGCATGTCTGGTAATGGTGACAGCAGGCAACATTCTCAGAATCTTCAGTTTTAACTATCTAAAGCAAAAATCAATGAATTAACTTATACATACTCAACTGGACAGACACATTTCTGAAAATGAATTTGGAATCACACTGGGTCATGGCATAGGCAGTGGTATTAACAAATCTATAGAAAAAGGCTTATGAATCCCTAAATAAAAATAGAGTGGGTAGAGGACTTGGAAGAGAAAAGAGAAGCAGAAGAGGCAAAGGATGTCCTTTAAGTGCCTAGGGAAAGTAGATACAGAAGCTGGAGGATATAAGCAATTGGGACTTGGGAAGTGGGAGGCATTTCTTTGGTGGGGAATGTAAGCTAATTTCAAGGTATGAAATTAGATTTTACCCAAATCTATGTTCAATAAACTTCTGATGACTAATTCAGTTCCCCATGTTCTTCCATAGAGGCAGAGAAATGCATAGATCAGACTACTCAAGCTTTCTAGTCATTAGAATCCACTTGGCACAAATTACTAAATTAGTCTTCTGGTTTACACATCAGTCTCCCTGGATCTGGCAACTCTTCAGGGCCTTCTGGGTAAAGGATAGTTGACTTCACCAAGGTAATACAAACCAGTGAAGCCACTTGAGGTCAATCTTCAGGTCTTTGCAGGGATGCCCAATGTTACTCCATACTCCTTCAACCCCAAACTAGGGTTGTTGCCCTAAGTTGTTGCCCTAACTTATCTCCAACAAAATCTTTCAAAGACTTAAAATATACCAGGAAAAAGCATTAAGAAAACTAATTTGCTGCCCTTACATAACTGAATGTCCTTCCCAACAGGCACCTTTACCTGCACTGCCTAGATTCCAGAGGACCAAATCCAGGGGCATGCAATTACACACAACTTACATATAAGCATTTCTCTCTGTAACTCTCACTCCCAGGTTTAATTACTCATTTTACACTTCCTGAATGTAAAATAGTTTTAACTCTTCAAAGGAAAATAGTAATACTCATTAATTTTGACCCTGTTTCTAAATTGCCTTTCCTAGAAATTTAATTTAGTTCACTTAATTAAAAACCCTACAAAAGCCTTTCAAGATGGTACTTTCATATATAGAGCTATATCTTTTGCTTTTAGAGTTAATAACAAGTAAGGAGCTGTCTATTGATCCAGCTACTATAAGATGCTAAGGAAATTCCTTTCCCAGAAAATGTGGACTATGCCTTTTTCTTTTGCAACTTTATTGAAATCCAGAGACACTGACCAGATCATATTCTTTTTTTTTTTTTTTAAGTAGTTTTCCTCTGATAGGGAACATCAGGAGCCTCTTATTTTTTCCAAGGTGGTAACAACTGGGCCAATTAGAAAGACCAAGAAATTTCTTTTAATTTTTATTCCTCAGCTAAGTTGCTATTCTTAGCCTGATACCAAAAATACTCTATCCAGGAATGCCTCATGAAATAGGATGACATTGCTTAGGTTGAGATCAAAGAACCAGAGTATGGCCATTCTCCCTGGAATCGGCTCTGGCCAAAAGGTCTGAGTCATACCCACTACTATTTAGTGCTTACAGTCAGCTCTGTGTGAACTGTAAGTATGGATCAAACATGTACCAAGATCATCATCTTTAGCTTGAAAATGCCCTGGATTCTCCCTGCTTCCTCTGGAAATAGACCTTGGAACCAGAAGTGTTGGAGTAGTGGTCCTGTTTTTCTCACATTTAAAATTCTGAGTAAATTGGTTGAAAAGGAGACTCTATTTGCTCTACAAATGTGGGCTTCTAAGATGAATCAGATAATTCTGCATCCACCGGGCAGAAAAGCCCTGGTTCTACCAAAGGCTTGAAATCAATAACAGTGGTGACCCAAGCCTTAATGTAATTGGAAACCTAAACAGCAAGTTGCATGTGACTTATCTGATAAAATAATAAGTTAGTCAGGGTTATTATTTTTATATTTAAGTAACTCTAACAACAACAACTATGGTACTAACAGCTAATGTTCAATTAACTGAATTGAGTGTTCACTATGTACTAGGCATTTTAAAAACATATTTACTATTCCAATGGCCTTATGAACTATTATTTGTTATAGATGAGAAAATAAGAGACTTTGTGAATGTCATTCAAACTGATTAAAGTACTAACCTGGGATTTATATTAGTCTAGTTTTTGAGTTTTACACTTCTGTTTAAAGAAAAGGAAAACACCAATCACATTGCTTAAAATTCATGAAGGAATCTCAATTTTATAACCAAAAATTATTCATATTTTGTTATTTCTTCCTATAACATTTCTTCCAACTTCACATTATCTGTTATTCAAGGAGCTAAGCTGTTCATGTACACTATTTTATTTAGTTCTTATAATAATCCTTTGAGGTATATATTATCACTGTCCTTCCTTTACAGATGAGGAAGCTGAGGTTCAGAGAGATGAAGCAACTTGCCTAAGATGGGAAGTGATGGAACTGGGCTCAAATCCAGGTCTCTCAAGCGCCCTACTTACACAATTAAACTGGACAAGAAGGAGAGTCTCATAATTATGCATTCAGCAAAGTACTTACATAGTCAATGGGCTTGAGGGATTTGACTGTAGAGGTTAGACAGCCACAGGAAGTAAGGTCAGCATACAGGCCTTCTTCTAACACACACTGATTATAAAAAATGCCCTCTTGGTAATACAGGAGCCAGCTATAAAACAAGCAGTAAGACATTCCATCAAATTACATTCAGTCAGCACTGTGGACTCATCCTCATGCGTGGAAACTGGGGTAAACAGAGGACACAGAAGTCATGGTGTTAACCAGCACAAGCTAATAAAACATCCACCACTATTATTTATGGGTTGCTTACCATGTGCCAGACATGAGGCTAGGAACTTTACATATATTTTTTCAATGTGTCCTTATTCTGAGTTAGAATATAACCTAATTTTTATAGGCAAGAAAACTAAGTATTAAAAAAAAAAACTAAGTATTAGAAAGGTTAGTTGATTTACCCAAGATCTACCACCTATTACTTGATAGAGCTAAACTTTGAAATGAGACATCAGCTTTGGAGTAAACAGAGTCTTCATTTAATGCTTTCAGGTACAAATCCCTAGAATCAAATTATGGTGATGATTACATGCTTGAACAAACTAGAAGTTATTTTTGGGTAAAAGAATTTTCTGTATCTTTAATGATGAGCTTCTATTCAGCCTGGATGAATACAGAAGCTAGACTAATAAAATCCCAAGAGAGTATATAAAATCTGTCACATATATAGAATAGCTAATGGAAACTTCAAAAAAAAATTAAATGCTAGAGAATACTTGATAGTGAGTTATCTTCAGTACACACTAACCAAAACCTTGATTAAGACATGCCCTTTTGAAAAGAAGCAGCCTAAGGGAAAAATTAATTGGGTATTAATAATTTAGTTTGGGTATGTTTAAGTTCTAGTCCTGTATTTGAAGATCACCAACTGTACTAAATCTTGACCATATGAATTTTGGATTACCATAGAAATGATCTCATAACTTATTGTCATGGCATCTAAGTATTAAACATTTCTATAAAATTTATCAACATTTATCAAAGGTTTCTGATGTGCTAGGCATGAAGCTACATCCTTCATTCATATTGCTTTAGTCTTTAAAAATCTTTTGGGATAGGTACTATCATTATCCTTCCTTTACAGATGAGAAAACTGAGGTTCAGAGAAATGACCCAGTTTGCTCAAGGAAAAATAGTTGGGAAGTAGTAGAACTAGGCTTAAACCCAGGTCTCAAGCATGCTTGGTGCTCACACAATCTCCATGGTTCTCAATTTCTTTTATTAAGTTACAGTTGTATATTTCCAAAATATATAGACACATGTGGGTTAATCTGTCCTAGATTTCAGTGTCAGGAGAAAAAGATCTTCCTCCAAAACAGACTTCAAAGCTTCTTTTCATGAGAAAATGAAAATAAATATATCTTCCAAAATATTCTTTTTCATCTTGATGGAGAAGAGACTCAGGCCAAATAATGGCAACAAAATCATTTCAGGTCCTTAGTACCTATTTTTCTTTCTTACTAAAGTGCTGCAGATAATCTATACAATCTTTAGTTACTTTATGTGTTTTAATAGTGTAAAACATTTCTTGTTTGGAATATAAAAAATATAGGGAGGTTCACAGCAGAAGAGATAAAGGAAATATGAGAGGCAAAAGACTGCTTGAATTCAGGTGAATCTTAAAGGGAATGGTTTGGGTTGAACCTTAAATGAGTATCGAGCAGGGGTCACAGAGTTATATGCCTGCAGGAGGACAGGCAGGTAATGCAAGTAAGGAGTGTACCAGGTTGAAAAAAAAGGGGGAAATGATGATGGCTATGGTACACTGGGAAGCACACACTCCCCCCACTTGACATCGGCAATGACAGCCAAAGGTGAAAGCTTTCTCAAAGTCTTTGAATCTTCTGTATTTTAAAAAGAGACAATGGAAAACAGGCTTTTCTGAAATAATATATCCTAAACCCAGAGCACAGCTGGGCCTATTCATTGGTGTATTACCCACTTTTGTTACAGTGGCACTACTAAGAACGGGGGCAGAGACTGCTCAGCCCACAAAGCTGAAAACATTTACTATCTGGCCTTTTATAGAAAAAAATGGCCAACTGCTGGTATACAGGGTAAGGAGGAATATAAATGGCCAACTAATGACAGAAGGTGTGGGGGACAAGAAAACAATATAAGAATAGAAAGGAAATGAACAGGGAAAATGAAACTAGTTGACGGCAAATCCTGGCAAAGGTATGATCTGACTGGTACTAGAGAATGACTGTGGGAATTAAAAATTAGAAAAATATTAAACTGTATTTTGGGACAATAACTGTGATAAACACAGTTTAGTTTATGATAAACACCAGAGATTAGACAGGGGATGATTGGAAGACTCAGTCTCTACTGGATCAGGAAAAGAAGGAAGGAAGAATAAAAATATTTTAATGGATTATTCAGTAGATATTTGACAGAGATGTTGCTGAACTGTATACTTCAGTTAAAATGGTAAGTTTTATGTTATGTATATTTTACTATAATAAAAAATTGAGGGAATATACTTCAACCTTGAGCATAACATACAGTTTCATATATATGTGAGAAGATTTAATATATCACTGCAGCTAGGAGAATACAGGATTCAAAGGTAAGGGGGAAAAAACTACCAAAGCAATTCTGGGTCTAATATTTATTTGGTGTGTGACTCTGGCAAACCCTAACTTCTGAATCTGTTTGTTTTTTTTTTTTTCAATCTGTGAAATGCAAATAATAAATACTTCAAACAACAAAATAAAAAAAAATGGGAGTAATGTCTTACATGGACAAAATCAGCTATTTTTGATAGCATTGTATTATGCTATATAATAAACATACACATTCAAAATGTTTAGAAAATAAGAAAACAGTGAATAACAGAATCATCAAAATGTTCCCACAACTAGTTATTTAGCTTTCTTTTTTATTTTCCATGACTCCAAATGTGAATTCAGCAAAATTAACACAGGCCAATTAACAGCTGACAAATTCTTAGAAAAAATTTTTTATTTTGTGTGCAAAAAAAAAAAAAAAAAAGGAAAAAGATCAACTCTCTGTACATTTAAAACAAGTTCAGTTACTATGTAACAACAGAACATTCTAACAAGAATACTTACCAACCCCGAAGAACTTTAAAAGAATGTGGTGTAAATGAAGTCAAGTCAGAACTTTCTTTTATAAAATCTCTACATTCACCTTGGAACCCTGGTTTACTGAATGCTTTGAGCTGCAAAAACAACACAACCAAAAATAATTGTTTGACATCAT
>JAJEJO010003842.1:0-48993 GCA_020662805.1 Glaucomys volans
GTATTTCAGCTGAGATTCTCCATTTTGTGGGGCATATTACTTTCAATAGAGTTAGGAAGTTTTTAAGAAAACAATCAATAGGAATAATCAGGTCCTGTTCAACCTATGAGACTTGAGAGCATTGGTATTAATGACAATGTTGATGACCTTATGAGCTCCTCTCCTGGAACATATGAGATGTACTTTCTTTTGAAGTATAAATTGTGAAAATCTCTGCAGAAAATTCAGTTACAAGGCCAAACATTGTTTATTGATTTTGTCATTAAGCCTAGGCATTTGGGGTCATGTCAGCTTCAGACTAAAGTATCTGATGATGGAGCAGGTTGACCTTCTGTAGCAAATTAACCTTTTCTTGCCCCCAGGTGGGTCATCCATATAAAGGAAGCATGCATACAAATTGTGAAAGCTCACATTTAGGGTACTTCACCTGAATAATAAACACTCACATAGACAGGATATATGAATGTACTAAAAGCTAAAAGTATATAATAAGCAGGTCCATGAAAATACTTTTAAAATTTCAAAATTTGAATTATATTATAATCTAGTTCTTGCCTTCAATATGCCCTTATTTAATTTGTTTCTATATTCTCAGGACACCTGCACCACTCACTTCAGCAATTTTCATCTGAAAAGAGCTAAAGAATGAAATATGTTTGTATTTCCAAACTTGCTATATAAAGTTACTTAAGAAATTTAAAAATACAAGTAGAATGGGAACCTACTCCTGGACATATTGATTTTGTTGATCTAGAGACCAGTACTAAAATCTTTACTTTTCAGATCTACTGTGAGTGATAGTGTTAGTCAGGCAAGTTTGAGAAACAATGGGTTAGACCAAGTTTAAGGTATAATTTAGTCCATATGTTCTATGAAACTGTAAATGTATTTAAATCATAGAATTAATTAATTCCTTTTCATGTTTATTCCTGATCTACATCATTGTCAGAACTACACTTAATTTCCCCCTTCCTTCCCTCCTTCCTTCCTTCCTTCCTTCCGTCCTTCTTCCATTTCTTTCTCTTTCTTTCATTCATTCTTTCTTTTTCTCACCTTTCTCTCTATTCAGAGTTACTTAGTAAGTTGGTTGCCTACCAAGTTCCTTTGCTTTTTTGGTGGAGGGGTACTGGGAATTGAACCCAGAGGCATTTTACTACTGAACTACATTCCCAGAACTCTTTTTTAAAAATATAATTTATTTTTAAGACAGTGTCTTATTAAGTTGCTTAGCATCTTGCTAAATTACTGAGGATTGCCTTGAACTTGCAATCCTTCTGCCTCAAATTTTTGCTGGGATTACAGGAGTGAACCACCAAGCCCAGCTTATTTTTCTTTTTATTGTGTTATCAGAGTCCTAAGTTTGAGCCATTGTCTACTCAGTAAATACTTACTAGTGATATTAGTCATCGCCCTTTCTTTTTCTCCTCTTGGCTTACATGGTTATGGAGGCCTCAAATCTCAACAATACATGACATGCAAATGGGAAAACAAAGAAAGAGAGTGGTATTATTTAGTTTGAATCCAAAGGACTGAATATTGGTAGATATGTTGAAGGTGAAACTCTGAATCTTAATCCAAAATCACAAAATTCAGAAGCATCAATGTTTGAGGACAGGAAAAGATGGATGCGTCAGTTAAGTAGAGAGTAAATTCATGCTCCTCTGTCTTTTAGTTCTCTTTAGGCCTTCAAGGTATTTGGATGATTTCCACTCACATTTTTTCAGTATAGCATTTCAAATGCTGTTAAGTTCTGGAAGCACTCTCACAAACATACCAAGAGATCATATTTTACTATCTCCCTAGACATAGTCCTTTATCCCAGTCAAGCTGGCATGCAAATTAACATCATATAAGTATAAATTAGTCATATTATAATCATTCTCCTTGTCAGCAATTTTTGATGGACTATTAGATTGGTAAATTCTTCAAAATAAAATCTGAGGGGAAATCTGCTTAAGGGCTTCCAGGAAGGGTATTTTTTTGTTGTTCCTTAAAAAGAACATGGAAGGACTGGGGTCGTGGCTTAGTAGTAGAGCACTTGCCTAGCATGTGTGAGGCACTGGGTTTGATACTCAGCACCACATAAAAATAAATAAATTAATTAAAGATATTGTGTCCATCTACAACTAAAAACATTAAAAAAAACCACGGAAGTGTCCATACTATTTTACTGGATATCATTCTTCTGTAATTGAGACTGCCAACTTGAGATTTTGAGGGAAACTAAATTAACATACTACCAATAACCAAATGGAAAAATAAAAAGCCTATGAGTCCCCAATAACATCATTATCTGAATTAAGCAACCTAGGAGACATATTTTTATTATTGTTCTTTTTAGATATACATGACACTAGAGTGTATTTTGCCATATTATACATACATGGAATATAACATATTCTAATTAGAATCCCATTATTGTGGTGTACACAATGTAGAGTTTCATTGATCATGAATTCATACATGAACATAAGAAAGTTATGTCCAATTCATTAAGTATTCCTATATGAAAGAATAAATTCCTTTTGATCATTTTTGCTTCAGTTACTTGGATAATTCACAGACATTAACTTAGGAGGTTATATTCAAATATTGGAGGAAACAAGTAGAATTGAACACATATTCCATTTCATAGGTAAATAGCAACCCTCAAAAGCAATAAGAGATGCACTATAGTTTTCTGTTGAAATGTTTGTCTTTCTATAGTCATCCCATTTCTATTAAAGATAATCAAAGCAAGGCTAATTAGTTTGCAAAATAGGGGTAATATATTTAAGTTTGGCTTGATTACTTTCATAAATGCAATAGTCATAATTGTTGACCATATGGGTACTCTTTAGTCTGCTGTTTTCTAACTCTGGAATTTTTAAATTCTGAATATTAGACTGTACCTTTAAAACCCTCTCTAGGCAAGGATGCCAAGCTCAAGGGAGAGCATCAGACGTTTATTGAAATTCCTATAGATTAAGATGACTTTTTCTTTTCACAAAGTCCCCAAAATATCCTGAGATTCCTGGAATTGCCAGGAACAAATATTCCTTAGGTGAAACATATATGTAATATGTCAAAGCAGAATTTTCCCCAAAGATATTGTGTTCATCTACAACTAAAAACATTTAAAAAATGCTTTATTGCATTAATACTTTATTGGTTGGACAAGCACAATCTTTATTTCCTAGTCATATGTGCAAATATGACATTCCAGTCAAAACCTTAGTAATATAACCAATGTTTCCAATACCACTAATGTATCACTGCAAGGAGAACAGATTCTTATTGAACTTGTACAAATAACAACATTTCCCTAACAATAAAAAAAACTCACTAACAGCTTCTGTATTATCAAGGGACCAATTAGCAAGATGAAGTAAATCTTTCAAATTTCCTTCACCAAAATACACTTTATTAATTTATTGTAATCAAGGGGTAGGTTAAGAGAAAAGAAAAAAATGATCCTTAAAAAATGTTAAAGAACCAGCAATGCTTCAAACAAAACAATATAAAATTATTCAGATAAGTCCATTCAGGATCCTATTCTTTTTGTGGTGCTGGAGATTGAACCCAGGGCCTTGTGTATGTAAGGCAAGTGCTCTACTAACTGAGTTATATCCCCAACCCCCTATTCTTAGTTCTTGTTCTGCTTAAAATTGTCTATAAATTCCAAAAGCCTATTGATTACTGTATTGGAGTTCTTGAAATTCTTTCCAAATCTAATATTTTGACATAAAATTAGCAGAAACCTGTATTACAGAGTGCTTTTTAGAGTCTCTTTTTAATCACTGCAATTCCATCGAAAGCGGTTTTGTACTGCAGTTGGTTGCAAATTATTCAGAGAACAATCAAGATAAAACAACAGCTATGTAAATCATAAAAGAATTAAAACAGCCACAGTTAAATATCCAAAAAGAATTAATTATAATAATGGCACCTATTAAAAAGAAATTTGGATTTTCTCTGGCAAACAACATTTTAAAATTGTTTTATAAAGAAGAACAAATCCTAATTATTCATCAATGTAACATTAAATACAAAACAATATTGAATAAAATTTTATATGTGAATCCATTAAATCTCAACCAGTTTTGAATACACATTTCTTTTCATATAATAATTTCACAACCTTTATTTATATTCAATAAATTACAATATTTTAGGGACTGTGGTTTTAGCTCAGTACTAGAGTGCATGTCTAGCATGTGTGAGGCACTGGGTTCAATACTCAGCACTGTATAAAAGTAAGTAATGGAAATAAAGTCTTTGTGTTTATCTACAATTAAAATTTAATATATACAATATATTAAATTGCATGTGATGTATTTATATATAAACATAATTCATATATGTTTAATATTTATAAATACATAAATATAATTATATATTGAATACATTTAAACATACATAAATTTGTATATTTCATATATTTGAATATATAAGGTACATATTTATTTTCTACTAAATTTTTCTTTCTCTTTCTAGAACAACCAGTCTTTCCTCTTTAATGCACAATTAATTACTCCTTTTCCCTTAAGAGAAAACATATCCTCATGCTTTATAATTTTCCTTATCAAAAGTACATATATTTTCTTGCATATATGCATACAGAGTTATCTACCTTATGAACTATAGGATGTTTAATTACATATATTACTCAGAATTTTAACTCTTAATAACTTTAATTTCTTGTGAAAACCAAGAAGCACACACTTGTGAACTTTCATATAGCAACATTTTGTTCAACAAGGTGAATTTCTAGTTTCTAGTAGCATCTGCCTCCCAATGGTTCAATTTATTGTATTTATTGACTGCCTCAAATTTTAGTCATTTCTCCAAAACTTAAGAAGGGAAAAGTAGACAAATTTTAACTTATACTGAGTAGTTACTATTTTAGCATTATCATCTGGGAAATAAGCCAGATAATAATAAGTATGTATCATTTAATTTACAAAACCATCAATTCTCCTAATTTACCAAAAAGATTTTGAAGATATTTTAAGGAGACATATTCTACATGCATAATTGTTGTTTAAAGTGAATTTATAAGCTTTTATCACACCTCCTTTTACTTGTCTTCTCAACAATTATGCTTGAATTGCTCATGAAAATATCATGTGATATTAAATGAGTCATGCCATCACCCAGGTTATTTCCCCGTAATAAATTTTAGAGCATGTGCATGTGAGGCACTCATTATGAAAGCAAGAATAGTAAAAAGTTAAGTAAATATTTCTTTTTTGTTTCACTGCTATTTTTATATATGTGGAGTAATTAACACTGCTTTTCCCCTTGCACATTTGTTGTTGGTTCAACTCATAGCATTATAACCTTAAATACACAGTAGACATGAGATAAATTTTTAACTATTAAACCTACTGCTATGATTCGGATATGACTTGATTGTGCCCCCACACAAAGTGTTATATGCTATAAGATTAGTCCCCATTGCTCTAGTATTGAGATGTGCTAGAACCTTTGGGGTCTAGTGGGAAGTAATTAGATTATTGAGGACATAAATCTCAGAAGATGTCATAATAATTCTCATGGGACGCCAGGTAATTCCTGTGAGAGTGGATTACTATAAAAGGAGATTCTGTCCCCTGAATGTTTCTGGCATCCTATTCTACCATGTGATCTCTTTTACCTGTGTTCCTATCATCAGCCCTGAAACCTTCACCAGATGCTGAACAGAGAGAGTCACACAATCTTGGATTTTCAACTGCAACATTATAAACTAAATAAAAATCTTTTCTTTGTAAATACCTGTCTTCATGTATTTTTAGAGCAATGGAAATAAAACTAGTACAGAAACTTGGCGCTGAGAAGTAGGCTATTTACTACAACAATACCTGAAAATTTGAACTCTGCTTTGGAATATGGTGACAAGAAGAGACTGGAAAACATTAGTGGCACTGACTGGAAATGGCCTGTACTGCTGTAAGCAGAGGATTACAAGTGATAGTGGTGAGGGTTCAGAACACAGGAAGCTGTCATTGAATTTGAGAAAAGGCTAATTTGTAATGAAGTAACAAATAATTTAGCTGAAATATGTCTATGCCATATAGCTTTATGGAAGACAGAATTTTAAAGTAATGACCTGGAGCCGGGCGTGGTGGCGCACGCCTGTAATCCAAGCGACTTGGGAGGCTGAGTCAGGAGGATCGTGAGTTCAAAGCCAGCCTCAGCAACTTAGCGAGGCCCTAAGCAACTCAGTGAGATCCTGCCTCTAAATAAAATACAAAATAGGGCTGGGATGTGGCTCAGTGGCCGGGTGTCCCTGAGTTCAATCCCTGGTTCCAAAAAAATAAAAATAAAAAAATAAAAAACAAAACAAAACAAAAAAAATAAAGTGATGACCTGGGACCTATTGCAGAGGGAATATCTAAATATATAAAGCAGAAGCCATTCTGCAGCTTCCGTGGCAGAGAGAGACCATCTTCAGCTGCCTGAGCCCTCTGAACTAAGCTCAGGCCTTCCCGCAGGGACACGGCGCTGCGGCTCTGGGTGAGATCTGGCCAGGAGCAGAACTGGATGTCGGCTCCAGCCGGGAGTTTGGGCCCTTCGGCGCCATTCTGAAGTTTCCCTGGTGGAGAGAGACCATCTTCAGCTGCCTGAGCCATCGAAGCTAAGCTCAGGCCTTCTGGCAGGGCCACGGTGCTGTGCCTCCTGGTTGCCTCTGCCCAGAAGCGTTGATCATTCCCAACCTGGAGGTAGTGGGACAGCAGCTATCTTGGGTCAACACTTGATCAAGCACCTCTCAAACATTTGGTGAGTTACTGGAAATCTGCAGGGACACCTTAAGTCTTTACAGGGAAATTGCAATCCCTCTGATTTGCACTACTAGAGGGGAAGATACATGAGTAGCATGAGAAAACACGGGAAAGTGTCCCAAACAAACCTAGATGATACATCAAGAGAACCCAAAGACAGCATGGTAGAAGGAATGACAGAAAGGGAGTTCAGAATGTTCATAATTAAAATGATCCGAGAAGAGAATGATGTGACGAGAGATCAGAATCAGGCTATAAATAATCAGCTAATAGAGCAATTGCAGGAAGCAAAAAATCATTTCAATAAAGAGATAGAAGTTCTGAGAAAAAAACAAACAGAAATCCTTGAAGGAACCCAGGAAATGAAGGAAACAATCAACCAAGTTAAAAACTGAATACAAAGCATAATTAACAGAATAGATCACTTGGAAGACAGAACCTCAGACAATGAAGACAAAATATTTCATCTTGAAAACAAAGTTGAACAAACAGAGAAGATGGTTAGGAATCATGAATGAAACCTCCAAGAAAAATGGGACATCATGAAAAGACCAAATTTAAGAGTTATTGGGATTGAGGAAGCCACAGAGATACAAACCAAGGGTATGAATAATCTGTTCAATGAAATAATATCAGAAAATTTCCCAAATATGATGAATGAGTTGGAAAATCAATTACAAGAGGCCTACAGGACACCAAACGCACAGAATTTCAACAGATCCACACCAAGGCACATTATAATGAAAATACCTAACATACAAAACAAAGATAGAATTTTAAAGGCTGCGAGAGAAAAGCATCAGATTACCTACAGGGGGAAACCAATATGGATATCACAGATTTCTCAGCCCAGACCCTAAAAGCAAGAAGGTCCTGGAACAACATATTTCAAGCTCTGAAAGAAAACGGATGCCAACCTAGAATCTTATACCCAGCAAAACTTACCTTCAGATTTGATGATGAAATAAAATCCTTCCATGATAAACAAAAGCTTAAAGAATTCACAAAGAGAAAGCCTGCCCTACAGAACATTCTCAACAAAATATTCGAAGAGGAAGAAACGAAAAATAACAATCTCAGTTATCATGGGGAGGAACTATCCTAAAGAAAGAGTCTATCAAAGGAGAAACAAAGTTAAGCTAAAAACCCCCCAAAAAGCTAAAATGACAGGAAATACAAGTCATATCTCAATAATAACCCTGAATGTAAATGGACTAAACTCATCAATCAAAAGACATAGACTGGCAGACTGGAATAAAAAGAAAGATCAAACAATATGCTGCCTTCAAGAGACTCATCTCATAGAAAAACATGCCCACAGACTAAAGGTGAAAGGTTGGGAAAAAACATACCATGCACATGGACTGAGTAAAAAAGCTGGGGTTTCCATTCTCATTTCAAATAAAGCAGACTTCAAGCCAAAGTTAGTCAGAAGGGATAAAGAAGGACATTTCTTTATGCTTAAAGGAAGCATAAATCAGCAAGACATAACAATCATAAATATTCATGCACCAAACAATGGTGCATCCATCTATGTCAATCAGATCCTTCTCAATTTCAGGAATCAAATAGACCAAAACACAATAATACTGGGAGACTTTAACACTCCTCTCTCACCGTTGGACAGATCCTCCAAGCAAAAACTGAACAAAGAAACCATAGGATTCAATGACACAATCGCTAATTTGGACTTAACAGACATATATAGAATATTCCATCAATCAAAAAGCGAATACACTTTCTTGTCAGGAGCTCATCGTTCCTTCTCTAAAATAGACCATATGTTATGCCACAAAGCTACTCTTAGCAAATACAAAAACATAGAGATACTACCTTGTATACTATCAGATCATAATGGAATGAAATTAGATATCAATGATAAAGTTAGAAACAGAAACTACTCCAAGACCTGGAGATTAAATAATATGCTATTGAATGATGCATGGATAACAGAAGACATTAGGGGGGAAATTAAAAGATTATTAGAGGTCAAGGAGAACAAAGATACAACATATCAAAATCTCTGGGATACTATGAAAGCAGTGCTAAGAGGAAAATTCATTGCATGGAGTACATTTAATAAAAGAATGAAAAATCAACAAATCAATGACCTCACATTACAGCTCAAAGCCCTAGAAAAGGAGGAACAGATCATCACCAAAAGTAGTAGAAGACAGGAAATAATCAAAATCAGAGCTGAAATCAATGAAATTGAAACAAAAGAAACAATTCAAAAAATTGACAAAACAAAAAGTTGGTTCTTTGAAAAAATAAACAAAATTGATAAACCCTTAGCCACGCTAACAAAAAGAAGGAGAGAGAAACTCCAAATTACTAAAATTTGTGATGGGAATGGAAATATTACAACAGATACAATTGAAATACAAAACATAATAAGTAACTACTTTGAAAATTTATACTCCAACAAAATAGAAAACCTGGAAGACATCAACAGGTTCCTAGAAGCATATGAGCCACCCAAACTGAATCTGGAGGACATAAACAACTTAAATAGATCAATTTCAAGCAATGAAATAGAGGAAGTCATCAAAAGCCTACCAACCAAGAAAAGTCCAGGACCAGATGGATTCACAGCCGAGTTCTACAAGACCTTCAAAGAAGAGCTCATTCCAATACTCCTCAAAGTATTTCACGAAATAGATGAGGACGGAACCCTTCCAAACTCATTCTATGAGGCTAATATCACCCTGATACCAAAACCAGAGAAGGACAAATCAAGGAAAGAAAATTTCAGACCCCTATCTCTAATGAACATAGATGCAAAAATTCTTAACAAAATTTTAGCGAATCGCATACAAAAGCATATTAAAAAGATAGTGCACCATGATCAAGTGGGTTTCATCCCAGGGATGCAAGGTTGGTTCAACATCCGGAAATCAATCAATGTAATTCACCACATCAACAGACTTAAGGTCAAGAACCACATGATTATTTCAATAGATGCAGAGAAAGCATTTGATAAAATACAGCACCCCTTCATGCTCAAAACACTAGAAAAAATAGGGATAGTGGGGACATTCCTTAACATTGTAAAGGCTATCTATGCTAAGCCCACAGCTAACATCATTCTAAATGGAGAAAAATTGAAAGCATTTCCCCTGAGAACTGGAACAAGGCAGGGATGCCCTCTTTCGCCACTACTATTCAAATTGTTTTTGAAACTCTAGCCAGAGCAATTAGAGAGAACAAAGAAATTAGAGGAGTATGAATAGGAAAAGAAGAGATCAAACTATCCCTATTTGCTGGTGACATGATTCTCTATTTAGAAGACCCTAAGAACTCCACCAGAAAACTTCTGGAACTCATAAATGAATTCAGTAAAGTAGCGGGATATAAAATTAATGCTCTTAAATCTAATGCATTTTTATTGGTAAGTGATGCATCCTCTGAGAGAGAAATTAGGAAAACTACCCCATTTGCATTAACCTCAAAAAAATAAAATACTTGGGAATCAATCTAACAAAAGAAGTGAAAGACCTCTACAATGAGAACTACAGAACACTAAAGAAAGAAGTTAAAGAGCATCTGAGAAGATGGAAAGATCTCCCATGTTCTTGGATAGGCAGAATTAATATTGTCAAAATGGCCATACTTCCAAAAATGCTATACAAATTCAATGCAATTCCAATTAAAATCCCAATGATGGACCTCATAGAAATAGAGCAAGCAATCATGAAATTCATTTGGAGGAATAAGAGACCCAGAATTGCTAAAGCAATCCTTAGCAAGAAGAGCGAAGCAGGGGGTTTCACAATACCAGACCTCCAACTATACTACAGAGCAATAGTAACAAAAACAGCATGGTATTGGTACCAAAATAGACAGGTAGATCAATGGTACAGAATAGAGGACACAGAGACAAACCCACATAAATACAGGTATCTCATACTTGACAAAGGAGCCAAAAACATGCAATGGTGAAAAGACAGCCTCTTCAACAAATGGTGCTGGGAAAGCTGGAAATCCATATGCAGCAAAATGAAACTAAACCCATATCTCTCACCCTGTACAATAGTCAACTCAAAGTGGATCAAGGACCTAGAAATTAGACCAAAGACTCTGCACCTAATAGAAGAAAAAATAGGTCCAAATCTTCATCATGTTGGTGTAGGACCAGATTTCCTTAACATGACTCCCAACGCGCAAGAAATAAAAGCAGGAATCAATGACTGGGATAGAGTCAAACTAAAAAGCTTTTTCTCAGAAGGGAAACAATCAGCAATGTGAAGAGAGAGCCTTCAGAGTGGGAGAAAATATTTGCCACACGCACTTCAGATAGAGCACTAATCTCCAGAATCTACCAAGTACTCAAAAATCTTTACACTAAGAACACTAATAACCCAATCAATAAATGGGCCAAGGAAATGAACAGACACTTTACAGAGGAAGATCTACAAGCAATCAACAGATTTATGAAAAAATGTTCAACATCACTCGTTATAAGAGAAATGCAAATCAAAACCACCTTAAGATTTCATCTTACCCCAATTAGAATGTCTTTTATCAAGAACACAGGCAACAACAGGTGTTGGCGAGGATGTGGGGAAAAGGGTACACTCATACATTGCTGGTGGGAGTGCAAGTTGGTGCAGTCACTCTGGAAAGCAATGTGGAGATTCCTTAGAAAACTTGGAATGGATCCACCATTTGACTCTGCTATCCCACTTCTTGGCCTATACCCAAAGGACTTAAAATCAGATTGCTACAGTGATGCAGCCACATCAACGTTCATAGCTGCTCAATTCACAATCGCTAGATTATGGAATCAACCTAGATGCCCTTCAGTAGACGAATGGATAAAGAAACTGTGGTATATATACACAATGGAATATTACTCAGCCATAAAGAACAATAAAATTATGGCATTTGTAGGTAAATGGATGATGTTGGAGACTGTTATGCTAAGTGAGATCAGCCAGTCCCCAAAATCCAAAGGCTGAATGGTCGCTCTGATAAATGAATGATGATGCATAATGCAGGGGGCAAGGATGGCAAGAAGGGAGGAAGGATAGATAGCATAGAGGGAAGGGAGGGGTGGGGTCGGGGGGGTAAAAATAATAACAGAAAGTGTGACAGATACCATTGCCCTGTGTACGTGCATGAACGCACAGATGGTATGACTCTACTTTGTGTACAACCAGTGAAACAATAGCTGTACTCCATTTGTGTTCAATGAATCAATAAGTAAATAAAAATAAATAAATAAATAAATAAATAAATATATAAAGCATTCAGGCTGCTGTTCATTTTTAACCATTTTTTCCCTCATATTTTTAGGCCAATGGAAATATTTCAGAAAGTCAGCTTGCACATGTAATAGTCAAAGTGCATATTTAGGGTATTAGTGTACTGCCTGGTGAGATCTGCATGGATTAAAAAAATCCAAGGGCTGACCACCAAGACCATAGGAAAAAGACCTTGAGAGCATCTCAAAAATCTGAGGCTAACTCTCCCATTTGAAGGACAGAGGCCTAGAGGGACAGAATTATTTCAGGGAATGAGCCTGATGTGTTCTATATAGTTTAATTACCCAGGATCTCCTTGGGTTTCATCTACCTGCTCTCTGGGGAAGCATTAAGCAGTTGATCCAGCCTTAGTTCAAGTGGGTCCAGACATAGCTAGTGTCACCGGTCTTAAAAGAGGAATCAGCAGTCCTTGACATATGTGTCGTGCTGATTTTCAGATGTGCTGAATGCAATAGTTGTGGTGTGATGATGGATTCCACTGAGATTTCAAAGAAATGCCTGGAGGTTCAGTAATAGGCCTTTTTATGGTGCACAGCAGATGCAGACGTGCTCTACTACAATGCGTAGAGGAGCCATGAAAATTTATATGCAGGCAGGATCCCAGAAATGCAGAAACTCTGCAGCATTCAGTGCCCACCTGAGAAAGTTGCAGGCATTACCATGTAAATTTATCCTGTTGATAGTCACGTATAGATTGCAACCAGTAAAGTCATGAAACTAGGGCTGCCTGAGACCTAAGGAATAAATGCATCGCTACAGTTTGCATAGGATGCAAGACTTGGAGCTTAGAACTTTACTGTATACTCTGTTGGATTTTGGTCTTGCTTTGGGTCTGTTAATCCTTTCTACTTTCTTATTTTTCCCCTTTGAAATAGGAATGCCATTCTATCTTGAATTAATGTCACAGAAGGAAAAGCTTCCCTTGAATTTTAGAGGATACTTTAATTTTGTATTGGAATGAGTTAATAATTTAGGACTATTGGGAATGAAAAATTGCATTTTGCATTGGGAGAAAGACATGAATCTTGGAGGCTATGTACAGAATGGTTTGTTTATGTGGATGCAATCTGTCGCTAAAAGTTTCATGTGCTAGAAGCTTGATATTGTAAACAAATTGTGTCTTAGCTTCTTTTTCACATGGCGTGTTATTAATTTATAGAAACACTACTAATATTCGCATGTTGATTTTAAATTCTAAAATGTTGTTTAATGCTTTTATTAATTCTAAAATGATTTGGGGTTTGTTTTGCTACTATGATCTCCGAATCTCAAAGGTTTTCTGCATGTGGGATCATAAAGTTGCAACTCGATTTCAGTCTGTTTGATATTTTATATTTTTTCAACCAATACCTCTGTCTGGGATTTCCAATATTATGTTCCAGAGAAGCAGGAAAAAAAAGTGAGCATACTTGTTTTGTTCCTGATCTTAGAGTAAAAGTTTCTGGTTTTTCACTATTGAGTACAATGTTATCTGTGAGCTATACATAAATAGCCTGAATTACATTGAGGTTGTTTCCTTCTACTTCTAGTTTGTTGAGTGTTTTTTTTTTTTTTTTTTTTTATCATGAAACAGTTTTATCATGAGAGGGAATTTTATTTGTAATTGACAGTTAATTTCTTGCTGTGTTCAATGTTCTTTCTTTATAGAGTTAGATTGTAACATGTTTCATTGTAGTTCTTTCTACATTTCTTCAAATTAGATTTACTTTCTGTAATCCATATATCTATTTTATTTTGCAAAGATCGGGAAATATAAAGTCATTATTTAACTATGTTGTTTGTCTTTCTTTCTCTCTTCTCCTTCTGGAATTCTATAATGCATATATACATGTGCTTGACAGTGCCCTTAACTTTTTCGTGCTCTGTCTCAATAATTTTAAATGATCTCCATTTGAGTTTTTTGATTCTTTCTTCATCCAGATTAATTCTGCTCTCAAATTTCTATAATTATTTTTAAATTCCTGTTATTGTAGATTTGAATCCCAGAATTCATATTTTAATATTTATTTTAAAATCTTTATAATGTATTAATTGCACAAATAATGGGAATCAATGAGATATGAACACACACGCAAATGGGGTGCATTAATCAAATACAATCTCCTCTCTTCTGCCACCACACCCTTCAGAATTTTTAGAAATGACTATCTAAATTTCAGGATTAATGCTTTATATTCCACATTTGAGGGCAAATACGTAGCATCTGTCTATGCAGAGTTTATTTAACTTACCATAATGCCTTTCGATTCATTACATTTTGTGGCATTACATTTTGTGGATTTCATTATTCTTCGTGGCTAAAAAATGCTCCATTGCATATATACCCCATACTTTTTGATCTATTCATCTACAAATGGACACCTGGTCTGATTTCACATTTATCTGTTGTGAATAGTGTTGGAATAAATATGTCCAAACAGGTATGTCATTCATATACTGATTTTATTTGCTTTGATATATACCAAAATATGGGGAAAATTGATAATATAGTACCTGCACTATAATTTTTTGAGGAAACTCCATACCATTTTTAATAATAACTGTACCAATTTACATTTCTTCCAACAGTATGTAAGAGTTCTTTTTCTACAAATTATCTTCAATATTTGTTATATTTTTGTTTTTAAGAACCATTCTAACAGACATGTGATGGTATCTCATACTTTTACTTTAGGTTAAAAGTTAGAAATTTTAAAATATTTATTATTTAATTTAAAATAATTACCAGACTGATGTATGTCATTAACAGAGTTATAATGCCATCCCATATTTAGTAGCCTCTGGAAAATTCCACTGTACATCCATGGAAGAGTGAGAATTTTAAAAAGGTAAATAATGTTTTAAAATAATAATGTCTTCAACTTTGTAGATCACATTAAAATATCTGAGCTGGGCATGGTGGTGCACTCCTGTAATCCCAGAACCTCGGGAGGCTGAGGCAGGAGGATTGTGAGTTCAAAGCCAGCCTCAGCATGGGCAAGTCACTAGGCAACTCAGTGAGACCCTGTCTCTAAATAAAATACAAAATAGGACTGGGGATGTAGATTAGTGGCTGAGTGCCCCTGAGTTCAATCCCCGGTTCAAAAAAAAAAAAAAAAATCTGGTTACCTGAAAACTCTCTCAACTCCACTTTGATTAACTCTATTATAGAAAAACTACAGATTAACATTCCAAATGGCAAAATTCCCAGCTAAAATTGAACCTTAAAAAGGCATTGAATTAAATGACATATATGTGTATTTTTAATCTCAGCATTCTGAAGAAACCTATAAACTCCCTATCAGGATAATGTTTTTTAATGCATGAAATAAAATGCAGAGATTATGAAGGAAACTACTTATATTAGAATATATTTTTGTGCAACAAGACCTGGGTTAGGGCCCTTAAATACCATATTTGTCATTTGGAATCCTTTTAGATCTCCCTATGGAAATGGTGATATACCCTTAGAATTTCCATCCTTATCCTACAATTCCACCTCTAGCTGCCAAGGTCCATGAGAATTTAAACTTCTCTTTCATATCTATGGCCTCATTTGTATATCATAGCAGAATACTTTATTGCCTTTTAAAATGTAAATTCCTTGAAATTTGGAACTGCCTATCCATTATATCATTATTAGTTTCTTTTTATTAATTCTTTTTAGTCATATACAACATCATAATTCATCTTGGCATAATCCAAAAAGCATATAATATAATTTGCTCTAATATAGTCCCTACAGTCCCTAACACTTCCCCTCCTTCCCATATTTCTCTCCCTCCTCCCCATTCTCTACTCCTCTTTCTGAAACTTTTTATATATTTTTTTAAATTAGTGTCTTGTGGATACACTTGATGTTGAGATTCACTGTGATATATTTATTAATGCCACATGAATGTTTGGTCAGATTCATTCCACCATTCATCTCTTATCCTGTCCCTCCTTCCTATCCCTTGATCCCCTTCATCTACTCTACTGATCCTTTCTTTATTTTGATGGAATCACCTTTTTATTCCTTTTTCTCTCTCTTTCATTTCCCTCACCTTATTTTGTATTATCTTCTGCATATCAGATAACATATTAGAACTCTGACTTTTGGGGGTTGGATTATTTCACATAGCATGATACTCTCCAGTTCCATGTATTTATTGGCAAATGTCATAATTTCATTCTTCTTTATGACTAATACTACATTGTGTATATATATCACATTTTCTTTATCCATTCATCTGTTGACAGGCATCGTGGGTGGTTCCATAGTTTGGTTATTGTGAATTGTGTTCATACAAAGATTAATGTGGCTGGAGCTGTGTAGTATGCTGTTTTAAAATATTGTGGATATATACCCAGGAGTGGGTTATCTGAGTCATATGTTGGTTTCATTTCCAGTTTTATGAGGAATCTCCATACTACCTTCCAGAGTGGTTTCACTAATTTACACTGTTATCAGCAATGTATGAGTATACATTTTTCCTCACACCCTCACCAATATTTATTATTTATTTTCTTGTTAATTGCTGTTTTGACTAGAGTGAGATGAAATCTCAATGTAGTTTTGATTTGCATTTCCCTGATTGCTACCTTTGTTGAAATTTTCATATATTTGATGTACATTTGTTTATTTTGAGAAGTGTCTATTTAGTTCTTGCGACAATTTATTTTGGGGTAATATGGATTTTTAGTGTTAAGTTTTTTGAGTACTTTTTATATTCTAAATATTAATGCCCTGTCTGAGGAACAAGTTGCAAATATACCATTGTGCAGGCTCCTTATTGTTTCCTTTGCTGCACAGAAGCTTTTTAATTTGATGCCTTCTCACTTATTTCTTTTTGATTTTATTTCTTGCACTCTGGAGGTCTTGTAAAGGAAGTTGTCTCCTGTTTCAACATATGGGAGTGTTGGGATCCTTATAATACTTGCAGAGTTTTGTGTCTAATTTTTAGGCCTTTGATCCACTTTGAGTTGAATTTTGTGCAAAGTAAGTGAGAGGTCACATTTCATTTTTCTGCTTGTGGATTTCCAATTTTCCCAGCACCATTTATTATAAAGTTTATGTTTCTCCACAATATGTTTTTTCACACCCTTGTATGCTATCAGTTAACCATATTCACGTGGATTTGTCTCTGTGTCTTCTATTGTGTTCCATTGATCTTCATGTTTGTTTTGGTAACAGTACCATACTCTTTTGGTTATTATAGTTCTGTAGTATAATTTGAGTTCTGGTATTGTGATGTCTCCAGCAAGAACTTCGGAAGGATTGTTTTGGAAGGTCTGGGTCTTTATTTTCAAAATGAATTTTAGAGCTGCTTTTTTCAATTCTGATCTTTATTATTTCCACTTTTCTACTGATTTTGGAAATAGTTTGTTCTTTTTCTGGGGTCTTGAGGTGTAACATTATTTATTTGGTATCTTTCAATATTAATTTTGGAAACTAATGTTATAAACCTTCCTCTTCAAATTGCAATCCTACTGTCTCAGAATTTTTGATATGTGGCATCACTATTCTCATTTTTTTTCTAAAAACTTTTTAATTTTCCCCAGTTTTTTCTATTATTCATTCCTCATTCAAAAGTGTATTATTTCATCTCCAGGTATCAAAATGTTTTCTCTTTTTACCTTGTTGATTTCTAATTTCATTCCACTATGATCTGATCAGATACAACTAATTTTCTCTAAATTTTTGTATTTACTAAGACTTGCTTGGTGTCCTATAAAAAGATAAATTTTAGAGAAATTTCCATATGCTTATTAAGAGAAAGTGAATTCAGTGGTTGATGGATAAAATATTCTGTATATATCTGCTAGGTCCATTTGATAAATAGTATTTTTGCTTCTGATGTGTCTTTGCTCAGTTTACATCTGGATGACTTATCTAATGGTGAAAGAGGTATTTTAAAATCACACAAGTTTAATTGTATCATGGTCTGAGTCTATGTTGAGAGGCATTTTAATGTACATTTGGGGCATAAATATTTGAATCATTATGTATTTTTGTTGAAGAATTTCCTTAACTGGAATAAAATTAAATTCTTTGTTTCTTTTGAATAATTTTGACTTGAAGTCTACTTTGATATGTTTAGCTTCTCATTTTTGCTTTTGCTTTCCATTTGCATGGTATATCTTTTTCCATCTTTTCACCTTTTGCCTATGAATGTTTTTCCTGTCAGGTAACTATATATTAAACAGCAAGATAAGCATTCTTTTTGTGTGTGTGCCGGGGTAGCAATACTGGGAATTTAAACCTAGGATGCTTTACCACAGAGCTACCTCCCCAGACATTTTGAATTTTCTATTGATTTTTAAAGTTTGAGAAATGTTTTCATTAATTTGATTAAGTGAATATTGTTTTTAAATTCATTTTGCAAAGGTCTCTGTTTTTAAATATATTTTCATTGTAGATGGAGACAATATCTTTATTTATTTACTTTATGTATTGCTGAGGATCAAACCCGGTGCCGTGCGCGTTTGAGGCAGGCACTCTACCACTGAGCTACAGCCCCAGATCCCATATATCTTTTGATTGGAGATCTCAGACCATTTATATATAGGGTTATTTTAGAGCAGTGATTTTTATTTCATGCCATTTTGATTTATTTCTAATGCTGAATTTCAATTTCATTCTCCATTAATTTACTATTTTTCTAATGCAATATATCCCTATGCTTGTTTTCATTTTTTCATTTCTTCCTCATGAAATATTTCTCTTTTTTTTGTGCAGGCTTAGTGGTTATAAATTATTTTTGTTTCAGCTTATAATGAAAGGTTTTAATTTCAATTGCAATTCTGAAGGATAGTTTTGTAGATATAGTAACCTTGCTTGACATTAATTTTCTTTCAGGTCTTTGTATATATTATTCCAAGCACTCTCAACTTTCAGGGTTTGTGTTAAGAAGTCATTCGTTTGGTAATTTAATAATTTTTATTTGTGACATGAAGGTTTTTCTTGTGGCTTCTAAAATTCTATCCTTTTTCTGCATATTAGGAATTCTAACTTAACATATGTCACAGAGAGAATCTTTTTCTCTTGCTTGTTGAGTTTCTAAATGCATCTTTTTCTTCAGGGGATTTCTGGGTATTGAACTCAGGAGCACTCAAATACTGAGCCACATTCCCAGCTCTATTTTTATTTTTTTATTTTTTTTATTATTTGTTCCTATTATTTGTACATGACAATAGAAGACATTTCAACTCATTGTACACAAATAGAACAAAACTTTTCATTTTTTCTGGTTGTACATGATGCAGAGTCACACTATTTGTGCAGTTATACATGGACAAGGAGTTATAATGACAGTCTCATTCTACCATCATTCCCACCCCTTTACCTCCTCCCATCCCCTCATTTCCCTCTGCCCAATCTAAAGTTCCTCCATTCTTCCCTTGCCCCCACCTTCATTATGGATCAGCATCCACATATCAGACAAAACATTTCGTCTTTTTTGGGGAGGATTGGTTTATCTCATTTAGCATGATATTCTCCAACTCTTTCCATTTACCTGCAAATGACATAATTTCACTCTTCTTTAAAGCTGAGTAATATTGCATTGTGTATATACACCACATTTTCTTTATCTATTCATCGATTAAAGGGCATCTAGGATGGTGTCACAATTCAGCTATTGTGAACTGAGCTGCTATAAATATTGATGTGGCTGTGTTACTGTAGTATGCTGATTTGAAGTCCTTTGGATATAGACCAAAGAGTGGGATAGATGGGTCAAATGGTGGTTACATTCTCAGTTTTCTTGGGAATATCCACACTGCTTTCTAGAGTGGTTGTACCAATTTGCAATCCTGGCAGCAATGTATGAGTGTACCTTTTCCCCCACATCCTTGCCAACATTAATTGTTGCTTCTGTCCTTGATAATTGCCATTCTGAATGAAGTGAGATGAAATCTTAGAGTAGTTTTGATTTGCATTTCTCTAATTGCTAGAGATGTTGAACATTTATTCATATATTTGTTGATCAATTGCATTTCTTCTTCTGTGAAGTGTCTTCTCAGTTACTTAGGCCATTTATTGATTGGGTTATTTGGTTTTTTATTTTAGTTTTTTTGAGTGCTTTATATATCCTGGAGATTAGTGCTCTCTCTGAGATGTGTGGTAAAGATTTTCTCCCAGTCTGTATGCTTTCCCTTCACCTTATTGATTGTTTCCTTTGCTGAGAAGCTTTTTAGTTTGAATCCATCCCATATATTGATTCTTGATTTTATTTCCTGCACTTTAGGAGACTTGTTCAAGAAATCAGATTCTAAGTTCACATGATGTAGATTTGGGCCTATTTTTAATCTATTATGTGTAGGATCTCCAGTCTAATTCCTAGGACCTTGATCAACTTTGATTTGGTTTTTGTGCAGGATGAGAGATAGGGTTTAATTTCATTTTGCTGCATATGAATTTCCAATTTTCCCAACACCATTTGTTGAATACACTATCTTTTCTCCAATATATGTTTTTGGCACCTTTGTCTAGTATGAGATAACTGTACTTATGTGTTTTCTTTTTCTCTATGTCTTCTATTCTGTACCATTAGGTGACATGTCAGTTTTTGTGCCAAGACCATGTTATTTTTGTTACTGTAGCTCTGTGGTACAGTTTAAGTTCTGGTATTGTGGTGCCTCCAGCTTCACTCTTCTTGCTAAGGATTGCTTTGGCTACTGTGGGTCTCTTAGGTTTTCCAAATGAATTTCATGATTGCTTTTTTCTAGTTTTATGAAGAATATCATTGGGATTTTAATAGGAATCACATTATATCTGTGTAACAGTTTTTGTGTTATGGACATTTTGACAATATTAATTCTGCATATCAGAGAGTATGGGCAAACTTTCCATCTTCCAAGATCTTCTTTAATTTCTTTCTTTAGTGTTCTGTAGTTTTCATTGTATGAGTCTTTCACCTCTTTTGTTAGATTGATTCCCAAGTATTTTATTTTATTTTATTTCTTATGAGGCTTTGTGAATGGGGTAGTTTCCCAATATTCTGATATATGGAAATTCATTTGATTTATGGGTATTGATTTTATATCCCGCTCTTTTGCTGATTTCCTTTATAAGTTCTAACAACTTTTTTAGAAAGTTTGGTGGAATTTTTTGGATCCTCTATGAATCATGTCATATGCAAATAGTGATAGTTCTTTTCCTATTCATTTCCCTTTAATCTTCCCTCTGCCTAATTGCTCTGGCTAGAGTTTCTAGGCCATGTCAAATAGAAGTGGTGAAAGAGAGCATCCCTGTCTTGTTCCACTTTTTGAGGGAATGTTTTCAATTTTTGTCCATTTAAAATGAGAGAAAAATTGACCTTGGGCTTAGCATAGATAGCTTTTAAAATGTTCAGGTATGTTCCTACTATCCCTAGTATTTCTAGTGTTTTGAACATGAAGGGATGCTGTATTTTGCCAAATGCTTTTTCTGCATCTATTGAGATTATCACAAGATTTTAATCTTTAAGGCTAGTGATGTGATGAATTATATTTATTGATTTTCATATGTTGAACCAAACTTGCATCCCTGTAATGAACCCTAATTGATCATGGAGCACTATCTTTTTAATATGTTTTTGTAAATGATTTGGAATAATTTTCTTAAAACGTTTTTGCATCTATGTTCATAAGGGATATTGGTCTGAAGTTTTCTTTCCTTCATTTGTCTTTGTCTTGTTTTGATATCACAATGATACTAGCCTCATGGAATGATTTTAGAAGGGTGCTCTCTTTTTATATTTCATGGAATACTTTGAGGAGTATTGGTGTTAGTTCTTCTTTGAAAGTCTTATAGAACTCAGTTGAGAATCTATCTGTCCTGGGCTTTACTTGATTCGTAGTCTTCTATTTCATTGCTTGAAATTGATGTATTTAAATTGTGTGTGTCTTTCTTATTCAGTTCAGGTAGATGACATGTTTCTAGAAATTTGTCAGTATTTTCAATATTTTCTATTTTACTGGAGTAAAAATTTCCAAAATAGTTTCTGATTATATTCTGTAATTCAGCAGTGTCAGTCATATTTTCTTTTTCATCACTAAGTTTAGTAATTTGAATTTTCTGTCTTTCTCCTTGTTAGTTTGGTTAAGCATTTATCAATTTTATTTATTTTTAAAAACAACCAACTTTTTATTTTATTGATTCTTTTGAATTGTTTCTTTGATTTCAATTTCATTGATTTCAGCTCTGATTTTAATTATTACTTTTTATTCTTTCAATGAATGAGCTCAATACATTGAACTTTCCCCTTAGCACTTCTTTTATAGTGTCCTAGAGATTTTGAAATGTTGTATTTGTTTTCTCATTTACCTCTAAGAATATTTTTATCTCCTCCCTGATGTCTTCTGCTATCCATTCGTCATCCAATAATATATTGTTTAGTCTCCAGGTTTTGGAGTAACTTCTATTTTTTATTTTATCATTGATTTCTAATTTCATTCCATTATGATCTGATAGAATGTGGGGTAGTATCTCTGTTAATTTTTTGTATTTGCTAAGACTTGCTTTGTGGTATAACATACCACCTATTTTAGAGAAGGATCCATGTGGTGCTGAGGAAAAAAGTGTATTCACTCATTGATGAATGAAATATTTTGTATATGTCTGCTAAGTCTAAGTTATTAATTATATTATTCAGTTCTATAAATTCTTTATTTAGTTTTTGTTTGGAAGATCTATCCAGTGGTGAGAGAAGTGTGTTAGAGTCATGTAATATTATTGTGTTGTGGTCTATTTGAAATTGAGAAGGGTTAGTTTCATGTACATATATGTTCCATTGTTTGGGGCATAAATATTAAAGATTCTTTTGTCACGTTGATGTTTCCTTAAGCAGTATGAAATGTCCATCTTTTTCCCTTCTAATTAACTTTACCTGAAGTTCAGCTTATCTGATATGAGGATGGAAATCCCTGCTATTTTTCACAATCCATGCGAGTGATGTTTTTTCCCATCCTTTCACCTTCAGTCTGTGGATGTCTTTTCCTGTGAGATGAGTCTCTAGATGGGAGCATATTATTGGGTCTTTTTAAAAAATCCAATGTGCCTGTCTTTGCCTTTTGATTGATGAGTTCAGGCCATTAGCATTTAGGATTATTATTGAAATACAGTTTATGTTTCTGGTCATTTTTGTTTATTGTTTCTTTTAACTTGACTTGATTTCTCCTTTGATTGGCCTTTCCTTTAGTGTAGTTCCTCCCTTTGCTGACTTTCATTGTTGTTTTTCATTTCCTCTTCATGTAATAGTTTGCTGAGTATGTTTTTTAGTTCAGACTTTCTATTTGTAAATTCTTTTAACTTTTGTTTATCATGGAAGGTTTTTATTTCATCCTCAAATCTGAAGGTTAGTTTTGCTGGATATAGGATTCTTGGTTGGCATCCATTTTCTTTCAGAGCTTTATATTTATTATTCTAGGACCTCCTGCATTGATGATCTGGGTTGAGAAATCAACTGAGATCCAAATGGTTTACCCTATATGCAATCTGTATCTTTTCTCTTGTGGCATTTAAAATTCTATCCTTGTTCTGTATGCCAGGCGTTTTCATTCTAATGGGTCTGGACATAGATCTGTTGTAATTTTGTATATTCGGTGTCCTGTAAGTTTCTTGTATTCGATTTTCCATTTCATTCTTCACGTTTGGGAAATTTTCTCTCATATTATTTCATTAAAAAGATAGTATATTTATATCTCTGTGCCTTCCTCTATCCTCATGAATACTAAATTTGGTGTTTTCATGTTATCCCATAACTCATGAAGTTTCTGTTCATGGCTTCTTACCATCCTCATTGCATGGTCAACTTTATTTTATTATATATTTATAATATTATAAATATATAAGATATAAAATATAAATATATAAAAGATTATATATTTTATAATATATATAAAAGATTATATATTTTGTATTTGTTGCCTGAAGTTTTTGTCTTCCAAGATATCTAGTCTTTTCATGATGCTTTCTATTGAATTTTTAATTTTTTGTTTCCTTCTTTTCAAGGTTGTCTTTTTTTTTTTCCAGAATCTCTCTTTATCGCATTAATCCTTTACTATTTGCATTTGCGGTCTTATCTGTTTATTGAAGTGATCTTTTTCTGGCTGCATTTGCTGTCTTATATCTTCCTTTACTTTGCAGATCATTTTAACTATGTATATTTTGAACTCTTTCTGTGGTATTTCTTCTATTATGCTGTTGATGGATTCTCTTACTGTTGTATCTTAGTTTTCTTGGGGTACTATCTTCCCTTGTTTTTTCATGTTGTTCATGTGTCTTCCCTTCTAGCAATGTGGATCTGAGGCATTACAGTTTTTACCCTGTAGACTCATAGTATCCCTGCAGGTTTCTAATCCTTCACCTTTAAAGGGGAGATAAATATTAATAGCACCAAATTCAAGCAATATGCAGCCTTAAACCAAATAGCTCCTATTAAGATGTGTACAGTTTTGTTGCAATAAAAATGATGTATTTGATATTAACTACAATATAAACAGCAGATTTGCTAAAGTGTGTACAATTTCTAAGGACATATAAAGAGAGAGTGGGGGGATGTAGTATGTGATATTTATGAAGTTGGAGGTGAGAATATAGAGGTAATAGAGCATACGAGGTATGAAGGAGGAATCAAAGAATTTCCCTGTTAGCAGAAGAAAAGGGAGAAAGAGACTCTGGAGAAACAGATAAGTGAGAGGAAAATATTTATAGGGAGATTTAAAAAAAGAAAAAATATAAAAATAAAAATATACAACAAAACTGTAATATGCTATTCAGACATCCCAGTCCTCATCCCAGTCCTCTATAACCTGATGTACGAAAAGTAATTGGTTTCAAAACTGTTGGGGATGTGCAAGAGGCTAAAGAAAGGAAAAAAAAAAAGAGAGAGAAGAAAAAAATCTCAAAAGAAGATGAAACAATTGTTTCTGTTGCAGTTCAATATTCTCTGCTTCCTTTCTCATCCAATATATGGGGTTGTCTGGAGTTTGCTGGTATCTCTATGTCAGGATGGTGAAGGTTACTAGAGTGTGAGAGTTAGTCTCGGAGTTGGAACTCCTGCATGTGGGACACAGCAATTAATGGTCCTCATTGGAAAACTGCACCCCAGGAATCTCCTTGGGGGTCCCTTTATGTAATATAGGAGAGGGGTCTTAGTCCCTTACTTTTCCTGTGGACCCCACAATTCCTGGTTTCTAGTTTCTAAGCTGTATCTCTCCTGCCCCTGCCCTTTCAACTTCCCAATTGGGAACCTCTCTCTCCAGCGTCCTGAGAGCTCAGCCATATTTTCTATTTTTCTTAGAGAAAGTTTCTCATTGAGTTGCTTAGTGCTTTGCTGTTGCTAAGGCTGACTTTGAATTCCTGATCCTCCTGTCTCAGCCTCCTGAGCTGCTGTGATTACAGGCATGAACCACTGCACCCAGCTAAATGCATCTTTTGTTGTGATTTCTATTTTGTTACCGAGTTTTGAAAATTTTTTTGATATTATTTTGGTGACAAGCTTATTTATTCATTTTGTTTGTATTTCAGTGTCTTTTTATATGCTAATAACTTTTATAAATGTTTTATTATTATTATCCCAAATTTCTTGAATATTTTCTGGTCATAGTCTCTTAATATCTTTATTTGTTTTCAACTTTATTTTCAACAGCTTATACGTTTTCTTCAAGATCTTAGTATATGTCTTCACAGTAGTCCAATTTATTGGTGATGCTTTTCATTGAATTTTTTGATTTATTGAGTCTTTTATTTCCAGGGTTTCTGATGTATTATTTCTCAGAATCTCCATCTCCTTTCATTTCTGATATTTTCTAAGTTCACTCCTTACATCTTCTTTTAGCTTATTGAGTATTTTTAGATATAAATTTTGTGATCTCTTTCTCAAACAGTTCCTCCACAATAGTGCCGATGGGATCAGATATCTGTCGTTGAAGTATTTTGGGTCATTCATAATGATTTTCTCTCATGATTTTACATATTGTTTGCATATCAGTCCATCTGCTGGGATGAATATTGCTTCTAAATTTGCCCAAGTTACTATTTATTGAGCTTCTTTCTCTTAAGTGCTCTGGACTGATTGAAAATCTAGGTATTGATAACCTCCCTCAGTGTGTGTCCTCTCCTATTTCCAGTATCAGTATGACTTTGAGAGAAAACACTAACCCTTATTAATTGCAATCACTTCAGGGCGAAGTCCTGTAGTAATTAACATTAGGAAAAACAAAAACTTATTGAAAGTGTTCTCCACAGCTCCAAATTGTTGAAATGTTCTGGGATAGGTTGAGAAATTAGTTATTAATGATAGTAAAATTTACATTATATTATATATGGACTGAGAAGGGGAGGAGAGAAAAATTGGGACAAAACAAGAGAGAAAAGATGGGAAAGAAAGATACAAATCAAGGGAAAAAGGACAAAAATTATGGATAGATAAGATTTGAGGCAGTGGCAGGCAATGCAAGAGGGAAAAGATGGGCTTAGAGGGACAAGTATAAGCCCAAGTTAGGAAAAAAAAGATACAATGATTCCAGTTAATCCTGTTAAAACAGAAGAAACATGATCAAATGGATTGAAGGCACAATATAAAATACTAGGAGAAAAACTATTGATCCAAAATAAAAAGTACTATAAAGAAGATCAAAATTGACATTAGAAGCATTTGTAATTATTCATATGAGTGGGGAGATAGTTTATATTGAATCTTCCTGGTTTTAATTTCATCAGAATTTGGGATCTTTTGAAAATGCCTGCCTCTGTTCAGATATATCTCTATGCTTTCCTTGGTGTGGAGGTAGCTATTATATTAGCTCAAATCTAATACAATTCTAGGAGGTCCCCTTTGATCTTTGTTGAGTTTAGGTACCTACTGGTGTTTTCCTGGGTCAGAGGAGATGGTTTCTAATTGTCTGTGACTTAGAAGCCTAGTTAATACCTGTTGGGAGGTATTTCTTTTTCTCTTGAACAAAAGTTCTGCATATTCAGCACTATGAAATACAGTGTGGTGAACCCTATATATATTTCAGAGAATGTGTGTTGTGGTGATATAGATATAGGTATTGTAGTCTGTTTGACAGTGGGTAGTCCATGGGGGAAGCTGTGCCTTCTCTGGAATGTACAGGTCCGAGACCAATGGGCTTGTATCTGAGCACATGGGGCTGTGGCAACTGTCTTTGGGGTACTTTTCTTTAAGCCCCTTTGTGGGGTGTAGTATCATTGTGTATGTGTGAGGTTCTCCACTGGTTGCTTAGAGTTATCCTCAGAAATTGCTTTCTGCTGTCAATGTGTCTGAATGATAATTGAATTATCCAGCAACCCAGGGACTCACAGTTGTTGATCTTCCTGGAGGTGCTGCACTATAGGTGCTACAATCCTGGTTTTGGTAGATTTCTTCCCCACCAGTTTTTGTTCTTAACCTTGGAGTCTGAGCCTACATTTTTAGAGGGCACTATGCTGCATCTGTTGGCTGTTTCTGTTGGGTGCAGGATAACAGCATGAAGGGCTCAAGACTGTTGTGCTGACTACTGTGGGATGTTGTAAACCCCTTCCCTCCACAGGGTCTTCTTTAAAGTATCATATGACCTTGCTGTCTGCAAGTGTGGAACCTGTGACCAGTCTTTCTGTGGACCATTGTTATTCACATGGCTGTCCCATGGTGGATACAGATCACTAGGGTAAAGTCCCTATGAGTCAGATAGAGCATTGGATGGCCTATGTCTGAGCTCTTTCTGCCCATGTTAGTGAATTATGAATGCCTTCTCTCCTCTGCTGGGAATTCTGTGGGTTGGTGTTCTCAAAGAGCTTCACCATTGTATGCAACTGTGAGTCCTGTGGGTTCAGGCTCTGTGGGCCATCTGTGGCACTGAAGCCTTCTATCTGGTTAGTGCAGCTCACCATGGTTTTACCTATCACTGTTATGGGGGTTACAATGTCTGTTTTTGCCTGAGCTCCTATAGAGGGTGTGTGGGGTACTTGGTAAGAGTTAATACTCCCCTGGAGTGAATCTTGGGTCAGCTCCATCCCACTCTCATTATTTGGGATGAAGGGAGAATATTTTAGTAACTTTCAGATAGCAGCAATTCCTCTACACATTACTTCTAGACTAATTCCTGAGATGACCCATTTCGGAGGTATTCCTTCTGGTTTTATTTGTTATTATCTGAAGGCAGGGAAAATCTGTGTTTATTTAACTTTTTAAGGGAAGGGGATAGTTGTGCACTCTGCAAGATGACTGTGATGCCTGGTACAGCTTTCAGTCCACAATTTGGGTTTAGTAACTTGATATTCTTCACTGTCTTTGCTATTCCTGTGGTGCTTCAACTTGATTTGTTTTTCTTTTCATCTTTTGTTAAAGAATTAAGTTTATGGGATTTTCTTCTCATTCTTTCTCTGTTACATCTGATCCTTGATCCATCCTGTTTAGGATTTTATAAATCTTGTTCTTTTATTCATGTATGACAGTAGAGTATATTTTGACATGTTTATGCAAACATGGAGTACAATTTATTCTAGGTAGGATCCCAGTCCTGTGGTTGTACATAAAGTGGAGACTAACTGTGGTATATACATATATGTACATAGGAGTGCTATGTCAGATTTATTCCAATACTTTTTCTATTCCTGTTCCCCCTCATTTCCCTTTAGTTCCATTTGCCCAATCAAATGAACTGAAAAACTTATCATTGAAAAAAGTGATATTTAAGTTCAAACTAGAGATGAATAACAACTGAAAAATATACTAAAAATGTATAACCAGAAAAGAAATATTTTTTAAAGATTGAGAAATAAATATAAATTTTTCCTTATTCCAGAAATTTGAAGCAGGCAAAATAGCTAAAATATATTTATAGAGTCAATACATACTATAGAAATGTGGTTATACATGATTGATCTATAGGGAACTTTTGATATGCTAAACTAAGGATTATAAATGGTGCAATGATGGCCTGGGGTTGTGGCTCAGTGGTAGATTGCCCACCTAGCAGGTGTGAGGCACTGGGTTCTATTCTCAGCAACACACAAAAAACAAATAGATAAAATAAAGGTATCATGTCCATCTAACACTAAAAAAATTTTTTTAAATAAATGGTGCAATGAAAAATCTTTTAAAGAGAATTGTGTTTTTAAATGTATGTATCAAAAATATTTCCTTAAGTGATCTTGGGAAGAATAGATTAAAGCAGAAATATTAAAGAAGTTAGATAATTTGCTAAACTTTCCTCAGCATAGGAAATATAGAATGCAAATTACTGAACACTAATAGTGCTCTTTTTTTTTAATTTTCAGGCTTTTTCTAATGGCCAATAATTAGAAATGAATTTATGTAGGTTGTTATATATCTGGTTAAGAGAGAGAATCAAATTAAGCTGCTCTTTGATAGTATGAAAAAATTGAATAGATATATTATAGATGGTCACTATATTTCAGAACTGAACAACTTTGTTTTTGATAAGGTGCAATGATGAAGAAGATGTATGAAAGGGACATAAACTACTTGAGGTAGTTCCTACCACAGAATAAGAACTTAATAAATAGTAGTTATTTTCAATATTCATTAATTCTGTGAATTATTATACTAATATTTCTTGACACTACTTTCAGAAAGATAGTTTGCTAAGCAATGTGTATATAATGATGAACAAGGAATGTGATTTCCTTGCATTTAAAAAGATTACAATTTAATATCTCCTCAGAAACCTTGGCATGACATATATCTGCCACCATTTAGATGCTCATATGCTGTCATTTCTCTTTTTTCTCCAAATTGGTAATAAAAATATTTTACAATAGCATGGTATTTTAAGGTTATGGATAATGTTCACACATCCCAAGTCACTTATACAAAAGTGAGTTAAAAAAATGTTCATTCATTGATTGGAAATGACTGATGCAAATTTTTTACATATTAATATATCCCATCTGTTGTTCATATCCACAGGTGTATACCATAATGCAACTTCTCAATTGCCTATTTAGCAACAACATTAAATAACTCCATAAGAAAATAACACATCTTGGAAATTATCCTAGATCATTTTAATATTGATTTAATTGCTGTGGTGTGTATGTGTGTGTGTATATGTGCCTAGGCAGGTGTGTTTTTCTTTTAATTAACTATGTATAAATGAAAAATAAAAGGTATCTTTAAATTAAGAAAATCACTCATTCAGATATTATCATTAGGTCTTTGGGGTTAAACATCAAATGTCTTCAATTTATTTAGAAAGACATATCAAACCAAATAATTGCATTTATGTATATTAACAAAACAAATGTAAAAACTGAATTTTAAATAAAATGTCATTCATAAGCACTCCAAAATTAATTCAGGACAAATTTTATAAAACATTTACTGATATTATATTGAAAATTTTAAATTGAATAGATGTAAACAGATCTCAAAAGACACTGAATAAGACCTTAAATAGATGTAGTGACAAATTACATGAATGGATCAGAGGAATTAAAAAATTGTCAATTTTGTCAAAGTTGATTCATATGTCTAATGCATTTCCTGTCAAATTGACAGTAATAGATAAGCTTCTTCTAAAATTTATGTGAAAAGGCACAGGTCCTACCTAAATCAATTGTGAAAATAAAAAAGTGGAACAAATCTTGTGTATTTATAAGAACTTCTAGATAGACAAAGTAATAAAGATATTGTTATATTTATGTAGGTATAGGAATGTAGATCAATGGAACAGAATACAGAACACAAAAGTAGACAAACACATTTACAAAAAATAACTATGGACAAATGTTCAAAAATTAAATGGAGAAAAAGTAGCCTTTTCAACAAATGTTGCTAGAACAATTAGATATAAACAGGGAAAAAGTGAAATGCCAACTAAACCACATATCTTACCGAGACCCTAATGCAATATATACCCTAGTCTTAAATGTAAAAAATAAAACTATAAAACTTTTTTCGAGGGTATCAGGTGTTGAACTCGAACATTGAGCCACATCTCCTGTCATATTTTGCATTTTATCTAGAGTTAGAGTCTCACTGAGTTGCTTAATGACTCACTTTTGCTGAAGCTGGCTTTGAACTTGTGATCCTCCTTTCTCAGCCTCCTGAGCAGCTGGGATTACAGGCCTGAACCACCACACCCTGCAATACTATAAAATTTTTGAAGAAAAGAATAGGACAAAGTTTGGAGATCTTCTTCTAAGTCAAGAATTATTTCTCTTGATACTAAATTTACAACACGTTAAAGGGAATACCTATGAATTTGTGCTCATTAAAATTAAAAATGTAGTCCTTGAAAGAACCTTTGCAAAGAATTAAAAGATAGTATACAAGTTGAAGAATATGTTAAAATATCATCTGAAAATCAGCTTAAGTGTAGAATTCTCAAGTAATCTCCCCAAAACCAAGAGTAAAATAAAAATCTAAACAGAAAATGGGGAAATTAAATGAGGAAGCATATGATCAAAGAAGATGCACAGAGGTCAAGTAAATCATGCTATGATATTAAATGTCAATTAGCTGTATTAATTTTATAGTACTCCCATAATGTAGTACCATAAACTGGTGGCTTAAAAATGGAAATTTATATTTTGAAAATTTTGGAGTATAGAAGTTTGAGATTAAGTTCTTATGAAGATTGGTTTCTTCAAGGCCTATGACTTTGGCCTGTAATTTATCATCCTCATCCTGTGTATTTTCGTATTCTTTCTCTAATCATGGCAGTGTCCTAATCTCTTATTTATATATGTATAATAATTCTGCTAGATTAAGGCTCATCCATATGACATCATTTTACCTTAACTACATCATTGAAAGCCCTATCTGTAAATACATTCTCATTCTGAGGTACAGTGAGATAGGAAGTTCAGCACACCAGTTTTGGAGGAAAATAATTCAGCTAACAATATTAGCAATCAGGAAAGTAAACACTATAACATCAGTAGTATATAAAATAGCACAGGTGTTAAAATACTGAAAATTAAAAACAGTGATACAATGCTGGACAGAATTCAAAAGTTGCTGATCACTCACATATTTCTAGTAAAAAAGTGTAAAATATATGGTGACTGAAAAACTGTTTCACAATTTTTTAAAAAAATAAAAGTGCATTTTAATTAACAGGAAAATTGGGTATTACTATGGTACATTCTGAAGTGCAAACATCATATTTCAATCATTTACACCCAGAGTCCTTCTGCCTACTAATTCCCTTCCACTTTTTTTTTTTTTTTTTGCGGTGCTGGAGATTGAACCCAGGGCCTTGTGCTTGCAGGTAAACACTCTACCAACTGAGCTATATCCCCAACCCTCCCCTCCACTTCTTTAACAATCTCCTTTCTTAATTTTATGATTTCCTTCTTCATAGATTTCGGACATGAGGTATGAGGTGATACTTTTCTTTTTAAGTCTGTCTTATTTAACTAAACATTATTATACCAGTTCTATCCATTTTTGTAAATTACATTTCATTCTTCTATAAAGCTAAATAATACACTATTGTTTATTTATACCTTATGTTTTTATTCACATATGTACTATCAGACTCAGGATATTTTGAACTATGCTACAAAAAACATACTTATCATCAGAATGTACTGGGATTGTTTTAAGTATGTTATTAGAACATTATAATCATACATAGTATTAGGGTTCATTTTGATAAAATTATAAGAAAGAATTTGATTTCAATCCCCATCCCCACTTTCCTTCTCCTATCTCCCCCTATTCTCCCTCTGCTCTACTAAACTTCCTTTCTTGTACATAAGTATAATGGTGAAATTCCCTTTGGTACGTTTATGTATGAATGTAATATGACTTTGTTAAATCCATTCTGTTTTTCTTCCACTTTCCCTTCTTTGCTTCCTTACTGCCATTCTCTTTCTTCTACCCCACTGAACTTCCCTATATATTTATGATATCTGATCCCCTACCATCTGATGCCTTTTTCTTATTTTGCTCAGGTTTCTGAATATAAGAGAAACAGAGTGTACTCTTTTTTTTTTTTTTGCATTCTTAATGAATATACATTATGACCAGGGTGGGAAGGAATGTCAATGTATTTGATTTGCATTTCCCTGGAGACTAAAGATGCTGAATTATTTTTCATATAATTATTTGATATTCATACATCTTTTGAGAAATGCTGATTCAAAACATTTCCTCATTTATTGATTGGATTTTTTATTTATCTATTTATGTATGTATTTATTTATTTTTGAGTTCTTTGTAATATTCTGGATTTTACTCTCCTGTCAGAAGAATAATTGGCAAAAATGTTCTCCCACAAATTAGAATATGTTTTCATAGTGTTATTTTCTTTTCTGTATATGATATTTTAATTTAATGCACTTATATGTCTACACTTCCTATTATTGCCTAAGACATAATAGCTCTACTTATAAAGTCTCTCATTTGCCTGTATCTTGAAGTATTTTCCCTATATTTTCTTCTAGAAGTTCAGAAGTTACATTTAAACATATTATAGATATTAGTTGATGTTGTAGGAAGTGAAAGATAAGACTCTAATTTCAATCCTATTATTATATTTTTAAATTTTAGTTCATTGTACACAACTGGAGTACAACTATCATTTTTCTGGTTGTACACAAAGTAGAATCACACAATTTGCGTATTTATACATATATATAGGGCATAGGTGTTTGTCTCATTCTCTTTCCTTCCCGCCCCCTACCCACCCTCATTTTCCTCTATACAATCCATCACTTCTCCATTCTTCCCGTGCCTCTCCCCACTCACCCCCCATATGTGTCATTAAGCACTTATAAGAGAAATCATTCAGCCTTTGGTTTTTGGGATTGGCTTACGTCATTTAACATGATCATCTCCAATTTCATCCATTTGCCTGCAAATGTCATAATTTTATTATTCTTTATGGCTGAATAATATTCCATTGTGTAAATATACCACAGTTTCTTTATCCATTCATCTATTGAAGTACATCTAGGTTGGTTCCACAATCTAGCTATAGTGAATTGGGCTGCTATAAATATTGATGTGGCTGCATCACTGCAGCATGCTGATTTTAAGTCCTTTGTGTATAGCCCAAGGAGTGGGATAGCTGGGTCAAATAGTGGTTCCATTCTGAGTTTTCAAAGGAATATCTATACTGCTTTCCAGAGTGCTTGCACCAATTTGCAACCCCACCAGCAATGTATGAGAGTACCCTTTTCCCCACATCCTTGCCAACACCTATTGTTGCTTGTATTCTTTTTTTTTTTTTTTTTTTGTGGTGCTGGGGATTGAACCCAGGGCCTTGTGCTTGCAAGGCAGGCACTCTACCAACTGAGCTATATACCCAGCCCGCTTGTATTCTTGATAATAGACATTCTAATTGGGATGAGATGATATCTTAGGGTAGTTTTGGTTTGCATTTCTCTTATTACTAGAGATGTTGAACATCCTTTCATATATCTGTTGATTGCTTGTAGATCCTCTTCTGTGAAGTGTCTGCTCATTTCCCTAGCTCATTTCTTGGGGTAAAGTTTTTTGAGTTCTTTATATAATCTGGAGATTAATGCTCTATCTCACGTGTGTGTGGAAAAGATTTTCTCCCACTCTGTAGGCTCTCTCTTCACATCACTCATTGTTTCCATTGCTGAGAAAAGGCTTTTCAGTTTGAATCTATCCCAGTTATTGATTATCTTATGCTTTGGGAGTCATGTTAAGGAAGTGTGGTCCTAGGCAGATATGATGAAGATTTGGACCTACATTTTCTTCTATTAGGGGCAGGGTATCTGGTCAAATTCCTAGGTCCTTGATCCATTTTGAGTTGAGTTTTGTGTAGAGTGAGAGATAGGGTTTACTTTCATTTTGCTGCATATGGATTTCCAGTTTTCCCAGCACCATTTGTTGAAGAGGCTATCTTTTCTCCATTGTATATATATTGTTGGCATCTTTGTCTAGTATGAGAAAACTGTATTTATTGGGTTTGTCTGTGTGTCCTCTATTCTGTACCATTGATCTACCTGCCTATTTGGTGCCAATACCATGCCATTTTTGTTATTATTGCATTGTAGTATAGTTGAAGTTCTGATATTGCAATACGTCGTGCTTCTCTCTTCTTGCCAAGAATTGCTTTAGCTATCTTGTTCCTCCAAATGAATTTCATAATTGTTTGCTCTATTTCTATGAGGTCTATCATTGGGATTTTAATTGGAATTGCATTGAATTTGTATAGTGCTTTGGAAGTGTGGTCATTTTGACAATATTAATTCTGCCTATCCAAGAACGTGGGAGATCTTTCCATCTTCTCAGATTCTCTTTAACTTCTTTCTTTAGTGTTCTATAATTCTCATTTTAGAGGTCTTTCACTTCTTTTGTTATATTGATTCTCAAGTATTTTATTTTTTTTTTTTAGGTTATTGTGAATGTGGTAGTTTTCCTAATTTCTCTCTCAGAGGATGCATCACTTACGAATAAAAATGCATTAGATTTAAGAGCATTAATTTTATATCCCGCTACTTTACTGAATTCATTTATGAGTTCCAGAAGTTTTCTGGTGGAATTCTTGGGGTCTTCTTAATAGAGAATCATGTCATCAGCAAATAGGTATAGTTTGAGCTCTTCTTTTCCTTTTCGTAATTTCCTCTAATTTCTTTGGTCTGTCTAATTGCTCTGGCTAGAGTTTCAAGAACAATGTTGAATAGTAGTGGCGAAAGAGGGCATCCCTGCCTTGTTCCAGTTCTCAGGGGAAATGCTTTCAATTTTTCTCCATTTAGAATGATGTTAGCTGTGGGCTTAGCATAGATAGCCTTTACAATGTTAAGGAATGTCCCCACTAGCCCTATTTTTTCTAGTGTTTTGAGCATGAAGGGGTGCTGCATTTTATCAAATGTTTTCTCTGCATCTATTGAAATAATCATGTGGTTCTTGACTTTAAGTCTGTTGATGTGGTGAATTACATTTATTGATTTCCAGATGTTGAACCAACCTTGCATCCCCGGGATGAAACCCACTTGATCATGGTGCATTTTCTTTTTAATATGCTTTTGTATGCAATTCACTAAAATTTTGTTAAGAATTTTTGCATCTATGTTCATTAGGGATATTGGTCTGAAATTTTCTTTCCTTGATGTGTCCTTCTCTGGTTTTGGTATCAGGGTGATATTAGCTTCATAGAATGAGTTTGAAAGGGTTCTCTCCTCCTCTATCTCATGAAATACTTTGAGAAGTACTGGAATGAGCTCTTCTTTGAAGGTCTTGTAGAACTCGGCTGTGAATCCATCTGGTCCTGGACTTTTCTTTGTTGGTAGGCTTTTGATGACTTCTTCTATTTCATTGCTTGAAATTGATCTATTTAAGTTGTGTATGTCCTCCAGATTCAGTTTTGGTGGCTCATAGGCCTCCAGGAACCTGTTGATGTCCTCCTGGTTTTCTATTTTGTTGGAGTATAAATTTTCAATGTAGCTTCTTATTATGTTTTGTATTTCAATTGTGTCTGTTGTAATATTTCCATTTCCATCACGAATTTTAGTAATTTGGAGTTTCTCTCTCCTTCTCTTCATTAGCATGGCTAAGGCTTTATAAATTTTCTTTTTTCAATGAACCAACTTTTTGTTTTGTCAATTTTTTGAATTGTTTCTTTTGTTTCAATTTCATTGATTTCAGCTCTGACTTTGATTATTTCTTGTCTTCTACTTTTGGTGATGGTCTGTTCCTCTTTTTCTAGGGCTTTGAGCTGTAATGTGAGGTCATTGATTTGTTGACTTTTCATTCTTTTATTGAATGCACTCCATGCAATGAATTTTCCTCTTAGCACTGCTTTCATAGTATCCCATAGATTTTGATATGTTGTATCTTTGTTCTCCTTGACCTCTAAGAATCTTTTAATTTCCCCCCTAATGTCTTCTGTTATCCATGCATCATTCAATAGGGTATTATTTAATCTCCATGTCTTCGAGTAGTTTCTATTTTTAACTTTATCATTGATATCTAATTTCATTCCATTATGATCTGATAGTATACAAGGTAGTATCTCTATGTTTTTGTATTTGCTAAGAGTAGCTTTGTGGCATAACATGTGGTCTATTTTAGTGAAGGAAACATGAGCTGCTGAGAAGAAAGTGTATTTGCTTTTCGATGGATGGAATATTCTATATATGTCTCTTAAGTCCAAATTAGCGATTGTGTTATTGAGTCCTATTGTTTCTTTATTCAATTATTTCTTGGAAGATCTGTCCAACGGTGAGAGATGAGTGTTAAAGTCCGCCAGTATTATTGTGTTTTGGTCTATTTGATTCCTGACTCCTCCTCTATTTCATGGAATACTTTGAGGAGTATTGGAATGAGCTCTTCTTTGAAGGTCTTGTAGAACTCGGCTGTGAATCCATCTGGTCCTGGACTTTTCTTTGTTGATAGGCTTTTGATGACTTCTTCTATTTCATTGCTTGAAATTGATCTATTTAAGTTGTGTATGTCCTCCAGATTCAGTTTGGGTGGCTCATATGCCTCTAGGAACCTGTTGATGTCTTCCAGGTTTTCTATTTTGTTGGAGTATAGATTTTCAAAATAGCTTCTATTTATGATTTACATTTCAATAGTGTCTATTGTAATATTACCATTTTCATCATGAATTTTAGTAATTTGAGTTGTCTCTCTCCTCTTTGTTAGTGTGGCTAATGGTTTATCAATTTTATTTTTTTCAAAGAATCAACTTTTTTTGTCAATTTTATGAATTGTCTCTTTTGTTTCATCATCATTGAATTCTGCTCTAATTTTAATTATTTCCTGCTTCTACTATTCTTAGTGATGAACTGTTCCTCTTTTTCTAGGGCTTTGAGCTGTAATGTGAGGTCATTTATTTGTTCACTTTTCATTCTTTTATTGAATGTGCCCCATGCAATGAACTTTCCTCTTAGCACTGCTTTCATAGTATCCCAGAAATTTTGATATGTTGTATCTTTGTTCACATTGACTTGTAAGAATTTTTTTTATTTCCCCCCCAATGTCTTCTGTTATCCATGCATTATTCAATAGCATATTATTTAATCTCCAGGTGTTAGAGTAGTTTCTGTTTTTTATTTTATCATTGATTTCTAATTTCATTCCACTATGATCTGATAGAATAAAAGGTAGTATCTCTATCTTTTTGTATTTGCCAAGAGTAGCTTTGTGGTATAACATATGGTCATTTTAGAGAAGGATCCATGAGTTGCTGAGAAGAAAGTGTATTTGCTTATTGATAGATGGAATATTCTATATATGTCTGTTAGATCTAAGATAGTGATTGTGTTATTGATTTCTAAGTTTTCTTTGTTCAATTTTCACTTGGAAGATCTGTCCATTGGTGAGAGAGGTGTGTTAAAGTCACCCAGTATTATTGTGTTTTGGTCTCTTTGGTTCCTGGAATTAAGAAGGTTTTCATTGATGTACATGGATGCACCATTGTTTGGGGCAAAAATATTAATGATTGTTATGTCTTGCTGATTTATGCTTCCCTTAAACAGTATGAAATGCCCTTCTTTATCCCTTCTAACTAATTTTGGCTTGATGTCCACTTCATCTGATATGAGGATGGAAACCTCTGCCCTTTTACTGAGTCCATGTGCATGATATGTTTCTCCCATCCTTTCATCTTTAGTCTGTGGGTATCCTTTTCTATGAGATGTGTCTCTTGGAGGCTGCATATTGTTGGGTCTTTTTTAATCCAATCTGCCAGTCTTTGTCTTTTGATTGATGAGTTCAGGCCATTAACATTCAGGGTTATTATTGAGATATGATTTGTATTTCCAGTCATTTTGGCTTATTTTTGGTTTTTAACTTGACTTAGTTTCTCCTTTATTTGGCTACTCCTTTAGCGTAGTTCCTCCCTATGCTGACTTACATTGTTGTTTTTCATTTCTTCCTCATGGAATATTCTGTTTAAAATGTTGTGTAGTCTTGGCTTTCTACTTCCAAATTCTTTTAGCTTTTGTTTTTCATGGAAGGATTTTATTTCATCTTCAAATCTGAAGGTGAGTTTTGCTGGGTATAAGATTCTTGGTTGTCATCCATTTTCTTTTAGAGCTTGGAATATATTGTTCCAGGCCCTTCTTGCTTTTAGGGTCTGTGTTGAGAAATCTGTTGATAACCGTATTGTTTTCCCCCTGAATGTATTCTGATTTTTTTGTCTTGCAGCCTTTAAAATTCTATCTTTATTTTGTATGTTAGGTACTTTCATTATAATGTGCCTTGGTGTTGACCTGTTGTAGTTTTGTACATTTGGTGTCCTGTTAATCTCTTGTATTTGATTTTCCATTTCATTCTCCAAATGTGGGAAATTTTCTGATATGATATGAATAGATTATTCCTTCCTTTGGTTTGTATCTCTTTGCCTTCCTCAATCCCAATGACTCTCAAATTTGGTCTTTTCCTTATATCTCATAATTCTTGTAGGCTTTGTTTGTGACTTCTTACCACCTTCTCTGTTGGTTAACTTTGTTTTCAAGATTAAATATTTTGTCTTCAATGTCTTAGGTTCTGTCTTCCAGGTGATCTAGCCTGTTGGTTATGCTGTCTATTGAGTTTTTAATTTGGTTTATTGTTTCCTTCATTTCCAGGAGTTCTCTTTGGGGTTTTTCAGAATCTCTACCTCTTTATTGAAATGATCTTTAGCTTCCTGTAACTGTTCTTTTATCTGTTGATTGGTGTGATCATTCTTTGCCTGCATTTGCTCTCTTATCACATCGTTTGCTTCTCTGATCATTTTAATTATGTACACTCTGAACTCCCTTTCTGACATTTCTTCTGCCCTGCTATCATTGGATTCTGTTGATGTAGCATCTAGGTTTATTTGAGACGCTTTCTTCCCCTTTTATCTCATGCTGCTCATGTATCTTCCCCTCTGTCTTTGAAAATCTGACTTATGGCAGCTTCGCCTCTATAGATTTGTGGTGTCCCTGCAGTTTTGCAGTACCTCACCTCCTAGTCTTCAGTAACACTAGATCACAGGCTGGGGCAGTCTCGGGTATGTCTTGGCCTCTGGGCTCATCCTCCTTGTGCCTGCTCCCTTGCAGAAATCCCACTGGAGCACTCAGGGCCAATGTATCAGGTGCAGAGGCCTTCTTCACTGGACTGAGCCTGATGTCTGTCTTTGTGCCTGCCTCCCAGACCTGGAAGTCTCACGGGACTTGGCATGATAGAACCCAAACATCTGAGTTGAGCCTCCCTGAGTGGGAATCTCAAGTGTCCGCTATTCCTACTTACCACACGCAGAAGCCTCCCACTCTTCTGGGCTGTGCCAACTGCCCCTGCAGGGAAATCCCACGGGAGTACTCAGGGCCAATGTACCAGATTCAGAGGACTCAGGCTTCTGTGCTGGGCTGAGCCTGATGTCTGTCTCTGTGCCTGCCTCCCAGACCTGGAATTCTCACCTCAATCTTATTTTTTATTTGTTCTTATTAGATATACATGACAGTAGAATGTATTTTGGCATATTATTCATACATGGAGTATAACTTTCTAACTCAGATCCCATTCTTGTGGTACATGATGTAGAGGAGTTTCACTGGTGGAGTACTCATATATGAACATAGGCGTGTTATGTACCATTCAGTCCACTGTCTGTCTTATTCCTATACCCCTCCCTTACCTGCTTTCCCCTTTGTGTAATCCACTGAAGTTCTATTGCTCCCCTCCCCCATGTTGTTTTGTGTTAGCATTTGCATATGGGAATTTTCAACCATTGCTTTTTTGGAGGATGAATTGGCTTATTTCTCTTAGCATGATAGTCTCCAGATCCATCCATTTAATGGCAAAAGTCATAAAATTATTCTATTTTAATAGCTGAGTAATATTCCATTGTGTTTATATACCACATTTTCTTTATGCATTCACCTGTTGAAGGGCACCTAGGTTGATACCATAGCTTAGCTATTGTAAGTTGAGCTTCTATAAACATTGATGTGGCTGCACCACTGTAGTATACTAATTTTAAGTCCTTTGGTTATAATCTGAGGATTGGGATAACTGGGTCAAATAGTGGTTCCATTCCTAGTTTTTTAAGGAATCTCCATATTAATTTTAATCTTCTAAATACAGATATCCAGTTATCTCTGCACCATTTGCTAATGAAGCTATCTTATCTCCAGTATACATTTTGGTAACTGTGTCAAGAATCAGATGTCTGTAGCTGTTGGAATTTGTTCTTTTGTTGTCTATCCCATTACATTGATCTATGTGTCCATGTTTATGTCAGTTCCACATTGTTCTTATTAACATGGCCTTGAATATATTTTGAAATTGGATTTTGTAATGTTTCCAGCATTGTTCTTTTTGCTCAGGATTGTTTTGGCTCTTTGTCTTCTATTTTTTATTTCATATTAATTTTAGAATTATGTTTTCCAGTTCTTTGAATAATGCCATTGGTATTTTCATGGCCTTCAGCAATATCCATGCCACAACCTGAATGCTATAACGTCTAGAAATTTCTTCTGCCAGATTAAGAAGTCTGACACTTTTAAAATCAGCTTAGACAGACAGTCAAAGCACATGAGCAAAATGCATACAGTTTATAAGCTAGACCATAATATGAATGGCTTCTACTTCAATTACCAATAATGTGTCCTCCATTTCCTCTGAACCTTATTGATACCTGTCTTCACTGTCCACAGTCCTATTGTCATTCTTGTCTTCTGAGCTACCACCAGAATTGGCCAGTAAGTTCCACTTAAAACAATCAAAAGCATTTCCAGCTTACACGGGTATCAAAATTCCTCCTACCAATCCAACAAAGCTCACAAAACATCTGAACAACATGGTCAGGTTAGTCACAGCAACAACCCCACTTCTCAGTACCAATTTCTATTTTAGTCAGTATTTTCACTACTGCAACTGAAAGACTTGAGCAGAACAACTGTAGATGAGGAAAGGTTTATTTAGGAGCTCATGGTTTCAGAGATTTAAGTTCATAAGTGTCTAGCTCTATTCCTCAGGGCTCAAAGTGAGGCAGGTGGAAGAGTGTGACAGGGGAAAGCAGATCACATGATGATCATGAATCATAGAGAGAAACAAAATGCTCTCCAGAAATAAAATATATACCCCAAAGCCACACCTCTAATGAACCACTTCCTCCAGCCACATCCTACCTGCCTCCAATTGCTGCTCAGTTACTCCCATCGGGGATTAGTTTGCTGATTAGGTTGACACTATGACACAATCATTTCCCCTCCAAACCTTCTTGCATTGTCTCACATGTGAGATTTTGGGGTATACCACATTTAAACCATAACAGTTCCTAAACCAACATGTTGAAGAGTTGGGCCCATCTTTTCTTCCTGTAAATGCAGGATCTCTGTTCTAATTCCTAGGTTTTTGATCCACTTAGAGTTGAGTTTTGGGCAGGGTCAGATACACAGTTTTTATTTCATTTTATTGCATATGAATTTCCAGTTTTCCCAGCACCATTTGTTGAAGAGGCTATCTTTTCTCCAATGTATGTTTATGGCAACTTTGTCTAGTATGAGATAACAGTATTTATGTGGGTGTGTCTCTCTGTCTTCTATTCTGTTCCATTGGTCTTTATGTCTGTTCTGGTGATAATGCTATCCTTTTTTTTATTACTATCACTCTGATATAATTTAAGGACTCGTATTGTGATGCCCCTTGCATCACTTTTCGTGCTAAGGATTGCTTTGGCTATTCTTGGCCTCTTATTTTTCAAAATGAATTTCGTGATTGCTTCTTCTATTTCTGTGAAAAACGACATTGGGATTTTTATAGAAATTTCATTAAATCTGTATAGAGATTTTGGTAGTGTACCCATTTTGGAAACATTAATTCTGCTTATCCAGGAACATGGGGAATTTTTCCATTTGCTTAGGTCTTCTTCAATTTCCATCTTTTGTGTTCTGTAGTTTTCATTGCAGTGGTCTTCCACCTTTTCAGGTAAGTTGATTTTGAAATATTTTCTTATTTTGAGTGTATCGTAAAGGGGATAGTATTCCTGATTTCTCTTTCAGTTGATGTTTTCTTGAAGTATAGAAAAGCAATTGATTTATTGGTGTTGATTTAAACCCTACTACTTTGCTGAATTTGTTTATGAGTTCTAGAAGCTTTCTAGTAGAGTTTTTTGGGTCTTCTGAATATAGAATCATGTTGCTGGCAAATAGGGATAGTTTGAGCTCTTCTTTTCATATTTGTATCCCTTTATTTTCTTTCTGTTTTCTGAATGCTCTGGCTAGGGTTTCAAAGACTATGTTGAATAGGTGGTGAAAGAGGGCCTCCTTGACTTGTTCCAATCCAATTCCTTAGAAGGAATTGGATTCCTTCTTCTAAGGAATGTTTTCTCCATTCGGAATAATGTCGGCTTTTACAATGTTGATTTATGTTCCTACTATTGCTAGTGAACAGTATTCTTTTAAATGAGGAATGGACCATAGAAAAAATGAGAGGAGAAATGACAAAAATTTTTACAGATATATGAGAACAGAGATACAACATATCAAATTCTCTTGGAGAGTGTGAACACTGTACTAAGAGGAAAGACTATAGCTTTGAGTGACTATATTACAAAAAAAGAGAAAGATCTCAGTTAATGAAATTGAAAATGAAAGCTGTACAAAGCATCAGTGTAACCAGTAGTTGTTTCTAGAAAAAGGGAAACAAGATTGAAAAATGATTAGACACAGAACCAAAAGAAAGAGAAGACGAAAATGAACAATATTGTGTTGAAAAAGGAGATATCACCATAGGCAATTTTGAAATCCAGAGGATGATGAGAAGCTATTTTGAAAATTTACAGTCTGATAAACCAGAACATCTTGAGGACATTGACAATTTTCTGGAAAAATATGTACTGCCCAAATTGAACCAAGAAGGTATAGAAAATCTAAACAGATCATTATCAAAGAATTAAATTGAAATAGTTATTAAATGTCTTTCAACAATAAAAAGTCCAGGACCAGATCAATTCTTAGTTAAGTTCTACCAGAAATTTAAAGAAGAGCTAATATCAGTATTAATCAAATTATTCCATAATATAGAAATTGTGTGAGCACTTCCAAATATATAATATGAAACCAGTAAAACACTGATACAAAAACTAGACAAAGACACGTTTAGGAAAGAAAATGAGAGAACAATGTTCCCAACAAACGTAAATGCAAAATTCCTTAGTAAAATATTAGCAAACTGCATTCAAAAACACATCAGAGCCAGGCATGGTGGTGCACACCTGTAATCCCAGTGGCTCAGGAGGCTGAGGCAGGAGGATTGCAAGTTCAAAGTCAGCCTCAGCACAGGCAAGGTGCTAAGCAACTCAGTGAGACCCTGTCTCTAAATAAAATAGGACTGGGGATGTGGTTCAGTGGTCCAGTGACCCTGAGTTCAATCCCCAGTTCTAAAAACAAACAAACAAAAAAACACATCAGGAAGATAACATATCATGATCCAGTGGGTTTCAGCAAAATATGTACAGGTGGTGCAACACACATGAATCAGTAATTGTAATTCACCATAGAAATGGAATTAAGGACAATAGGTGCATAAAATGCCTTTGATAAAATCCAGTGACAGTTTATTTTATAACCACCTGAGAAACAAGGATTCAAAGAACTAACTACCATCACTATCCCCACTCCTATTCAATATAGTTATGTAAACTTGATCCGGAACAATCAAGCAAGAGAAGGCAATTACAAGGGAAAAAAGGGCTAATAGGGATAGAAAGGATAAAGAGGGGGAAAAGATCAAATTATGTGTTGCGGATGACATGACCCTATATCAAGAAGACCCCAAAATCTCCACCAGAAGACTTGTAGAGGTACAGGATACAAAATTAACATTCATGAATCCAATTGAAAACTGTAAAACAAGGAAGAATTCCTTAAATATGGAAAGAATAAAAGACCAAGAATAGCCAAAGCGATACTAAGCTATATTAATAAAACCTTCATGGTATTGACATCAAAATAGACATTAAGACTAATGGAATAGAATATAAAAACACATAGGGAAAACCCCACATAGAATAAGTCATCTCATACTCCACAAATGTGTCAAAATCTATGTTGGAGAAAAGATAACCTTTAAACAAATAATGCTGCGCAAACTCAATATTCAAATGTAGAAAAATGAAAATAGATTCCTCTCAATCTGCACAAAAGTGAAATAAGTGTGGATCAAAGATTGAGAAATAAGACCAGAAAGTTTTTACAACTTCTAGAAGAAAATATAGGGTCAACAGTCTAACATATTGGCACTGGAACTCACTTCCATACAAGACGCCTAAAGTTCCAGAAATAAACCCAATAATCAATAAGTGGGATAGCATCTAGTTTATCAGCTTATGCAAAGAAAGGGGAATAATAAAGAAAGAGCATGAATAGAATCTACAAAAAGGGATGAAATATTCTTCAGGCAATTCTCTGACAGAGGATTAATATCCAGAATATACAAATAATTCGATAATAATAATGTCACATAAACAATCCAACCAATAAATGAGCAAAAGAATAAAACAGATATTTCTCAAAATAGGAAATATATATATGAAAAACATTCTATATCCAGGGCAATTACATGGATATTGCATCTCACTTCATTTAAAGTGGTAATCTCCTAGAATACAAATAATAATGCTGGCAAGAAAATGTCCATTCTTACATTTTTCGTGGGATTGTGAATTAGTACAATCACTTCCAAAATTAGGTTGGGGATTCCTTAAAAGTATAGGAATAGCAAGACTATATGACTCAGCTATCCCTTTTTTGGTATTTATCCCAAAGAATTAAAATCAGCATGTTATTATGATATGGCCATGTAAATGTTTATGGCAATAGAAATCACAACAGCCAAGTAATAGGATCTTTTATAGTGACCATCAACAGACAACTGAATTAAGAAAAAGTAATTCATATGTTATGGTTTGGATATGATGTGTCCCCCAGTAATATGATTATAATTAGAAAAAAACAATTATTGCTGATGATGTGGAAAATTACTAATAAGAAAGGAAAAAGATTCAGTTTCATGGATAAAGAGCTTTGCAGTCCTTCAAAATATTAAATGGAGTTATCCTTTAACTGAGCAATATCACTCCTAGATATAAAACCAAGATAATAGAAAACAAGTTTAAACAAAACCTTGTATGCAAATCTTCATGGCAGTATTATTCACAACAGGCACAAAGGAGATATTATTGGAATGTCAATCAATAGACTGGTGGATAAACAATCATCTTATATACATAAAATGTAATATTTCACCACAGAAAGACAGAAGTACTGACATATGTTACAAATTAATATTCATCATCTGTGAACAAATATGCTTTGACTGATTAATGCATGACATACACTTGATGAACACTGATTAAAAGTTCCAAAAATTACTAGCAGAAAATACTTTCAAAAGTACTTTGAAATACTTTAAAAAGATTACACATCATGAGCATGTCTGATTGATCCAAGTAATGCAGCACTACAGTACTACCTTAAAGAAATACTGCACATAGAATAATAATAATAATAAGCCCAGAGCTCACAAATGAAAAGTTCCCATTTGAAGAACAGGGAAGAGAATAAGAAAATGGGCAAATTAAACATAAGATATACAAATTAAAATGGCAGAAATTAATAAACAGCTTTCTAAAATAGCAGTGACTCTAAATGCCTCAACCCTGTAATTAAAATACATAGACTGTCAGAATGAACTGAAAATCGAGATCCCATTTCATGTTGTTTGCACCACTCACCTTATAGCAAAGAGAGCCAGTCTGAAATTGAAAATATGGAAATTGATATACTATCTGAAAGGAGCCCTCAAACAGCAGGAGTGAGTTCTCTCAACTCCAACAAAGCAGAATTAAAGATAAAAATTTGTCAGAAGAGATGAAGCAGGTAAAGGGAGTAACCCAAAAAATAGATTAAATGATAGTAAATATTTATGTTTCAAATCTCATTGCACCTAATTACATGAAACACAACACTTGATTTAAGATTCCAATATAATAACACTGGATGATTTCAACTAACTATTTCACCAACACATAGGTCAACAAGAAATAAACTTAATAAGGATAATTTGGACCTGAAGAATATTACAAATCAAATGTACTTGACAGACATTTAAATAATATTTCAAACCAAAACAACTGAATAAAATTTCTTCTCAGTGTCTAATGGAACTATTTCCGAAATAGACCACAGTTTTTTTTTCAAAATAACTCTTAGCAAATACAAAAAAAAGAGTAAGATACCTTAAATCTTATTAGATCATAATTTAATGAAGTTAGAAATCAACAAACACACACACACACTCTCTCTCTCTCTCACACACACACACACAATCTTACAAAAGCTGTATAAACACATGGAGATTGACCAATAAGTTTTTGAATATTGAACAGGTGATAAAATAAATTTTAAAAAATTCTTAAAATTAAATGAGAAAATTTATGGAACATACTGGAATGTCTGAGACACAATGATGACACTTCCAAGAGGAATATTTATAGCTATGAGTGCCTAAATGAGAAGATCAGATTGAAAGATCCCAAATAATTAATCTAATAATGCATCTGAATGCCCACAAAACAGGAGATCAAACGAATTCCAAAACCAGTAGAACAATGAAATAATTACTATCAGAGCCCAAATCAATGAGATTAACATTAGAAAATACAAAGGATCAATAAAATAAATAATTGGTTCATTTTAAAGATAAATAAGATTCATTAGCCCTTAGCCAAACTATTCTAAGTAGAGATGACCCAAATTAATAAAATTAGAGACCAAAGGGGGAAAAAAAAAAACATCGCCACAGACATCAAAGAAATCTAGAGGATCATTAAGGACTACTTTGAAATTTATACAATCAATTGCAATGTACATCTAAAAACAACAAAGAAAAGATAGAAAATTTATAATTCAATAAATTTGAAAACTGACAAAAAATGGATATACTTCTAGACACATATAACCTGCCATAACCTAAAAAGACTAACAACTAGCAATGAGATAGCAGTAATTAAAAGCCTTCCAACAATAGTAACAACATCAATTACAAGTGACCAAGGAACAGATGGATTCTCAGTTGAATTTTACTTAAACTTTAAAGAAGAACTAATGACATTCTTCCTCAAATTATTCCATGAAATAGAAAGGATGGAACTCTTACAAATTTATTCAGTGTAGCCAGTATCACACTCATACCAAAACTAGATAAGGACGCATCTAGAAAAGAAAAATACAGACCTGTAACCCTGATAAATTTGGATGTAAAAATCCTTAATAAAATATTAGCAAATCATATTCAAAAATTAGTAAGAAGATTAGGCATCATGAGAATTGTGGTTTTACCCTAGGGATGCAAGGATGGTTTAACATACATAAATCAATATATGTAATTCATCCTACAAATAGAATTAAAGACCAAAATCACTTAGTCTTCTCGATAGATGCAGAGAAAGGCTTTGAGAAAATTCATCAGTTATTCATGAGAAAAATACTGAAGAAACTAGGGATAGAAGGAACCTACCTCAATATAATAAAAGCCACATAGGACAAAAGCAAAACCAACATCATAGTGAATCTGTAAAAACTGAAAGCATTTCGCTTACAATCTGGAACAAGACAAGGCATATACTCTCACTACTCCTATTTAACATATTATTAGAATTCTAGGTAATTAGGCAAAAGAAGGAAATAAGAGGGTTAAAAATAGAAAAGGAAAAAATCAATAATCAAAGTTTCCATATGATAAAATCCTATGCTTACAAGATCCAAAAGGTTCCATCAAAAGAATGTTAGAGCTCATAATCAAATTCAGCAAAATAGCAGGTTACAAAATCCAAGAAACAAAAATCAACGGCTTTTTTCTATACCAATAACAAATCCGTGAGAAAGAAATCAGAAAAACAATTCCACTCATAATAGCATCATAAAATTAAAACACCTAGAAAGAAATATAACCAAGGAGGTGCATAACCTCTACAATGAAAACTATAAAAAAAATGAGGAAAGAAATTATACAAGACTTTAGAAGATGGAAAGAACTCCCACCTTCTTGGATAGGCAGAATTAATATTGTCAGAATGACAAAACTACCAAA
>JAJEJO010003843.1:6387-69502 GCA_020662805.1 Glaucomys volans
AAAAAATTAATAATCACTGTATGATACTGTGAGTAAGACAGATGATAAATTTTTAAAACTACAGTATGCACCCTGAAATTCGCTTCTGAGTAAATTTTTGCATGAATTTCTCCATTCTTGCCATCATTCCCCCCCACATTATGCATCATCATTCATTTATCAGAGAGACCAATCGGCCTTTGGATTTTGGGGATTGGCTGATCTCACTTAGCATAACAGTCTCCAACATCATCCATTTACCTACAAATGCCATAATTTTATTCTTCTTTATGGCTGAGTAATATTCCATTGTGTATATATACCACAGTTTCTTTATCCATTCATCTACCGAAGGGCATCTAGGTTGATTCCATAATCTAGCTATTGTGAATTGAGCAGCTATGAACATTGATGTGGCTGCATCACTGTAGTAATCTGATTTTAAGTCCTTTGGGTATAGGCCAAGGAGTGGGATAGCGGGGTCAAATGGTGGATCCATTCCAAGTTTTCTAAGGAATCTCCACACTGCTTTCCAGAGTGGCTGCACCAACTTGCACTCCCACCAGCAATGTATGAGTGTACCCTTTTCCCCACATCCTCGCCAACACCTGTTGTTGCCTGTGTTCTTAATAAAAGACATTCTAATTGGGGTAAGATGAAATCTTAAGGTGGTTTTGATTTGCATTTCTCTTATAACGAGTGATGTTGAACATTTTTTCATAAATCTGTTGATTGCTTGTAGATCTTCCTCTGTAAAGTGTCTGTTCATTTCCTTGGCCCATTTATTGATTGGGTTATTAGTGTTCTTGATGTAAAGATTTTTGAGTACTTTGTAGATTCTGGAGATTAGTGCTCTATCTGAAGTGTGTGTGGCAAAGATTTTCTCCCACTCTGAAGGCTCTCTCTTCACATTGCTGATTGTTTCCTTTGGTGAGAAAAAGCTTTTTAGTTTGACTCTATCCCAATCATTGATTCGTGCTTTTATTTCTTGTGCTTTGGGAGTCATGTTAAGGAAATCTGGTCCTAGGCCAACATGATGAAGATTTGGACCTATTTTCTCTTCTATTAGGTGCAGAGTCTCTGGTCTGATTTCTAGGTCCTTGATCCACTTTGAGTTGAATTTTGTACAGGGTGAGAGATATGGGTTTAGTTTCAATTTGAATCCTATGTTTTCTTTGTTCAATTTTTGCTTGGAGGATCTGTCCAATGGTGAGAGAGGAGTGTTAAAGTCTCTGAGTATTATTGTGTTTTGGTCTATTTGATTCCTGAAATTGAGAAGGATCTGATTGACATACATGGATGCACCATTGTTTGGTGCATAAATATTTATGATGGTTATGTCTTGGTGATTTATGCTTCCTTTAAGCCATATGAAATGTCCTTCTTTATCCCTTCTGACTAACTTTGGCTTGAAGTCTGCTTTGTCTGAAATAAGAATGGACACCCCAGCTTTTTTACTCAGTCCATGTGCATGGTATGTTTTTTCCCAACCTTTCACGTTTAGTCTGTGGGCATGTTTTTCTATGAGAGGAGTCTCTTGAAGGCAGCATATTGTTGGGTCTTTCTTTTTAATCCAGTCTGCCAGTCTATGTCTTTTGATTGATGAGTTTAGGCTGTTTACATTCAGGGTCATTATTGAGATATGACTTGTATTTCCCGTCATTTTAGCTTTTTTGGGGTTTTTAGCTTAACTTTGTTTCTCCTTTGATTGACTCTTTCTTTAGGGTAGTTCCTCCCCATGGTGACCGAGATTGTTATTTTTCATTTCTTCCTCTTCGAATATTTTGTTGAGAATGTTCTGTAGGGCAGGCTTTCTCTTTGTGAATTCTTTAAGCTTTTGTTTATCATGGAAGGATTTTATTTCGTCATCAAATCTGAAGGTAAGTTTTGCTGGGTATAAGATTCTTGGTTGGCATCCGTTTTCTTTCAGAGCTTGAAATATGTTGTTCCAGGCCCTTCTTGCTTTTAGGGTCTGGGCTGAGAAATCTACTGATATCCGTATTGGTTTCCCCCTGTAGGTAATCTGATGCTTTTCTCTCGCCGCTTTTAAAATTCTATCTTTCTTTTGTATGTTAGGTATTTTCATTATAATGTGCCTTGGTGTGGATCTGTTGTAATTCTGTGCTTTTGGTGTCCTGTAAGCCTCTCGAAATTGATTTTCCATCTCATTTATCATATTTGGGAAATTATCTGATATTATTTCCTTGAACAGATTATTCATACCCTTGGTTTGTATCTCTGTGCCTTCCTCAATCCCAATAACTCTTAAATTTGGTCTTTTCATGATGTCCCATATTTCTTGGAGATTTCGTTCATGCTTCCTAACCATCTTCTCTGTTTGTTCGACTTTGTTTTCAAGATTATATATTTTGTCTTCATTGTCTGAGATTCTGTCTTCCAAGTAATCTATTCTGTTAATTATGCTTTCTATTGAGTTTTTAACTTGGTTGATTGTTTCCTTCATTTCCTTGTTTCCTTCAAGGATTTCTGTTTTGTTTTGTTTTTTTTTCAGAACTTCTATCTCTTTATTGAAATGATTTTTTGCTTCCTGCAATTGCTTTATTAGCTGATTATTCGTAGCCTGAATATGCTCTCTCGTCACATCATTCTCTTCTTGTGTCATTTTAATTATGAACATTCTGATCATCCTTTCTGTTATTCCTTCTGCCATGCTGTCTTTGGGTTCTCTTGATATATCATCTATGTTTGTTTGGGATACTTTCTTCCCGTGTTTTCTCATGTTGCTTGTGTATCTTTCCCTCTAGTAGTGCAAATCAGAGGGATTGCAATTTCCCTGTAAAGACTTAAAAGTTATCCCTGCAGGTTTCCAGTAACTCACCCGATGTTTGAGAGGTTCTTGATTAAGTGGTGACCCAAGAAATCTGCTGTCCCACTACCTCCAGGTTGGGAATGATCAGTGCTTCTGGGCAGAGGCAACCTGGTATTGATAGACAATCAGATACAGCAAGGTGCTAGACCCCGGACCAGAGTGTGCACCTGACACTAGACCAATTTGGGGTGGGGGCACAGAACTGTGCTCAGTGATGGAGACACTGGGATTGAGAGCCCAGGCAGGCCTGATCTCCTTGCTGGGGGCTCAGTCGGTGGCAGGTGGTCACTCTGCCAGGGAAGCTGTAAAATAGCGCTGGAGGGCCCAAACTCCCCGAGAAGCTGGTGACCGCCTCCGCTCCAGGCCAGATCCCTCCAGGAGCCGCAGCGCCGCACCCCCCACCGGAATACTTAATCAATAGTCACAAACTATACAATAACAACAACAAGAACAACAACAACAAAAGAAGTCCTCAGGAAGAACTTGATTTACTCTTAAATTCTAGAAATCATTAAAATAATATTTCCCAGCAAATCCCAAACTCTTCTGAAAAGTTGAGGAAGACATAATTTTTTCAGACTCTTTCAGACAAATCATATCATTCCAGTGTTACCATGTTACTAAAGGCAGAAAACAACCCCATTTAAAAAAAAGAAAAGAAATCAGCCAATAACACTGATGAACATAGATTTGAAAATACTCAAAAAATATTGTCCATACACATTAAACAGAGCGAGCATTAAATGCATCACATCCATGGTCAATTGACATTTTACTCTAGGGACAAGAATGGTCTAATAAATGAAAATCAGTTAATGTAATACAACTTATTAAGAATAAATATCATTTACTCATCAATAAATGAGGCAGCATTAATCTGGATATATATATTAAAATTTAATTAACTAGGGATGGAAGTGGATAAACTCAGTATAACAAGGGCCAAATTTAAAAGACATGCAGCTAACATCATACTTAACAAAGAAAAACTTGAAAGTTTTCTTTAAGATTAAAAACAGGCAAGGATACCCATTCTCCTTTCTATCAGACATACTACTGGAAGTCTTAATCAGAGCAAATAGACAGGAAAAAAATAAGCACCTAAATAAGAATGTGAAAATTAACTGATCTATATCTGCAGATGACATGATCTTTTGTATAGGAAACACTAGACACTGCATATGAAAACTGTCAGAATAAATAAGTCAATTTATCAAACTTTAAGGATGCATTATCAACATACAAAAGTCATTTGTGTTTCTACACACTAACAATAAAATATCTAAAAATGAAATTAAGGAAACTCTCCCATTTGCCATAGCATCAAAACCAATAAAGTGCTTAGAAATTTCAGTGCCTTGGATATGGTCTGAGTATCCCCCAAGATGTATTGTGATTGACTATTTGTTCCACAGGATCATGACCTTTGGAAGTGGTGAAACCTTTGGGAGGTATGACCTGGTTGGCGATCCTTAAGTCATCAGGGGAATATCCTGGGAAATTAGTTTCAATGGGGACATTCTAGTACTTCTACCAAAAGGGCTATTATAAAAAGCCATGTTTGATACCACTTAGCTCTCTCTGCTACTGATTTAAGATGTAGTCACTTATTACTGCACACACTCCGTTATCTACCATTCACAATGAGGTCCTCACCAGAATTGAACAGATGTAGACACTGTGTACTTGAACCTGCAATACTAAGAGCTAAATAAACATCTTCATTTCATAAAGTTTGATGCCACAGGTACTTCTTTTTGGTAGCACAAAGATGACTAATTCAGTAACAAATTTTTTAGGTAAGATGCTTTTTAACTACACACCATAAGATGGGATCTTATTAAATTAAATTTATTTTAGCTGATATAGTAAAAAGAAAAAAATCACATATTAATAGAGTGTGTTTTGATGTTTTAAAATATGAACATTGTGTAATACTTAAAAATCAGATGAAACATGTCTACTGCCCTAGGCCCTTAGAACCTGCCTAGTATAGCTGTTATGAAAAATAGTATGAAGCTTCCTCAAAAAATTTTTAAAAGATAGATCAATCCAACTTACGAATATTTAAAAAAATAAAAATGAATTTCAAAATGATATTTGTGCTCTCATGTTCATTGCAACATTATTTACTGTAATGAAGAAGTAGAAACAACCTGTATATCAGAAAATGGAATAAAGCACATGTGGCTTATACATACAATGAACATCACTCAGTTTTAAAATTGAAGGAAATTCTGAAATATGCAGCAATATGGATGAACATAGAGGGCATTATAGTTAGTGAAATAAGCCAAACACAGAATGGCAAATACTATGTGATTCCACACATATGAGAGATATACTATCACCAAAATCTTAGAAGAAATTTTAAAAGAAATATTATGGTTGCCAGAAGGTGTAGCATGGGAAAATGTGGAATTGTTATATAATATACATAAATTATTTCTATTGTGCAAGATGAATATATTTTAGAAATTTGCTATAAAGCATCATGGTGTTGTTACTAATGTTTTATTTCATACTTATAAATATTTTAAAATAATGATTCAGTTAGATTTTTATTGCCATGCCCAAAAGAAATGACAAGAGCAACTTAAGGGAGGAAAAGTTTATTTTGATGTATGGTTCCAGAGGTTCAACACATGGTTCCAGAAGTTCAGCAGATTCCATAACTCTGGGACTGAATGAAGCAGAACAACATAGTGGAAAAGTGGCAAGGGAAAGAAACTTAGGGAAAACAAGAAAGCAGAGAGAGCTCTGTTCACTAAAAGCAAAACATAAATCCCAAAAGCTCAACTCCAGTGACCTACTTTATCAAGCCACACATTACCTGCCTATAGTTATGCACATCGATGGATTAATTCACTAATTAGGTTATAGCTCCCATAATCTAATCATTTAACCTCTGAAAATTATTGCATTTTCTCATATATGAATTCTTGGGGACATCACATATCCAAACCATAATATTCTTTCCCTAGTCCCTAAAAGCTCCTGGCCATCTCACAATACAACATACATTTAGTCCGATCCCAAAAGTTGTCATAGTCTTCACAGTTCCAGGGTTTCTCAAAAGTTCAATCCTAACATCTCCACTGAGACAAGGCAATCTCTTGGATGTGAGTAAACTCAAAAGTTGGCTACATATATGTAATATAGAATGGCATGGACTATTTCTATTTCACACGGAAGAAATGGAGGCAAAATTGAAGGGATGGGATCACAGCAAGATTGAACTTGAGCTCAGCAAACAAGTTCTGTAACTCCACATCCAACATCTGAGGTTTATGACTTTGTGATATTCTCTCTTAAGGACTTGTATAGCTCTACCTCTATGCCTTTTCAGGTTAAAGCTTACATGGCCTTTCACTTAGCTTGCTTCTGCTCAATTCTAGCAGCTTCCCTCAGGAGACATTCCACATTGGAGGCATTTGTTAATCTAAAGGTTCTCCATTGCAGCTTCAGTTTCCTTGTCACATCTTCATGCATCACCCTCTCTGGCACAGCCCCCAGGAACTTGTACCCCAATGCACTTTGTCTAGTGTTTTAGTCAGTTATTTCACTGCTGTGACTGAATGATCAGACCAGCACAATTATAGTGGAGGAAAGGTTTATTTGAGGGCTCACAGTGGTTTCGGATCCTAGTCTATAGAAGGCTAGCTCCATTCCTTGGGACTCTAGGTAAGGCAGAACATCATGGCAGAAGAGCCTGTCAGAGGGAAGCAGCTCACATCATCAGGAAACAGAGAGAGAGATACTCTCCACTCTCCAGGTACAAAATATAAACCCCAAAGGCACTCCCCCAATTCTAGTCTCCTCCAGTCACACCCTACCACTTCAGTTACCACTCAGTTAATCTCATCAGGGGAACTAAATCACTGATTGAGTTAAGACTCTCACAACCCAATCTGTCTCCTCTGAACCTTCCTGCATTGTCTCACATGTGAGCTTTTTGGGGAATACCTTACATCCAAACCATAACACCTGCCCTCCCAGACTTTACTTTAAATCTTCATGGAAGCCACCATGACTCCCTAACTCTAGCATTCTGCAGTCCAGCAGTGCCAGTACCAGGTGGTTTATGTCAAGATCTGCTGCCATCTTGAGCAGTAGCCAAGCATCCAGGGGACCCTGGCTATAGCTTTCTCTTACTGTGTTTGCTGTTGACACAATTAAACAACTGCCAAGGCTCTGCTATACAAGCAGGAAAACCCTAGGGTCTCTTCTCAGAGGAATTGTTGCTTTTACACCCTTGAACCTGAGATGGGTGTGGTCTTGCCAATTTGTGAGATACCCTGAAACAGTCTTTCCTATTGTTTCTGGGTAAAATACTTAGGATCTTTTTAGTGGTTGTCATCTATTTTTTAAAAAAATGCCTTCTTTATCCCCAGTTATACTTTTACATTTCTGGCCAAAAGGCAAATTTTTCAAATGTTTCTACTAAGTTTTCTGTTCCTGATCTTCACAGTAAACTTGGCTAAAAGCCGTCACAATATCCATCTCAACCCCTGAATGCGATACTTCTTGAAATTTCCTCTGACAGATTAATCAGTCCATCACATTTAAATGAATCATCACAGAAATTCTCAGGACATGGAAAAAAAGACACACAACTGCTTTATCGGAATTTAACATGAATGATTCTATAGTTCAATTCCAATAGCATACTCCTCCTCCAAAACTTCATGAGCACAGTCTTTACTGACCACAGTCCTGTAAGTATTCTGTTTTCCTGAGCTCCCAGTAGAATCACTGCTAAGGTTCACTTTCGACTTTTAAACCACAACCTCCAAAAATATTCAAAAGCTGCTGAATCACATGATTAGTTTAGTGATAGCAACAACCCCCTTTTTGGTACCAATTTCTGTTTAAGTCAGCTTTTGTGTTGCATTTACAAAAAGACCTGACAGGAACAACTAGAAGGAAGAAAACTTAATTTTGGCTCATGATTACAGAGTTACAGTCCAAGGACAGAAAACTCCATAGCTCTGGGCCCCAGATGAGAATGAACTTCTTAGTGGAAGGGCGTGGTGAAAAGTAGCTCAGGACATGAAATTAGGAAGCAGAGACAGAGCAAACTCCACTCACTAAGAAAAACATATAAACCCCAAAACAACACTCTCTGTGACCTACTTCCTCCAGTCACACCCTACATGCCTACAGTTACAGTCTATTTAATCTCTCTCAAGGGATTAATCCACTGCTTAGGTTATACCTCTCATAATATTATAATTTTATCTCTGAAAATGTTTGCATTTTCTCACACATGAGCTCTTGGGGAACAACACATATAAAACCAATAAAAAAGGGTTTTAAATGTTGTAAGCATAATCACAGTAATATTATAATAAAAATGCTGGCATTGTTTACTCAAACAAATCAATGCTAACATGCTCCTTAAATTCTGTGTGTGTGTGTGTGTTGTGTGTGTGTGTACATTTAGACAGTAAAGTGTAGTAGAATCTTTATACTAAGAGGTTCATATTAAGGAAAAATATTTTTCATTTAGAAATTCTTATAAGTGGAATAAGTAAATAAGGACCACAAATCAACATACAAAATTTAAAAATGACTTCCTCAGTTCCAGGCCTCCGAGTGCATCTCTCCTGCGGCCCGCTGGCCTCTCTCCTCTACTCTGCGCCATGTACTGCCGCCTGGCGAAGCATTGCTGCTGTCGCGCCCCGGACTCGCTGTACTGACCTCGGTGGCCACCCACTCAGCCACGTTGCTGGGCTGGGCCCGCGGTCAACCCGCCGCCCCCCCGCCCGCAGTCCGGGCTCACGCCTACCGCGGCAGCGGACCACGAAGACGACCCCAACTTCTTCAAGATGGTGAAGGGCTTCTTCGACCGTGGCACCCTTATCGTGGAGGATAAGCTGGTGGAGGACCTGAGGACCCTGGAGAGCGAGGAGCAGAAGCAGAACCGGGTACGAGGCATCCTGCGAATCATCAAGCCCTGCAACCATGTGCTGAGCCTCACCTTCCCCATTCGGCGCGACGACGGTTCCTGGGAGGTCATCGAGGGTTACCGGGCCCAGCACAGCCAGTACCGCACGCCCTGCAAGGGAGGTATCCGTTATAGCACTGATGTGAGTGTAAGTGAAGGAAAACCATTGGCTTCTCCGATGACTTATAAGTGTGCAGTGGTTGATGTGCCATTTGGGGGTGCTAAAGCTGGTGTTAAGATCAATCCTAAGAACTATACAGATAATGAATGGGAGAAGACCACAAGAAGGTTCACTATGGAGCTCGCCAAAAAAGGTTTTATTGGTCCTGGCATTGATGTGCCTGCTCCAGACATGAGCACAGGCGAGCGAGAGATGTTCTAGATTGCTGACACCTATGCCAGCACCATAGGGCACTATGATATTAATGCACATGCCTGTGTTACTGGTAAACCCATCAGTCAAGGAGGCATCCACGGACTCATCTCTGCTACTGGCCGTGGTGTTTTCCATGGAATTGAAAACTTCATCAATGAAGCTTCTTACATGAGCATTTTGGGAATGACACCAGGATTTGGAGATAAAACATTTGTGGTTCAGGGTTTTGGTAACGTGGGTCTGCACTCTATGAGGTATTTACATCGTGTTGGTGCTAAATGTGTTGGTGTTGGTGAATCTGATGGAAGTATATGGAATCCAGATGGTATTGACCCAAAGGAACTGGAAGATTTCAAATTGCAACATGGATCAATTCTGGGCTTCCCCAAGGCAAAGGTATATGAAGGATGGATCTTGGAGGCTGACTGTGATATACTGATCCCTGCTGCCAGTGAGAAGCAGTTGACCAAATCCAATGTACCCAGAGTCAAAGCCAAGATCATTGCTGAAGGTGGCAGTGGACCACTCCAGAAGCTGATAAGATTTTCCCAGAGAGGAACATCATCGTTATTCCAGATCTCTACTTAAATGCTGGTAGAGTGACAGTATCTTACTTTGAGTGGCTGAAGAATCTGAATCATGTCAGCTATGGTCGATTAACCTTCAAAAATGAAAGGATTCTAACTACCACTTGCTCATGTCTGTTCAAGAGAGTTTAGAAAGATAATTTGGAAAGCATGATGGAACAAGTCCTATCGTACCCACCACAGAGTTCCAGGCCAGGATATCGGGTGCATCAGAGAAAGACATTGTGCATTCTGTCTTAGCCTATACCATGGAACTTTCAGCCAGGCAAATTATGTGTACAGCCATGAAGTATAACCTGGTCTTGGACCTGAGAACTGCTGCCTATGTCAATGCCATTGAGAAAGTCTTCAAAGTCTATAAGGAAGGTGACGTGACCTTCACATAGATGGATCCTGGTTAACTTCCTCATCATCCTCTTCACCTATAACTTCAGCTGACTTATCACAAGTTTACATATAACTGCAGAAGTCTTTCTCTCATGACTCATTAAACAGTGGACACTGTTCTCAACTAGTCAATTCGATTCAGCCCTTTAAGAAGAAAGAAATTAAGTTTACATGATCATGTACCATCTGATGAGTGTGAAAGTAGAAATCACCTATTCCAGAGAGTCATTTAGGGCACTGTGCTTTTAAATAAAAAGTTTCTTTTGCCTGACTGTACTGCCTTGCTCCAGGGCTCTTCCCAACATAGTCAGTGCTTTTGCCAGGGAAAGCAGTCAAGAATAGTCACCCAATTTTGCTCTGGACAAGTCTGGGACGTGCGGTAATTTTGACACATGTGAGAATTAGATATATGGTTTTCAGAAGGTAGCATGGTCCTCAAATGAGTTATTGGTATTACATCTGCATAATAACTCAATTTTACAAGTTGCAAACAAAAATAAAAGCTGTCTTGTATGCATTTTATTCTCACAGAACAAAATAAGTACATGTTGCTGTAATAAAATTGCCTTGAATCACTTAATAAGCCTATAAACAAGCAGTGAATGCCTATAAACATAGTCAATGAAGAAATGAGTATTTTTATAACATAAAACAGTATCATTTATAGCTTATCAGTCATGTATTGTCCAGTAAAAATAAGCTTGATGGAGGTCTGTCTTCATACCTGGAAACATTGGAGGCTATTTTTGTTAAAACTATCAGAATTTGCTAACTAACATTATGACACATAGTCCAAAGAGTTTGGTAACCTCTTTATTGTGTTAATTAATTGTTCTTCCCTTTTGAAGATATATTGTGTGGACTAACTGAACCATCATTCAAGTAGAGTGTCCCAAGAAAAGCCACTGGGCTCCCTGTTTAAAGTCCAACTGGCTCCGAGCACCACTGGTGGCCACTACTCGGCCTATGTGTCCTCTCCTTTGGAGGCTTTGCATTCTGCACCCAACTTCATTAACAGCAGGCTGAAAACAACATAGGTTCTAGTGTTTATAGAGTTTTTTGGTCAGGGCCTTTTGAGCAGTAGTGTCCCAATAAGTACTAGGTATTTATATAAGAATGAGTTGTTTTTTTTTAAACAATAATGCCCTTTCACAAATTTCTAACTACTTTGTAACTGTATGACTTAACCTGATGATAAAAGCAGTTATTAAAAGTCTACTTTTTAAAAAAAAAAAAAATTTAAAAATGAGGACTGGCAGGGTAGCTCAATGGTACTGTGCTTACCTAGTTTATATGAATTCTTTGCTTAGAACCCCAGTGTTGAAAAAAAACCTAAAATGCGTGATTCTGTTGATATTCAGAACTGCAATAAGTTTAGTCATCTCAAACATTTACGGATCTGTTATATACCATTTCTATGCAATGCTATGTTTGGTTCTTGTTCACATTTTTACACTTTTTACTCCTGGTATTTGCAGCATTTACTTAGTACTTAAAACCCTCCAGAACATTATACCTCATTTAAAGTTTATAATTATGTTATGTGGTAAGTACTATTCTCATTTTAATGATATTTAGATTGGTGATTCATGGGTTAAATGAATATTCCAAACTTAAATACCATGGAATTCAAATTTCATCCCAGAGAACTTCAGAAGTACTCCAGAATTTCAGATCCTCTACTGTAAGTATGCTATGTTGCCTCCCAGGATTCTGATTACATCTCCAATAAGTCTAGACCATTATAAATATTAGATGAAAAGGGGCTAGAAAGGCTAATGTCCCAACACTGTTCTCTGGGACTTTATAAGGCATTCAAAGGACAATTAAAATAACTTCTGACTTTACATACTGCTTTTGATTATTCATATACATGCCATCCTTCTCTAGAGTGAATAATTAAGCATTAACTTTGTATTAGTGCACCGAAACATGCACAGAAGGAACAAAGAAGAGGTGATGGGGCTGTGTGGTGAAATGGTTTACTTTTAGAAAAAAATGTGGATAATACCTCAGATGGTATTCTGAGTATATAAAAGTATTAATATTGTTCCGGGCGTGGTGGCTCATGCCTGTAATTTGGTGGCTCAGGAGGCTAAGGCAGAAGGATCATGAGTTGAAAGCCAGCCTCAGCAATAGTGAGTCACTAAACAACTCAGTGAGACCCTGTCTCTAAATAAAACACACAAAAAAAGAGTTGGGAATGTGGCTCAGTGGTTGAGTGGCCCTGAGTTCGATTCCTGGTACCCCCAGCAAAAACAAAACAAAACAAAACAAAAAACATATATATAGTATGAAAAACTACACTTTCCCGTGGCAACCTAAAATTATAATATGGACTCTGCTGTTTGGTTTGGGAAACTAATGATTTGTTACTCTTGACAGTATTACAGATATATACAGAGACATGAACATGATCTGTAAAAGTTGTATAAGAGAAAAGTTCAAATTTATATTCTACATTAGAATTAAAAATGAAAAGGAAAAACAAACCTTTTGTTATTTTATACCATTTTTAAACTATGCTAGCTGCATACATGTCCATATCATTTATTCATTCTAAAACAAATGGAGTAATGGGGTTTGCATAAAATTTGCCTAGTTTTGTCTCTTGGCTTGATAACCCACATACTTTGCATGTACTAGTTAGTCATATATTCTATCTGAGGAAAAATTGGTTGCAAATTAATTTCTTCAAATTTTACAGATAGGAAAACACATGCATTATATTTTAACGACTTTTAATTGAATCTAGATAATGGAAAAATAAGAAATGAGTGTCAATTTTATTGAAAAATCACCAGCTAGAGGACACAAAAGTAGAAAGATGATCAGAAAAGAATTGGAATATGAATTATAGTTATGTAAGAAAAATTGTTTCAAAATTATTTGTTTCAGAATATTATGATAGACTGAAATATTAAACCACAGAACCTTTCTGATATATTCTGTAAGTATAATTTTTGGAATTAATTAATTCCAAATTATAATTAATATAATTTTTGGAATTATATTTAAGAAGTGAGCTCAGTAAAATGTTCAACAAATTAAGACAAAGTGTACCAATGCAAGGATTATATTTAGTTAACATACAATTTACTACTGCTACATATTCTAAGATTCCTTTCTGATTTCTACCAACAACTGAAAATCATATTTCCTTATATTGTCTTAAGCTATTACTTCTAAATCTGTATCTTTAAATTAGCTACACATTTTTGTAATAAAGTCATTCATATTTATACCAACACAAGACTTTCAGGATAACATTAGACTTTCAGTATATTATCATGCACTAAGAAGGTGTCTGCTATTGCAATTTTAACAACAAATTTACATAAAAAATTTTGATACCAATCTGTTTATAATTAGCATACATAGCTCACAGAATCTTTCAAATTGGAGAAAAAATAAAATTAAACCCTGGGAGAATTTGGAGATTCCATATTGGTTGTAAATTCCAAAAATATCTATAAATTTCCATTCATTAAATACTCTCCAAGGCTAACTTATTTGTATAATTATTATTTTGTTAATTTGATCAAAATCCAAAGCTCTATCGTGAATTCCATGTCATATTAAAAAATGCATAATGATCAGAACGATCTTAAATATCTGATTTCTTTATTCTATTTAGTCATTATTTGAGATCTGTAGTACAATCAAAAAATTAAATTGATCCTTTTTATGTAATCATGACAGCAAGAACATAGCTATATTGGTTTTGTCTCTTGCTCTATGTCTAAATGAATTTTTCTCACTTGCTGAAACTAAGTAAAATAAACTCCAAAGTAATTAAATTATAGAAGATGTCAATTTAAAATTCTTTTACAAACATCCACTTATGTCAAAAGCATGGATGTATTTGGGCAACTATGTAAACCAATTAAATTTTATAATTACCTCATACCATACATACAAATCAGCGGGTAAATTCCCTGTTGGAATATAAAAGGTAGGGCTGGGGATATAGCTCAGTTTGTAGAGTGCTTGCCTTGAAAGCACAAGGCCATGGGTTCAACCCCCAGCACCAACCACAAAAAAAAAAAAAAAAAATATATATATATCTATAAAAACCTATATATATATATATATATATATATAGGTTTTTGATACTTTGTGAAGGATCTGATAACTGTATTTGTGAGGTATGTTTCCATGTCTTCTATCCTATTTCATTGGTCTGCATATCACATCAGTTTTCTTCATAACATTATGATAACCGTGTATTTTATGGTCTAAACTGGAAAATGTTGGGTATTCAAAAGAAATGTGATTACATAATTTTCAGGTAAAAATAGGTATGAACCAAGATTACCTGTAGCAGATTCTAGAATCCACCAATATATGGTGAAAGATGTGGTTACAATCACTGCCTAATATCTTCTTAGCATTAGTATGGAAATCTTTAAGAGCAGTTATTGTTATAGTTTAGGTCCTGTGAACAGGTAACTTGTTTCCTATGAATAGCACTTACCCATTTAAGTATATGATTTTGATGGAAAGGGAAGTAGCAAGAGTGGTTTCAATAAAATAAGAGATAATTCTCAGACGAGTAAGGCATAGTAGTCTTAAATAGCTGTTGTAATTGAGTCTCTAATTCAAATATATCAATCATATATGACATGATCAGATTTATGCATTTTTATTTGTATGCACCACCTTCATGCTCTGTTATTTTAAGTAGGATCATTATGCTGTTGACTAATAAGCTTGAAGACAACTAAATTACTTAAAACTTATTAAATCTCCTTTCCATCTTACTATTAAGCCATCTCTTACAATCTACATTTTAGATTCAGGTTTTTGTACCCAGATATGAGATTCTGACCATCATCTTTTCAAAGTTATTCTATCATTCTAGCCTATTAAAATCTTGATGATACATAAACCTGATTCACTAATGTGCAATAGCAAAACATCTCTGAGTGCCAGTTACAAATACCAAGTGAAAGGTTATATGTAAAATAATTTTTAAAATAAAATATTAAGCAAATATAAACTATTGATGTTTATTTTTAAAGTACAGATTGAGTAGTGATTATACTAGTGTACTTAAAGTTTGAGTTTCAGTGAAGTGCTATAACTTATATGGATAAGTTATAATGTTATATGGTAAGTGGATAATCATATTAATCATAATTTTCAACTTAGCAATTTATACACAAATATTGTGGGACCATGAAGAAGAGATTAACAACTAGGTTGTAAAGGATTCTTGTCTAATTCCTAGGTCTTTGATCCATTTTGAGTTGAGTGTTGTGCAGGGTGAGAGATAAGGTTTTAGTTTCATTTTGCTGCATATAGTTTTCCCAGCACCATTTGTTGAAGAGGCTATCTTTTCTCTATAGAAGAAAAAGTAGGTCCAAATTTTCATCATATTGACTTAGAACCAGACTTCCTTAACATGACTCCTAAAGCACAAGAAATAAAAGCAGGAATCAATAATTGGGATAGATTCAAACTAAAAAGCTTTTTCTCAGCAAAGAAACAATCAACAATATGAAGAGAGAGCCTACAGTTTGGGAGAAAATCTTTGCCACACATACTTCAGATAGAGCACTAACTCCAGAATTTATAACAAACCCCCAAAAATTACACCAAGAATACAAATAACCCAGTCAATAAATGGGCTAAGGAATTGAGCACACACTTCACAGAAGATCTACAAGCAATCAAGAGATACATGAAAAAATGTTCAACATCTCTAGTAATAAGAGAAATGCAAATCAAAACTACCCTAACATTTCATCTCATTCCAACTTGAATGGCTCTTATTAAGAATACAAGCATCACTGGATGTTGGCAAGGATGTGGGGAAAAAAGCACACTCATACATTGCTGGTGGGGTTGCAAATAGGTGCAGCCTCTCTGGAAAGCAGTGTGGAGATTCCTTAGAAAACTTAGGATGGAACCACCATTTGACCCCGTTATCCCACTCCTTGGCCTATACCCAAAGGACATAAAATCAGCCTACTACAGTGACACAGTCACATTGATGTTTATAGCAGCTCAATTCACAATAGCTAGATTGTAGAACCAACCTAGATGCCCTTCAAGAGATGAACGGATAAAGAAACTGTGGTATACGTACACAATGGAATATTATTCAGCCATAAAGAAGAATAAAATTATGGCATTTGCATGTAAGTGAATGGAGTTGGAGAATATCATGGTAAGTGAAATAAGCCAATCCCAAAAATCCAAAGGACAAATAATTTCTCTGATAAGTGGATAATGATGCATAATGGGAAGTGGGGAGGTAAGTGAAGAATGGAGGAAGGATGGATTGTGCAGAGGAAAATGAGGGGTGGGGAGTGGGGGGGGGAAAAGAAAGATAATAGAATGAGACAAACATCATTAACCTATGTACATGTATGATTACACAAACAGTGTGACTGTACTTCATGTACAGTCAGAGAAATGAAAGTTGTACCCCATTTGTGTACAATGAATCAAAAAGTAAAAACCTAATGTTCAAGTACAATTTGCAGTTATAAATCATAACAATGAAAAATTTTAAAATATGTTAATATAATTTCATTTATAGTAGTATAAAATACTTAGTAATTAAAGAAGAAATTGAAAATATTATACGTTAAAAACAAACATTAGCCAGACTTGGTGACATATGCCTTGAATCCTAGTTATTAGAAAGGCCAAAGTAGGAGGATCACAATTTCAAGACTAGTCTCAGTAACATAGCAAGACCCTATCTCAAAATAAAAACCAAAAAGGGATTGGACTGTAGCTCAGTGACTGAGCCTCCATTGATTCTATCCCCAGTATAATAATAATAATAATAATAATAATAATAATAATAGATCATGCCCGTTCCATGAGTGCATTAACATTGCTAAGGTGCATATCATTAACATGAATTGCACAATGTTAATGCAGTTCATATTACTTATATGTACACCTAAAATATTTAAAATATGACATTTTATATTATATGTATTTTAAACCAATGAAAACTCAAGAGTATTTGAGAAGTGACAAATGGACTTCATTTTTATTTGAAATCTGCATTTTACTAGCAAATTTATTTCATAAAATTAAGTGGAATTCACTCCTAATGCACCAAATTTTGTATGATATATGAGAATTCTGCTATTCATAACATTCTTTCTGTAAGAATCCTTTTAAATATAGCTTTTAGAGGAACTGAATATCACTAAGTGAAATATTTATACTTCTTGCCTTCTTATTATGATCATTTATTTTCTTTCAATTCATCTATGATTCTTCTGATGGGATACTAGATTTTCTTCTTCACACCCACCCAATGTCCGTATTCTAATTTCTTGGGGTGAAACTTTACCTTTTTGGGCCTTGATTTATTGAAGAAAAAATACTCTAAGCATTCTCTTCCTGACTTCCTAGCTTCTTGAAGTTCGACAATATAAAATGAGACTTCATGATTTTCAAATATAGTTTCTTTGGGGTACTGGGAATTGAACCCAGGGGTGCTTAACCACTGACCCACATTCCCAGCCTTTTTGCTTATTAATTTATTTTTCACTTTGAGACAGGCCCTCAGTAAGTTGCTTAAGGCCTCCCTAAATTACTGAGACTGGCTTTGAACTTGTGATGTGTCTGCCTCAGCCTCCCAAATCACTGGGATTACAGAAATGCTCCACCATGTCTGACTACACTAGTAGAATGTAAAATCACATTTTTTTGTTCATTTTTGTGAGTGCATAGGTGTGAGTGTGAACACAAGTGTGTGTGTAAGAGAGGAAAAGGAACTATAATACTTGCTGAAAAAGCTATTTTTCTGACATCCTATAATAGAAATTATGGGTTATCTTAATTTCAGGGGGGGCATGCCAGTATTGCCATACTCTAGAGAAAAAAAATCTATAAAGAAATATCTAAAATCATGACTGATGTTGTTGAATGAACAAGATTGTGTCATAATACCTGTAACCACAGTTCCACTACTGTATATCTTGGTGTTTAAGTGATCAGTGCTCTATTAAGTCCATCTAAAGCATTCAAGATTCTTATTCATTTTGTAAATGATGTTCTTATAAATAAGTGAACCAAATAATCAGTTCTCTACCTTGAACTTGCAACTTTAAATGAAAGAAAATTATACTAACATTCCACAGGCAATGAAAAACCCAGAAACCCTCCAAATCTCTCCAGAGTTGAAATTGGGGATAGAAATTGTACTGCTCCTGATCCTACTGATTTCTATTTTTTCTTAATTAGTTCAATTTAGGGATCATTTCATCATTTCACATGCATAGGTCATATTTTTACATTATCTCATTCAGAATCTGTTTTCCCTAATAGGAAGGATTTAATGGCGGTATTACATACAAATACAAATTTAATATCAGCTTCCCTGATTTGTATCACTAGAATTGCTCATTGATAACTTTCTTAAGATTCTACCTATCGGCATATCTTTTGATCCTCAACCTCACTTGTTTAAACACCTCCCCTCTTTTTTCTGTCACTACCTTTGAATTCCTGAAAGCAGCCTAATTAAAATAGTCTGGCAGTTTTTTCCTGACCTTTCATTAAACAAACGGTTTTGTGTTTAAGAACCTAAAATTTAAGATGAAAATTTCAGGCTATATCTATATAACTATATAATAAGTCAAATATGGATTTCCTCAAAAGCTACATATTTGAATTTACCTTTATAAGATTTACTTCATTTTCTGGAGAGCTGAGATGTAAAATCAATCTAACATTTTTCACTTATACATATCCAAAGTGCTGCATTTTATATATAAAATATGTATTATAAAAATATATATTACATAAATATATATTTATAGGAATGTATTATATAAATATATATGTATTATATAAATATATATTTCCAAGATTTTCTTACAAAATAATGGGAAATGTCATTTAGAAAAATTAGACCCTCTTTAAATCCTGAATAAACATAATTTTTATACTCTAGAAGATATTTTTTATCCCAGAAAACATAATTGCATCTTGATGGAAGTAGGCATAGATGACATTTGCCAAGCTCAGTTGATCTTCTCTTTTTAATAGACTGGAAAACAGAAAAAAAAATTAAAAACATTGCAGTAGTGTCCTCTATATTTCCCAAAGAAGAATGATTTCAAGTTGTTAATATGTAAGTGCTAACTTTTGAAACATTCATATATTTTATTCTGGCATATGTTGTACTTTCTTCATTTAAGAGGTATGCTCTCTTTATTCCCCTCCCTTATTTTGTATTTTCACACACTAAACTAACAAAAGAGAGTGGGATTCGCAAGTGTTATAATTAGTGAGGACTCTGGCACTTTGAACATTTCTTATTTACTCAGGAAAAATGGAAAACACATTAGAGTTCATCTCTTTGCATTAAGCAATCTAACAAAGTAATCACATTTTGCTTATATGTTATTGTATTTATGTCATTCCAACTGCTTATTTGTGTGCATACAAAGTCATACAAATGTACATCCACACACATATGCACACATTCATACACACACACACACACACACAGCTGAAGAATGAATGATTGCTCTCTCCTTTAAATTTTGATGCTGAAAACTTAATCTTCAAAGTTATGGTATATGGGGACAGGGGCCTTTGGGAGTTAGTGAAGATATTAAACTGGGGCCCTCATGATGGCATTTGTTTCCTTTTTAAAAATAATTTTTATTTATTCTTTTTAGTTAAACACAATACCAGAAAACACCCTGACATTGTCACAAAAACTTGTAAGACAACCTGCTCCAATTCAATCCTGAGCACTCCCTCACCAACTGCTGCCCTGTCTCCACTGTACTGATCTCTCTTCTATTAAAGTCAGGACACTGATTGTATTTTTTTTCTCTGTTCTCTCAGTACATTGGGAAGGCATCAATCTATAGAAAGGAAAGACACTAAAACTGGGTGTGCTGGGAGCCCTAATTTCTCACATCCCAAACTCCAGAACCTTAAGAAACTGTTTATTTTTTAAGCCACTTAGTCTCTGGTATTCTGTTACAGCAGCCCATACTAACACACACACACACACACACACACACACAAACCCACACAATCCCGTTTACTAAAACAATGTAATGAATAAATAATATCTTGTTAGTGAGTACCTAGCTGAAGAAACTTAAAATATCTAACATCACAAAACACATTTACCAAAATAAAATGCTTAAAGATCTTAGGTAATGTTTACCCTAAATGAAGAGTTGTTAGGTAATAGCTAGCAATGAGCAGTGAAATGAAGGGCAAATTCAAAACTATTCTTTAAATTACTTTAGGGTCTTCTTTAAACTACTTTCAAAGTAGATGAGAAAACAAAGGGTAGTAGTTTATTTGTAGAAAATAAACAGAAGGAAAGGAGTTAATTGGAGAATATACCAAAAGAAAAGGATTAAAGGGACTAATTTTGACAGCATCCATTAATGTTGATGTGAAGCTAGGAATTATGGTTATAGGTGTCTCCATTTGTCTGGGAAGGAATATTACTTTAGTAGCACAGGTGCACTAATGTAACTTTTGACCAGCTACTGAACCCTAGTGCTCACATTAACATGGGATTGCCTTATAGAACTATGCCAGTACCGGAGAGGATAAACTAAGGTCAAAAACTCCACTCTCCACTGCCCAATGTGAAGGAGGAGTTGAACACCTGATTGACAAGGAGTGTAGAAGGTGGTCCCCATTCTCCTAGTAAACATCAACAGTATGAAATTTGGAGACAGTCTTGTCTCCTTTGTCATTCTCGCTCAGAGATGATCCACTCTCTTTCTTGAGAGTGCACTCTGCTTAAGCCTCACTTTGTTTTTTGCTTTTCTTTCCCCTCACTTTCATTTATAATAAAGTTCCCTTGCATGACTTTTTGTGTCTGACTTTAAATTTTCTTTCACCGGAACACAAGAACTGAGATTTGGAGTTTCAGCTCCCTGCTTTCCTGTGACAGAGTTTGAAGGGTTATGGAAAATAATATTCCTATAAGACAGCCCCCCCTGGAAAAAATGAAGGGACAGTGTGACCCAGAAGGAAGGAGGGGAAATTAGCCAAACATTAAACCTCTCCCAGTACATTCTTTCCCAATAACAATGGGCCCTGAGGGGTAAAAGCAAATTTTCATCCTTTTCCAGGTTCATCCCCAGCAACTCCACCAAAAGAAAATCTTTACCTCTTCCCAACCCCAATGTATCTTGAAAGAAGGAGGCAAATACTGGAATTCTGGGCCCTGACTTTTACCCTTTCCCATTGTAGATGAGTTCTGGAAGGAGAAAGGCAAATAGTGAAGCTCTAGGTAACAGTGGGCCCCAGAGAAAAGAAGATAAGCAGTGAGCACTGAGTTATGAGCTTTTCCCATTGACAATGAGTTTTAGACTTTTTGCAACTACCTTCTAGAGTTAAAATTATAACCTGCACACCTAGGTCCCTGACTGTCTGAACAGCACGTAGACAGTCTCCAGTGATTAATTCACCCTCATTGTAAACTATAAAACCCAAACTCCTGTAACCCGGGGGCCATTTTCATACATAGAAAATGAGTCCTCCCATGCCTGATGGATTGACTTTGCTGCAGAATAAAGGAAAGCTTGCTGATCTGAGGTTTGCTTCCCGTCTCCCTCCTCTGTTATTTGTGCACCATGAACTTATGGAGTTAGCCTAATTTCATGTTATCATTTTTAAAAGAAATGTTTTGATGTGTATAAACACTAATGAGTAAGAGAAGATTTAATATGAAAGTTTATCAGAATAAACTGTAAGAGTCTGTTATGGTTTAGATCTGCATCTCCCAGAAGTTCCTGTGTGAAACAATGCAAGAAGGCAGAGAGGGATAATGATTGGGTTATGAGTCTTAACCAAATCAATGAATTCATTCACTGATAGGGATTAACTGAGTGGTGACTGAAAGTAAGTAGAGCATGGCTAGAGAAGGTGGGCATTCGAGTGTGCCTTTGGGGTATTTATTTTGTATCTGATGAGTGGAGTCTCTCTCTGCTTCCTGATATGATGTCATGAGACACATCTCTCCACCCTACCCTTCAACCTTGATGGTCTGCCTCACCTGGAGACACAAGGAATGGAGCTGACTGTTTAAGGACCAAGACCTCTGAAACCATGAGTCCCCATATAAATTTACTAATCTAAAACTTTTCTTATCTGGTCTTTTGGTCACAGCAGCAAAGAAGCTGACTAAAACAGAAACTAATACTGAGAAGTGGAGTCATTGCTGTGACTCACCTGACCATGTATTTCAAAAGCATTTGAAGCTTTTTTGGAATTTGTGGGAGGAATTTTGGAAAGTTTAACAATGCAAATGGAAAAGGTTTAGATTATTTTAAGTGGAGCTTAACAGGCAATTCTTGTGGGAATTCAGATGAACAGAATGCAGACAGGACTGTTCACAGTAAAGACTGGGTTCATGAGGTTTCAGAAGAGGAGGATTCTATTGGAAACTGGATTAAAGGCCATTTGTGTTATGCTCTGACTTAGAAGTTGTCAACATTTTGCCTGTGTCCTGAGACTTCCAGTGTGTGATTGATTTTTAAATTGATGGAATTCTTAATCTGGAGAAAAATAATTTCTAGGTAGCATAGCATTCAGGTGGTAGCATGGATATTGCTGGCAGATTTTAGCCAAATTTATTGTGATAATCAGGAACAGAAAGTAAAGCAGAAATATTTGAAAAACTTGCACTGTGTCCATAAAAATGTAAGCAAAATTGAGGCTAAGGAAGCTGTTGTTGTTAGAGACTTTAGGGCCCCTAAAGAAATGCTACAGAACTTGCCCCAAAGGCATTAACATGGCTTGAGGGCATTTCAGGAATTGGCAAGACCACACCCATTTCAGGTTCAATGGAGTAAAAATTCCTTTGAGAATTCCTTTGAGACCTCTGGGGGGTCCTCCTTGCACAGGGTGATTTATGAAGTGGTTTCACCATACTCAGCCACTCAGGCACTCAGAGGCTGCTGCAGCCATAGTCCCTGTAGTCTTGACTACTTCTCAAGAATTTTGAAGAATTTGGCGGTAACCATGTGATGCTGGTTCAACTGGAATACAGGGTGCTGGAGCTAGGGGGTCATGGAGGCTGCCACTGAGGTTTCAAAGGAAAGCCTTGGAAGTCAGGTAAAGTGTTCCAAGGAGAGCATCCCTGTTGGTTGCTGCTGAGAGGGCAATGCATGGAGATGTAAAGAGGAGGCCAAAGCAGCAGTGGAGACCCCTGAGATTAAGAAATGTCAGTACTGTGGCTCATCTGCTAAGGACAGCTGCAGAAATTGAGCAGAGATAAACCAACAGAGAGGCCATGTGGGCTGCAACCAGCAAAGACCATGGGGCAGAGCTTCACAAGTCCTTTGGAGAGAACACAAAAATGCCATGTGCTCCAGATGCTGGATACAGATCTCCAGGATTTGATTGCCCTGCTGAATTTTGTTCTTGCTTTGGTTGCTTCCCTTTTTCTATGTCCCTATTTTTCTGAATAAAATTGTTTTCAATATGCTTTTATATATAGGAAATATGTGACTTACTTTTAATTTTTAAAATATTTTTATTTGTAGATGGACATAATAATTTTATTTTATTTATTTATTTTTATGTGGTACTGAGGACCAAACCCAGTGCCTCCTATGTGCTAGGCAAGTGCTCTACCACTGAACTATCACTCCAGACTTTACTTTTGATTTTTACAGGAGCTCAAGCTGAGAGTTTGACTTGAATCTCAGTGAAGAATTTGAACTTGGACTTTTGGGCACACTTGAAACTGTTGAGACTATGGGGACTCTTGAAAATGCACTAAACATATTTTTCAGTGTGAGATGATAATGGGTTTTGGGGGGCCAGGGGCAGAATGTTATGATCTGGATATGAGGTGTTCCCCCAAAAGCTTATGTTGAGACAATGCAAGAAGGCTTAAAGGTGAAATGATTGGGTTATGATAATCTTAATCCAATCAGTGAATTACTCTCCTGATAGGGATTTACTGAGTAAAAACTGAACACAGGTAAGGGTATTGCTGGAAGGGATAGATCATAGGGGGTGTGCCTTTGGGGAATATATGATGTATCTGATTAGTGTAGACTCTCTCTCATTCTGCTTCTGATATGATATCTTGATCTGCTCTCCTCCATCACACTCTTCCACCCTGATGTTCAGCCTCCTCATCTTGATCTGCGAGGAATGGAGCTGGCTATCTCTGGACTAAGACCTCTGAAATCATGAGCCCTCAAATAAAATTTTCCTATTCTAATTTCTTTTTCTCAAGTATTTTCGTCACAACAGACTAAAACAGAGTCAAAGGTTGGAACACATGTTTTATAAAATGATGTTTTATGAAATAAAACTTAAGGAATATGGCTCATGTTTATGGCAAATAGCATTTATTTGATTTAACTAATATTTTAACAATTTTCCACGAAAGTTATATTTATAATAAGTTACCATGGCAAGCACAGATATTATATAATTTCATTATTTCATGACAAATATCTTTTATTTAGGCATGACTTTTGTTTAAAACAAAGAAAACATAGAATAAACACAATTACCATGCCAAAAATTATTTCTTAAGATGTGGAATAAATATAAGGTACCCTAAATGTCATAAACAAAGGGAGAGTTTTGACTTTATAAAGGACATATACCTTTATTAAAAAGAGGATTTGGAGATTTAATTTTTTTTCAGAAATTAATTAATGTTTGCCTTTTATTTATATTTAATATATCATAAAACTCATCTCTAATTAGAAAGTGCTTTTCTTCCTAGGTAAACAAGAGTTTGGGTAGTTTTAATGTTAATGATTTTAATGAAAAGAGAAAGGCCAAAATAAATTCAAATGATAAAGTAATCTGACATTTATTAATGTGTTTTAGAAATATACCTTGGCTTGTCAGAGACATTCTCATTTGTAGAAGATGAGGGTAACTCCATATCTTATTATAACAAACAAACATTTCCTTAAGAGTATCCCTATAACTGTATTTTTCATCAAATTCAGAACTTATCTGTGAATACTGATATTTCCCCTAGTAGTTGAGAAAAGGGATCCATTCTGAAGAATATTCTAGTCAAATGGTAAGTAAACAACTGTATATCTTGTAAATGGTTTAGAAAAAATATCTAATTAGACCTTGCTATAAATCATTTTTAATTTCATAGCAAAAAATAAGAAAAAGGGCAACATTTCCATATGCCTTCTGCTTCTATACATGCATAGCCTCTCCAGATTCAACACCCTATGGTATTGTGGTACATCTTTTACCATCAATAGGCATACATTGACAAATCTTTTATCACCAAAAGTCCATGCTTTATATTAGTGTTCACTATTGGTGGTTATTCTAAATTTTTGACAGATGTGTGAATGATATGCACCTACCATTATAGTATCATATAGGAAAATTTTACTACCTTGAAAATCCTCTGTACTTCTATTCATCTTCTCTTCCTTACATCCTGGCAATCAATGATCTTTTTGTTTCCTTCATATTCCTTGCAGAATGAAAATCAATTGGAATTATACAGTATGTAAATTTGTAACTTGTTCAACGTGGCTTCTTCAATTAGGTAAGATGGATTTAAAGCTCTCCCATGACTTTCCTTGGTTTGTAAACTCATAGTTTTTAGTTCTAAATGACATTCCATTGCTTGGATGTACCACTGCTTATTTGGTCATTCATTCCTGTAAGGAAGAACATTTTCATTGATCCAAGGTTTGGCAATTATGAGTACTATCCTGATGAATGTTTACTTGAGCTTGAGAATATATATTTTGCTATTATTGGATGAAATATTGTAGAGTTTTCACTTATGTCCAGTTGATTGATGATGCTTCAAGCACAACTTACTTTTTACTGATTTTCTGTTTGTTGAATATGTCCATTTCTAAAGCAGGATTGCTAAATTTTCCAAAATAGTGGATTAATCCACTTTTTCTTATAGTACTGTGTGTACCTCATGTATTTTAATGTTTTTTTTTTGGGGGGGAGAGTAGGTACACACAATTTATGATTATGTAAACTCAGAGAATTAACTCATTTATGATTAGGTATTCTATTTTTCATTCCTTATAATTTTTTTACTCTAAAGTTGTCTATCTCAGAAAATTGTAAGGGTACCCAGTATCTATGTATGTATGTATGTATGTATCTATCTATCTATCTATCTATATGTATTTTTTTTTTGGTACCTGGGATTGAACTCAGGCACACTCAACCACTGGGCCACATCTCCAGCCCTATTTTCTATTTTACTTAGAGACAGGATCTCACTGAGTTGTTTAGTGCCTCAATGTTGCGATCCTCCCAAGCCATCAGGATTACAGCCACTGCACCTGGCTCTCTATATATTTTGTTTAGTGTATGCATGATATGTCTTTCCCAATCCCTTTAACTTTTAATCTATATGTAATTTCATATTTAAAGTTAGTTCCATATTTAAAGAATAGAAAACACATACTTGTGTCCTTCAGTTAATGTATTTATACCACTAATATTTACAGTGGTTATTGAAATACATTAATATGTATCACAGGGTTTTTTGTGAAGCTCTACTAGTAGTTAATTTAGAGTATACAATTATACATTTATCACTAATAATAGTTTACTTTCAAATAGTAATGTACCATTTCATGAGTACTACGAGTATTGCCTTATAAATGCAAAGTATCTCTAATTGTTCTTTCACATTCTTTGTATTATTTTTAATTTCCATTTTATATATACCTGTTAGCCCATATCATCAAACATATTTTTGCTATTTTTTAAAAAATATTTTTCTTAGATCAATTGTTCTGTTATAATCTCTCTGATTATATTATTCATCTATTCTTCCATGTTGTCTTCTTCCATTAGATCTCTTAACATATTAATCACAGACATTTAAAATTCACCATCTGATGATTCCAATTGCCCTGCCATATCTGAGTTTGGTACTGATGCCTGATCTGTGTCATCAAACTGTGTTTTGTGCATTTGAATATGTCTCAAATTTATGTGTAAAGAAACATACGTCACATCTTAGATAAAAGGAATTTTGGTAAATACTCCTTTGATAATGTGGAAGGTGTTCAATAGTGTCAAGTAGTCAAAGTATTCAATAAGTCTATGATTAAATCTCAATTCTTTAGTGAGTTGTGCCTCTTGACTGTGAACTTCATAAGGACCATTTAACATCTTTCCCCTGCCTGGGATGAGACAGATCTTTAGGGAGCTAGAGTTGTACTCTTCCCTTGATAAAATTGTATTAGTTTTGCCACTGCCAAAGTAATTTTATTTTTTATTTTTATTTTTTATTTATTTATTTTTTTTTTTTTCAGTAGGCCTTGATTTAAAAAAAAAAAAAAAAAAAAAAAAAAACAAACAAACACAATGTGAGTATTTCAAAATGGTTACTTTCCCTCTCTCCCTGGCAGAATCCTGAGGTGATCTTTCTCCCATCTTCACATGCTAATCTGTTAGAACTCCAGTATGTAAATCTCACTGAAATCAGTACCCCAATCCTCAGGATTTTTAATCTCAGATTTAGCCACTTTGAGCCTCTAGCAATTCATCAGCTACTATTTAGGCTTTCCTGTCCTTTACTGCACTCAGTGTTGTTTTCTCTCGTGATAAATTATAGTTCTCTGCATCATAATCGTGATTCTCTGCCTCCCCAATTGTGGAAGTAGTTGTTTTCCCTATGACTTCACATCTCTGGTGAATTAAGGAACATTTGCTGATTTTTCAGTTTGTTAAGATTTTTATTTGTTAGGATACAGTGGCAATTTCTAAGCTCTTTACATGACAAATTAGAAATGGAATGTCTGAAAGTTCCACATTTTAAGCCACTATATAAGAGCAATAACTAAATTGTCTGGCTATACATTTTATTATATAAAAAAGAATAATAAGGTGTGAAATTTTTAGTGTGTTTCTTGTTTAAATTGTGTAAATCAGAAAATACTATTTTCATTTTTCCATTTATACATTCAGTGCAGCCAGTGTTCAGTAGTTCAATGCCAAGTGATTTTCCTTATTAAGATTCAATACAACTACCTGAAGAAAATCTCAGATTCATTTTTAATTAATTAAAAATGATTTGGTAATGATATGTTTTAGTCAGCTTTTGTGTCACCGTGACTAACATACACAAAAGAATATCTTAAAGTAGGGAGAGTTTATTTTGGCTCACAGTATCAGAGGTCTATCCGTCTATAGACGGTCAACTCCATTGCTCTGGGTCCAAAATAAGGCAGGACATCAGGGCAGAAGGTCATGGTGAAGGGAAGATATCCCCCCTCACGGCAGATAGAAACACAGACTGGGGAATAAGAGACCACAGAAAAGATGCACTCTTCCAGGGCATGCTCCCAGTTACCCAACTCCTTGAGCCATGCCCCATGTGCGTACAGTTATGACCCCCTGTCATTCAATCTAGGATAGACAGATTAGGTTACAGTACTCAGAATCTAATCACTTTACCTCTGAACATTTTTAAATTAATTCAGGAACTCTATGGGGACACCTCATATCCAGAGCATAACACCAGCTAAAAATGGAGGAAATGTAGTTTGCAAACAAAAATAGGACCTGTCAGGACTGATCACACTTAGTTAAGAACTCAAAATTCTTCATTTTCTAATTTTGAAATAGTAGCATGTTTTATCTTAGATGCATCAAGTGCTTAAAATGGTAAATAGGTAGTTTTTAAAAAAACTATACTTGGGATGCTTGACTGAGGCCTAAAAATATGATAGTTTCACCAACATGCATCTGATTCTTTTAACAATTGCCAACTTTTGTCTTTAACAAAATATCAGAGGTTATTATTTTTTGTTAGAAGGTACTAATTAATACATAAGATTGAATCATATTTTAATCTATTTGAACTTTTCATATTCCCTTATGAGTTTCTGTAGCCACTCAGGAAGTAAAACAGTAAAATTTCTTATCTTCAGGACAGTTTTAATGTTAATTACTGAACCAAAGCATTTTGTTAATTTTATAAATAAATTATAGTATTGGTTAGATGTTGACTATGGTTAAAACGTCACAAGGCAATAAATACATTATGTCCTATAACTACCAAGGTCACACATTTTCATGAGTGTATAAATACTGATATTAATGCTCTCTCCCAAGTCTCTAGGGACCTTCTGTATGCACACACACACAGACATATATACATATATATACATACATATATATGTATATATATATATTTCTTTTGGATAGTGAGTGGTTTGGTGGATAAAGTCAAGATATTCTAAAACAAAAATACAAAATGCAAGTTCATACAATAATGTTCGCCATGCGAATATAAAACATGCAGAGTATTAGCTTTGCCATTTGGCATAAATATTTGCTATTTCTAATATCATGGATGCTCACTGGTTATTGGACTTTTATACTCTATAGCAATTGAAAAAAGGTAGGCTGAATTTTTAATATAACATAGTGAACCTATCCTGAAAGAAATGTTTTGTTTTCACAATACATTGGAAACACTTTTATCAATTGCTTGGGATAAACAAAAGTGAAAATTATTGTCTTTTAGGAATTGAATTTGTTTCATATAATTTTCAAATGCCCCTTGTTATGGTTTAGATGTGAGGTGTTCCCCAAAAGATCATGTACAAGAAGGTTTAGAGGAGAAATGATTGGGTTATGAGGGCCTTAACTCAATCAGTGAATTAATTCCCTGATAGGATTAAGTGAGTGATAACTGAGGGGAGATAAGATGTGGCTGGAGGATGTGGGTCATAGGGGTGTGCCATTGGGGTATATATTTTGTACCTGGCAAGTGGAATCTCGCTGTCTGCATCCTGATCATCATGTGAGCTGCTTCACTCTGTCACACTCTTCCTCCATGATGGTGTGCCTCACCTTGAACCCTAAGGAATGGAGCCAGCCTTCTAGGGATTGACACTTCTGAAACCATGAGCTGCCACATAAATTTTACTAATGTAAAACTTTTCTTGTCAGGTCTTTTAGTCATAGCAGCAAAATAGCTTACTAAAACACACCTCACATGAATTATTTTATTTATTTATTCTTGGTAGCTTCTTTAGCTTCTTATTAGGAAATATGTTACTCTTATACCAGTGATCATATCACCTCTAAGTGCTTTCAAATAAAATGGAGGTGGTTGTATGATGAATATAATGAAAAACTATACACACACACACAAACACACACACACAAACACAATATGATGATGCTTTTGAAGTGTTTCTGAAAGTAGAGCACTCAAATCCAAACTGTTCTATCTCACCACCATTATGGAGGGGTTGATGTGCATTTCTTTGCATAATTTAGTTTTCAATACTTAAGAAATAATGTGATGTTTTTGGTATTAGTATCATTCCTTTCACAATACATAAATCATTAAAATCTTAAGCAACAATAACCAGATCAATTCTTAATTATGTGCTTGAGTATGATCTTACAGATTTTGTTTTGCATTTTTTCTAGAGTATCAATCCAGTTCCGTATTTTAAAAAAATCATTTATTTTAGGAAAAATATAGAAAATACCAAAAATGTATACATATATACATATAAAACACCTGCATATAATATGCACTTTTACATATAAACTTATGAATGAATTCATGTATTGATTCAATATTCAAATTTCTGAGGAAAATTTTACCAGTAAATGAAAATTAATACAAAATGACTCATAGTCTTATCTAAGATGTTCCTCACTGGAAATGTTGAATCCCTCTCTTGCCCATTACATTTTCTTTGAGAGATAATAATTCATCAATTTCCACCATATTAAAATTATTGTGAATAATGTCTTTATTGCTACACATTTATTAAATTCAAAATCCCAATTGTTGGAAATCACTTTTCTCACCAAATTGCATTTGATAAAAGTAAGTAATCCTGTTATTTGAATTAATTTAGGATGTTGGTGCTATGTTTACCATTTAGCAAAAGACACAATAAAGTTATCCATAAGTACTGTAAAATTTTACATAAACAATGCAACAAATGAGAAGAATCTGTAAATAATATTCATTTTCACTTATCTATAAGCTATTATAACTCACTCATAGCTTTCCTATTTCAGTTATTAAATTATAAATAAATTGTAGAAATAATCAATGTACCACAGTCACTCCACAAGTGTCAGCAATATTTATTTTTACATTTTTTTAAGTCTTCCAAACAATAATGCATTTGGATACACATAATTTTTACTTTAGAAAATTTCTTTATTTCTCAATGATTCATAAAAATGTGAATGTCCCAAACTCACTGAGAAAATTTAGTTAGTAAAATTTAGAGAAATATTTTAAATGTTCAAGAAAACATATAAAATCATACTTTTATTTGATTATTAAAGCATGAATATACTCAATGAAATTTCATGCTATAATGGTAGAGAACCAAAACCTTATACCTTGGGTCATTTTGTTTTTCCATATATGTCACTATCTTTGGTTAATTGTGAGTAATGTATTTTGGTCAACTGTGAGTAATGTGCTTGAGAACTGAAAACACATCTTAAAAATCATGTTTCTCAACACATTTTAAAAAATAATTTCTCATTAAAAACAAATACATGAGCCTAGTAATTTCTTGTATTGATCTCAAAATACTTTTCCTTCATTTTTGTTTATAAATTGATTAATTTTGAATTACAAATTCTGAACATATTTTTATAATTTCCAATGTTTTATTCAAGATTAATTATTAATTACCATTTCATTCCATTTTTTTTTACTTCAAGCAAGTTATTTTCTCCTGTTTTTTTTTTCATTTCCCTCAATGTGATCCCCTAATTATACTCTTAATTCTTCTGTGGTGTGGTCATTGTTTTCAGACTTATTTATGGGATCTTATAAGTCTATCAATACCAGCTATATATTTATAAATATTATAATTTGCAATATAGTAAAATTAAATGAAAATAAAAAGCAGTCTCCTTGAAATAGTTCTTAAACACATAAGAAAATAATGGGTAAATTTTATATTCTATTGATTATCAAACTGATGCAACAAATTGAATTTCATAAAATGTTTAGTTCTCTCTTAGAAGAATAAGTCAGTTTTTTGAAATAGTTATTTTAATTTGTTTCTGAAACAAAAAGACAGTTAAAACTTGTTATTTTTAATGATTTCTTGAAGTAAGCATCAATTGAAACTGAAAGTCTATACAAATAACTTGTACACATTATATTTCACAATATAATTGCAGTCTAATTTTTTATTAATTTAATAATGTGAGTGTATTGCAAACTGTACCCATAAATAAGGGAGGAGACCTGAAATGCATACTCCTTGACAGGACTTCTCAATTTATCTTGAACCAGAAATACAAAATGAACAATGGTAAATATGGAATGTGCTTTAGACTAGGTGATAATGACCATTTAAAAAGACATTATTTTCAACATTACTTAAAGTTACATGAGGTTTATTAGGGAATTTAAACTGAGGAAAAAAATTTAATCACAATTTTTAGAGTTCTTTATATTAAATTTTAGTCTACTTTTCCTATTGCTTCCCTTATTCTTTAGTATTTGTAGATTTTTCACATTTTGTGTGTTTTTCAATTATCAGCATATTTGAGTAATTTAAATTACATACATTGAACAAGCAAGTATACATTTATTCAGGTCATGTTTTCTCTAAAACTGCCTTAAGAGCTTTAGAATATAAACAGAAAAATAGATTCAAAATAGCAAAACAAAAAATGAGTAATCCCAGCACTTGGGAGGCTGAGGCAGGAGGATCAAGAATTCAAAGCCAGCCTCAGCAACTTAGCGAGGCCCTAAGCAACTCAGTGAGACCCTGTCTCTAAATAAAATACAAAACAGGGCTGGGGATGTGGCTCAGTGGTGGAGTGCCCCTGGGTTCAATGCCCAGTACCAAAAAAATAAAAATAAAAAAAAGAGATGATGATATAAAGATTTTGTACTAAATCATGAAACAGGTAGCATTATAGGAAGTTGTGAAAAATATCATAGGCAATGAAAAGGTAAGTTCCGTAATTGCAATTTATTTGTGCAAAACACATAAATTTAAGGAACAGAAAAAAGAGGGAACCCAGGAAATTGTTAATAGAACCTCTGGTTAAGACAAGTATTTTTACAGGCTATAAGAAAAATATGTCCTAATGTCACAAAATTGTAATTTGTCTATGTTTTTATTAGCTATCATGCAGATACAAAGGAAATACAGATTAATTTGATCAGTAAATAGCTATTTCTCATGACATTTTGCATATTTTTGCTAAATAAATTGGATAATTTTTGCTGGAAATTAAATGCCAAAGGTTGTTCAAATTGAAAGACTATGCTTATATAATAGCTTTGTAGTTTTCATTTTTTTTTATTTCTACAGAGAAGACCTTGAATCTATTCTTATACTAAAATTGGTGACACATAGACAGGAAGTTATTTTTTTAATGAATGAATATATAACTCTTGTTCAACAGAGTAACAAGCAAAAATATTGAGACATTTGATTCTTGTCTTTAAAAAAATGAGAATAATGAAGAAACAAAGTTCTCCATTATTTATTAGAAGCTTCAAAAATAAGCTTTCTGTGGTGGTACATGGCCTAAGAAAACAGCAGAACAAATACAACGTACTGTCATGAGTTATAGTAAACAAGTAAAAAAGTAGGAAAATAAATTTGTCATTGATTTTCTTTTTGATCTTGGTAGGTTGCTTATGTCATCTTTTTTGTTTATTTCACATGTTAACATGTAAAAATTACTAACCCATTTTATTTATTTATTTTTGATTCATTTTACACAAATGGGGTACAACTATTATTTCTCTGGCTGTACACAAAGTACAGGCATACCATTTGCATAATCATACATGTACATAGGGTAATGATGTTTGTCTCATTCTATTATCTTTCCTTCCCCTGGCCCCCTCCCCACTCCTCATTTCCCACTACACAATCCATCTTTCCTCTATTCTTCGCTTACCTCCCCACCTCCTGTTATGTATCATTATTCACTTATCAGAGAAATCATTTGGCCTTTGGTTTTTTGGGATTGCCTTATTTTATTTACCATGATATTCTCCAACTCCATCCATTTACATGCAAATGCCATGATTTTATTCTTCTTTATGGCTGAGTAATATTCCATTGTGTATATATATCACAGTTTCTTTATCTGTACATCTTTTGAAGGGCATCTAGGTTGGTTCCACAATGTAGCTATTGTGCACTGAATTGCTATAAACATTGATACAGCTGCATCACTGTAGTATGCTGATTTTATGTCCTTTGGATATAGGCCAAGGAATGAGATAGCTGGGTCAAATGGTGGTTCCATCCCAAGTTTTCTAAGTAATCTCCATACTGCTTTCCAGAGTGGCTGCACCTATTTGCAACCCCACTAGCAATGTATGAGTGTACCTCTTTCTCCACGTCCTCACCAACAGAGACCCTGCACCTAATAGAAGAAAAAGTAGGCCCAAATCTTTATCATATTGACCTAGGACCAGACTTCCTTAACATGACTCCCAAAGCACAAGAAATAAAAGCAGGATCAATAATTGGGATAGATTCAAACTAAAAAGCTTTTTCTCAGCAAAGCAAACAATCAGCAATGTGAAGAGAGAGCTTTCAGAGTGGGAGAAAATCTTTGCCACACGCTGTTCAGTTAGAACACTAATCTCCAAATTTATAAAAACTCATAAAACTTTACACCAAGAATACAAATACTCCAATCAATAAATAGGCTAAGGAAATGAGCAGACACTTTACAGAAGAGGATCTACAAGCAATCAACAGATATATGAAAAAATATTCAGCATCTCTAGTAATAAGAGAAATGCAAATCAAAACTACCCTAAGATACCATCTCACCCCAATTAGACTGTCTGTTATCAAGAATACAAGCAACCCATTTTCAATGGTATTTATGAAGATTATTTGGCAAGCTCACAGTTAAAGTGAGGCTGAATTCAAGTATATCCCATGTACAGTTATTATTTTTTCATCATTTTGTCATGTTTTTCTTTTTAACTCTTAAGTTTGTGTGTGTATTTGTGTAGTATCTTTGTTTTCATATTAACTACATTTTCAATATTGATTTGAAAATATTGATACATGTATTTTCTGCATATGTTTTGGTTTGATTCATAGAATAAGTGTTCTACAAAAGTGCCTTGGCTGTTTAACAGGTATTCATTTAAGTGAACACCACTATAATTTTTTAGTCTTCTATGATAATTCAAGATGTTCTTCACATTCTGATTTAAAGGTTGAAAGGGAATAATTTGCATATATTTTCAGAGCTGTACATACTGAGAGGTAGAGAATAAGATATTGTCTAATAAGACATTCATTACATATACTAGTTTTTAAGAATAATTTCTAAGTTCAAATTTTCACATGGTGCAAGATAATAACTACGTTTAAAACCACTGCTACAGTTCCGATGCTTTGACTTTATAATCTCTGTCATGCAGTTTGCAGACACTTTTTTGATGATAAAGCCTGCTGCTAGATCTACAAGAGATGAAGCTCCATATTTAAAAACTACCATATCTCACATCTATGAATCTAAGGATTCCATATTTTAGTATAGTATTGTAAATGTCTACTACAAAATAGTTTTCAAAGTTCTGCCTAAAGACTATTTCCATTCTATTTTCAGTGTCTTGAGAAATATATAAAATGGTTCAAAGAAAGAAATTGACCCATTTGTTAATGCTTTTCTTCAAATGCATTCTAATCAATTTCTTATAAATATGCATATTTTTTTCTTTTATACACTTAATATGATCTTACTTTAGAAATTCTAAACATTTAAAGAATAATAATGGGATGATAGCCCTTTGCAAGAGTTGGGCACATTTTATTCCATTATATTTCCATTCAAATATATTTGACATAATTTTACCATACTCCATATTTTTTAATTCAAATCTTACATAATTAACATTTTCAGGTATTACTTTGTCCATTTTTCTTGGGAAGTACCCTCTAAATCCCTGAACTATTTCAATATGAAGGGTGTCTTTGTCCTGTAGTGTGGGCCTGGAACCACACTTGAGTTGATGCAATGAGATTACTCAATAATTATATGACTGACTGGATGGGGACTGATCATGAAAGAAAGACAAAACAAGTGACTAGAGACTTGGCACTTTGGATCAGGATTAACTTCCCTGAACTCCAGAGGCAGGAACTGAGCTGGACATTGAGCTCATTTTCAGGTGAAAATCATATCAAAATCAGTGCATACTCATTATTTTGATATATGTTTTTTCAGACTTTTTTAGACAGAATGTGCCTATACATGTTTATGACATATTTATAGAGACACTTGAGAAAGATCAAACTACGCAACAGTATAGGTAAAGCTATGATACACATTCTTATAAATAATGTGCACACCTTTGATTACTTCATTTGCATAAAATTCTAAAATCACAAAAGTGATGAGATTGAACATTTTTTAATGTAAAATAGAAAGCCAGATCATTTTTCTTTCTTTTTTATTTTAATTTAAACTTTGTACAATCGGGTGCCATCGTGCATGTCTATGATCCTAGGGAATCTGGAAGCTAAAAGAGTAGGATTGCAATTTTGTTACCAGCACAGCAACTTGGTGAGACCCTAAGGAACTAAGTAAGATCTTTTCATTTATTTATTTTTATTTGTTCTTTTCAGTTATACATGACTGTAAAATGTATTTTGGCAAATTATACATACATCGAATATAACTTACTCTATTTGAATCCCACAATTGTGATTGTACATGATACGAAGTTACCCTGATCATGTACTGAAATATAAGTCTAGGAAAGCTATGGCTGATCAATTCTACTGTCTTTACTACTCCCCTCCCCTGCTTACCTTCATTTCACTTTGTCTAATCCAATGGATTTCTATTATTCCCCTCCTCAACCTCCCTTGTTTGGGATTAGCATCCACAAATCAGGGAGAACATTCTGCCTTTGTTTTGTGGGGGGGATTGACTTATTTCACTTAGCATGAAATTTCCCAGTTCCATCCATTTACTGTCAAATGCCATTATCTCGTTCTTCTTTGTGACTGAGTAATATTCTATTTTTTTTTTAAATATCCATTCGTCTGTTGAAGGACATCTAGGTTGGTTCCACAGTCTAGCTATTGTGAATTGAACTGCTATAAACATTGATGTGGCTGTGTCACTATAACATGCTGTTTTTATGTCCTTCAGGTATAGACCAAGGAGTGGAGTAACTGGGTCAACTTCCATTTCAAGTTTTCTGAAGAATCTCCGTACAGCTTTCCATAATTATTTGAACCAATTTTCAGTCCCATCAAAAACAAGAGGACCTTTCTCACCACATCCTCACCAATATGTATTGTTAGTTGTATTCTTGATAATTGTCATTCTGACCAGTGAGATGGAATCTCAGTGTAGTTTTAATTTTAATTTCTCTAATTGCCAGAGATGTTGAACACTTTTTCATATATTTTTTGACGTATTCGTATTTCTTCTTCTGTGAAGTGTTTGTTCAGTTCCTTTGCCTATTTATTGATTGGGTTATTTGTTTTTCTGGTGTTAAGTTCCAACTAGTTATATATGACAGTAGAATGCATATTTACACATCATACATCTCTGTTTGCACATGATATAGAATTACACTGCAAATGTAATCACATATGTACATAGGGTATTAATGTCCAATTCATTCTTCTATCCTTCCTACTCCCATGCCCCCTCCCCTCCCTTCACTCCTCTCTGTCTAATCCTAAGTACTTCTATTTTTCCCTAGCCATCCCCCTCATTGTGAACTAGCATCTGCATATGAGAGAAAACAATCAGTCTTTGGTTTTTGTGTGTGGCATATTTCACTTAGCATGATATTCTCTAACTCCATCCATTTCATGACAAATGCCATAATTTCATCCTTCTTTAAGGATGAGTAATATTCCAGTGTGCATATATACCACATTTTCTTTATCCATTCATCTGTTGAAAGATATCTAGGTTCATTCCATAGTTCAACTATTGTGAATTGGGCTGCTATAAATATTGATGTGGCTGTGTCTCTGCAATATGCTGATTTTAAGTCCTTTGGCTATCAAACAAGGTGTGGTATAGCTGGATCAAATGTTGGTTCCATTCCAAGTTTTGTGAGGAATCTCCATACTGCTTTCCATAGTGATCACACAAATTTGTAGTCCCACCAGCAGTGTATGAGTGTAATTTTACCCCACATCCTCTCCAACATTCATTGTTGCTTGTACTCTTGATAATTGCATTCTGACTGGAGTGAGATTAAATCTAGAGTAACTTTTATTTGCATTTTTCTAATTGCTAGAGATGTTGAAAATATTTTCATTTATTTGTCAATCAATTGTATTTCTTCTGTGAAGTATTGGTTCAGTTCCTTTGCCCATTTATTTATTGGATTATTTATTTTTTAGTGTTGAGATTTTTGAGTACTTTGTATATCCTGGAGATCAGTGCTCTATCTGAGATGCATGTGGTAAATATTTCTCCCATTCTTTAGGTTCTCTCTTCACATTCTTGATTGTTTCCTTTGCAGAGAAGAAACTTTTTAGTTTGAATCTATCTAATTTATTGATTCTTGATTTTACTTCTTGAGCTTTAGAAGTCTTTTTGAGTAAGCTGTTTCTTAAACTGACATCATGGGGATTTAGGCCTACATTTTCAACTAATAAATACAGGGTCTCTGTTCTAAAGCCTAGGTCCATGATCCATGGAGAGTTGAGTTTTGTGCAGGGTGAGAGAGATATGGGTTCAATTTCATTCCATTACATATGGATTTCCATTTTCCCAGTACCATTTGTACAAAAGGTTATCTTTTCTCCAATGTATGTTTTAGGCACCTTTGTCTAGTATGAGATAACCATATTCATGTGGGCTTGTCTCTATATCTTCTACTCTGTATCATTGGTCTACATGTCTATTTTGGTGCCAATACAATGCTGTTTAGGTACTATAGCTCTATAGTGTTTAATGCCTGGTATTGTAATGCCTTTTGCTTTACTGTTGTTGGTAAGGCTTACTTTGGCTATTTTAGGCCTTTTATTTCCAAATGAATTTCATTATTGCTTTTTCTATTTCTATGAATAACACCATTGGGTCTTAGTAGAAATTGCAATAAGTCTGTATAGTGTGCTTTTGGTAGTATGTCCATTTTGATATTAATTCTGCCTATCCAGGAAAATGGGAGATCTTTCCATTTTTCTGAGGTCTTCAATTCCTTAGTGTTCTGTAGTTTCCATTGTAGAGGTCTTTCACCTGTTTTGTTAGGTTGATTCCAAAATATTCTATTTTTTGAGGCTATTTTAATGGGGGTAGTTTTCGTGATTTCTCTTTCAACTGATATATCATTGATGTATAGAAATTCAATTGATTTATTGATGCTGATTTTATTTCCTTCTACTTTGCTAAATTCATTTATGAATTCTAGAAATGTTTTAGTAGGTTTTTTTGGGTCTTTGTAATGGATTGGATGTGAGGTGTTCCCTAAAAACTCACATGTGAGACAATGCAAGCGGTTCAGAGGAGAGATGACTGGATTTTGAGAGTCTTAATCAGTTAATTAATCCCTGATGGGATTAACTGAGTGGTAACTGGAGGCAGGTAGGGTGTGGCTGGAGGGACTGGTTCATTGTGGTGGTGGCTATGTGGTATATATTTTGTATCTGGAGAGGGGAGACTCTCTGTTTCTCTGCTTCCTGATGATGCAGGCTGCTTCCCTCTGCCACACTCTTCTACCATGTTGTTCTGCCTCACCTTGAGTCCTGAGGAATGGAGTCAACCTTTTATGGACTAAGACCTCTGAAAACATGAGCCTCAAATAAACTCTTCCTCCTCTATAGTTATTTTGGTCAGGTCATTTAGTCAAAAGCAAAAAGTTTAGTCATTTAGCAAAAAGTTTAGTCATTTAGTCATTTAGCAAAAAGACCTGACTAAACAGTCTTCTAAATATAGAATCGTGTCATTGGCAAATAGGGATAGTTTGAGCTCTTCTTTTCCTATTCATATCCCTTTAATTTCTTTCTTTTGTTTAATAGCTCAGGCTGTGATTTCAAGGACTATGTCAAATGGCAGTGGTGAACAAGCACATTCCTACCTTGTTCCAGTTTTTAGAGGGAATGCTTTCAACTTTTCTGCATTTGGAATGATGTTAGCCTTGGGGTTTGCATATATAGCTTTTACAATGTTGAGGTATGTTCCTACTGTCCCTAGTTTTTCTAGCGTTTTGAGCATGAATGGATGCTGAATTTTGTCAAATGTTTTTTTCTGCATCTATTGAAATAATGATGTGATTCTTGTCTTTTGACTGTTGATGTCATGAATTACATTTATTGAGTTTTACTTGTTGAACCAACCTTGCATGCCTGGGATGAACCCTACTTGATCATGGTACACTATTTTTTAAATACATTTTTGTATGCAATCTACCAGAATTTTGTTGAGAATTTTTGCATCTATGTTCATCAGGGATATTGGTCAGAAGTTTTATTTCTTTGATTTTTCTTTGTCTGGTTTGGTATCAGGTGATATTAGCCTCACAGATTGAGTTTGGAAGGTCTCTCTTCTCTATTCCATGGAATACTTTGAGGAGTATTGGTATTAATTCTTTTTTGAAGGTCTTGTAGAACTCGGCTGAGAATCCATCTGGTTCTAGGCTTTTCTTTGTTGGTAGTCTTCTGACAGTGTCTTCATATTTATTGCTTGAAATTGATCTGTTTAAATTGTCTGTGTCTCCTTGATTCAATTTGGGTAGGTCTATAGAAATTTGTCCATGTCTTCTAGATTTTCTTGTTTGTTTACTTACAAAGTAGGTTCTGATTATTTTCTGTATTTCAGTGGTGTCCATGGTGATATTTCCATTTTCATCAAGAATTTTAGTAATTTGGGTTTTGTCTCTTTTTTTTCCTTGTTAGATTGGCTTAAGGTTTATCAATTTTGTTTATTTTTTGAAAGAACCTACTTTCTGTTTTGTCAATTTTTGGAATTGTTTTTTCTTTTTTGTTTTGTTTTGTTTCAATTTCATTAATTTTGCTTCTGATTTTTATTATTATTTCCTGTCTTCTACTACTCTTGATGCTTTTCTGTTCTTTTAATGAATGTGCTCAATGCAAGGAGTTTTCCTCTTAGTCCCGGAGATTTTCATATGTTGTTTAACTATTTTCATTGGCCTCTAAGTACTTTTTAATTTCATCCCTGATTTCTTCAGCTATCCATTGGTCATTCAATCATGTATTATTTAGTCTACAGGTGTTAGAGTAGCTTCTATTTTTATTTTATACTTAATTTCTAATTCCTTTCAATTATGATCTGATACAATGCAAGGCATTATCTCTAATTTTTCATACTTGCTAAGAGTTTCTTTGTGGGCTAAGATATGGCCTATTTTAGGGAATGTTCCATGTGCTGCTGAAAAGAACGTGTGTTCATTCCTTCACTGATGGATGAAACATTCTATGTATCTTGGTTAAGTCTAAATTATTAATTGTATTTTCTTAGTTCTGTGGCTTCTTTATTTAATTTTTATTTGAAGAACAGTTATTGGTGAGAGAGATATGTTGAAGTCACCCAGTATTATTGTGTTGTGATCTATATGTTTCTCGAAATTGTGAAGGGTTCGATTATGTATGTAGATGCTCCATTGTTTGAGGCATAAAGATTTAAGATTGTTATTTCTTGTTGATGTATAATTCCATTAAGCAGTATGAAATGGTTTTCTTTGACCCTTCTGATTAACTTTGAATGAAATCCATTTTATCAGATATGAAAATAGAAAACCCTGCTTGTTTGGGATATCCATCTGAATGGTAAGTTGTTTCTTTTTTTTTTTTCCCCATCCTTTTATCTTCAATTTGTGAATGTCTTTCCCTATAAGGTTAGTTTCTTAGGACAGTATGTTGTTTAGTTTTGTTTTTTAATCCAGTCTGCCATTTTCTCTTTTCATTGATGAATTTAGGACATTTACTTTCAATGTTATTATTGAGAAATGATTCTTATTCTCTGTCATTTTGAAATATTTTGGGTTTTTAATTTGGAATAGCTTCTTTTTTTGATTGTCATTTTAGTGTAGTTCCTCCCTTGGCCCAATTTTATTTTTATTTTGTATTTCGACTTCATGAAATATTTAGTTGAGAATGTTTTGTAGTACAGATTTTTGGTTGTGAATTCTTTTAACTTGTTTATCATGGAAGGTTTTTATTTCATCAATTCTGAAGCTTGTTTTTACAGGGTATAGTATTCTTGACTGGCATCCATTTTCTTTCAGAGACTGGTATATATTATTCCAAGTACTCCTAGCTTTAAGTGTCTGGGTTGAAAAATCAGCTGTGATCCAAATTGGTTTCCCTCTAAATGTCACTTAAATTTTTCTCTGGCAGCCTTTAAAATTCTGTATTCTTCATGTTAGGAATCTTCATAATAATGTGCCGTGGCTTGGGTCTTTTGCAATTTTGTATATATGGGATCCTGTAAGCTTCCTGTATTTGATGGTTCATTTAATTCTTATGGTTTGGGCAATTTTCAGACATCATTTCTTTGAAAATATTATGCATTCCTTTCTTTTATATCTCTGAGCCTTCGTCTATCCTGATAAATCTTATGGTTGGTCTTTTCATGTTATTCCATATGTCTTGGAAGTTCTGTTCATGGTCTCTTAGTTTTTTTCTCCATGTTCAACTTTATTTTTAAGATTAAATATTTTGTCTTTATTGTCTGAGACTTTGTCTTCTAGGGGGTCTAGTCTGCTGGTGATACTTTCCAATGAATTTTTTATTTGATTTATTGATTCTTTCATTTTGAGGATTTGTTTCTATTTTTAAGAATCTCTATCTCTTTATTGAAATGATCTTTTGTTACCTTTATTTGTGCCTTACATCATCTTATATCTCTCAAATCACTTTATGAACATTCTAAATTCCTTCTCTGACATTTCCTCCACTCTTATGTCAATGGATTCTGTTTTTGATAAAATATTTGAGGTAATCTATTTAAAAAGGGGTAAGGTTTATTTTGGTACAAAGATTTCATTATTTTGGTCTTTGATCAGGTGACCCCATTGTTTTTGGACCTGTGGTGGGGCAGTAGCCCATGGTGGAGATTTTTGTGGAGAAAGCAGTAAATGTCATAGCTCCCAGGAAGTAAAAGTGAGGAAGAAAGAAGAGCCTGGGTGCCATAATACTCTTTGAGGGCATATAAATAATGACCTAATTTCATCAGCTAGGCTTCACCTCTTAAAGGTTTCCACCACCTCTAAATAGGGCCACGTTGGGGAACAAATTTTTAGCATGTGGTAAAACTTCTTTCTCTCAGAGATCCCTCAGTTTCATCATTTGAAAGGAAATGGTTTATTGAACTGCTACATATACTAGCCACAAAACAAATTAGGTCCTGGAACAAGTTTTCAAAACTTCTAGCAGTATTGCTAGGTACTATTAAGAAAATATCTGCCAATCCTAGAGCTAAAATTATAAAATTTGGGGAAGAAAAGCATACTTTGTTTATATTGAAACTACATTGGCTATAGAAAAGAGGAGTGGGATAACAAATATTGGGCAAATTCTCTGGGATAGAAATCCACAAGGAAAAATACTTTTTTATTAGGGCATTATAATTATGCATAATAAGGGACTTCATTATGTCATATTCATAATTCATATAACATGAATAGTAGTTGATATTTCTGGATTGGATGGGATAACTGTCCAGAAGTTTTATATGTAAGCAGAGTATAGTGGCCATGGTGATTAGTCACGATGCAATTTAACTCAAATTTCAACATATCTTCATAAAACATGAAATTATCGTCTTGTTCCTTATATCTGCAGCTGTCAGTTAATATCATATATATTTTCCACCTCCATTATCTGGTCCTTGAATTTCAATGTAGGTCATCTCTGAATTTTTCTTTTATCAATAGATAGTAACTTCAGTAAATGGGTTTAAAAATGAGAAAGGGGGTTAAAACCATACTTCCTTGATAGAGCATGTGTGAGTTACTGGTATGAGTCCCAGCACCACAAAATAAATAAATAAATAATTTGAAAATAAAAGGAGGGAGCACAAATACACTCTGAAGCATAAATGGGGAAAATATACAGATAGTGTTTAAGAAAAACTAATGAGAAAGTATATATCTAAGTTCATAAATACAGTATCACAGATCTATATGAAATGCTTCATTTTATGGAAAATATAAAAGAACAAAATTGCTTTTTAAAAGAAAAAGTAGAAAATATAAATAGACAAATACTTTTCAGAAAAAAAGTACTTGAAAATTTTGTCAGAAAATTATTTCTTAAATATTGTTACAAAAGTGCCACAGGTGGATTAATTTAAACCTTAAGAGAAAAGACAAACAAACCTAGTACTACTTAGACAACTCTTGTTGTGACTTGAAATTTCCCCCCAATTTAGACACTGTATTCATGATAGTATCTTAGAATGTAACCATGTTTCCTGATTATAATATTAAAATTGTAGTTAGTTCAAAATTATTTTGGTGAATTTGATTACAATCTGACTGGAATCCTCACAAGAAGAGGATATTTGGACAGAGAGGGAGATAGAAGGGACATGTATTCTCAGACGAAATAACATGAGAGTAAACAGCAAGAAGGTAGCCATCAGCAATAAAGGAGCAAGGCCTCAGAAGCAACCAAATCTTTGTATAGTTTGATCTTGGTCTTGTATTCTCTAGAACTATAAGAAATAAATTTCTCCTGTTTAAGCAATCCAGTCTTTGATATTTTATTGTGGTAACTCTAGAAATGTAAATATAGTTCCACAATAGAGAGAAGGAAAATTATAAAATACTTATTTTATATTTCACATAATAGTAATATTTAACCTGAAAAGCACATGAGATCAAAACATAAACACAGAATAGGGCTGGGGATATAGTTCCATGACAGAAGGCTTGTCCAACATTAGCAGACTTTGGGTTCTGTTCCTAGCACTTTGGAAGGATGGAAGGAAGGAAGGAAGGAAGGAAGGAAGGAAGGAATGAATTAAGGGAGGGAGGGAGAGAGGGGAGGAGAGGAGGAAAAGGAGGAGGAGAAGGAGGAGGAGGAGGAGGAAGGGGAAAATAAAACCCAAAACTGAAAATCTTTTTAATCAGAAGCAAAATCTGTGATAATATATTAACAAGTGTCAGTTAAATATTTAGTATTTTATCATACTAATATACTAATAAATAGCCAATAATTATAAAATATAAAATAAGAGCAATGATGTGTTAGTCAGCATTTTGTTGTGATCCAAATACTTGGCAAGGACAATTTAGAGGAATAAACATTTATTTTGGGTTCACAGTTTCAGAAGCCCAGTTCATGGGCAGTTGAAAACATTATTCTGCTCAAGATGAGGCAGAACATTATGTAGGCAGCTCATAACAGAGAAAAGCTGTTCAGCCCAAAGCAGTGAGAGAGAGAGGGAGAGAGAGAGAGAGAGAGAGAGAGAGAGAGAGAGAGAGAGAATCCAAAGAAAAACTATAATCTTCAAGAGCACACCCTCAGTGACTTACTTCCTCCAACTACATCCCACCAGCATACAGTTACAACCCAGTAATCCATTCAAATTGTTAATCAATCAAATGGATTAATACACTGATTAGGTTACATCTTTCAGGGTTTGATCATTTCACTTATGAACATTCCCTCATTAATATTTGAGCTTTCCAGTGGACACCTCTTATCAAAACCACAACAAAAGCATCATTGAGAAGGAAGAATATGATATTATCTGCTCATATTTCCCTATTCCAACAGTAATTTCACAGTCATCCAAAGACAAAAAGTGCTTTTGTGGGAATGTAGGGATTCAGGTGGGAGGGTGTGAAACTGCAGTGGATGCCCAGACTTGGGGAAAGCCATTTTTGGAGGTCAGATTCATACCCAGGTGGCAGATTCATCAACCATATTCCTGGATCCAGAAACAAAAATGATCCTCTTTCCCTGTGAACTGGGTGATAGCCCTGTCCCATCCTTATCCTGCGACCAATACTCCCTGCCTTGGATCCTGGTAGGGGCCACATAAACTAGTGCTACTTGGAAGGGATTACCAACTTCAACCACACCAAAATGTTGACACATACTTCAAACTCATCTCTAGACCTTGTCAGGTATAGTCTGAGATCAGTTGCGTCTGGAGGTATACAAGCCTGTGAGTAACCACAGAAAGCCAACTAACCTTGCCTTAAGAGTATATGACAAAGAATAAAACATTTAGGGAGGCATTTAATCAAGGTAATGAAAGATATGTACACTGAAAACTATAAGCTATTGATAAAATATATTGACAAAGAAACAAAAAAAATGAAAAAAATATTCCATATTAGTCAAGCATGGTGGGACATGCTTGTAATCCCAGTGGCCTGGGAGACTGAGGCAGGAGGATGGTGAGTTCAAAGTCAACCTCAGCAACTTAGTGAGGCCCTGTCTCTAAATAAAATATTTTAAAAAGGGGCTGGAGATGTGGCTCAGTGATTATGCGCCCTCTGGTTCAATCCTCAGTACCAAAAAAAAAAAAAAAAAAAAAAAAATTCTATGTACATGGGTCAGAGGCATTAATATTGTTAGGATGCTCATATTATTCTAATTATCCTCCAAATTTAATGCAATTCCTATCAAAATTAAAGTGGAATTTCTCACCAAAATACAAAAAAAAATCATAAAACTCTCATATAACCAAAAGACTTCAAATAGCCAAAGTAATCCTAATGGAGAATAAACTTGGAAACATCATGCATTATTATTCCAAGCTACAGTAATAAAAACAGCATGACACTTGCATAAAAATTGAAACATAGACCAGTGGAAACCAGTAAATTACACAAAAGTTTATGTGGGTAACAAGGATGGGAGGGAAAGGGGCCCTGGGGACTGAAATTGAGCAAATTAAATTCCACGCATGTATGGTTATATCAAAATGAACCTGACTAATATGCATATTTATAATGCACTAATAAAATAATTTATTTTTAAAAAAGAATGTCCTTTATTCCAGTTTTCAATAACTTTTTTTCTCCTTGCATTTGAGACTTCATTAGCGTGACCTTCACTATAAATATTTGTGCTAGCATTCTGATCACAACCATGTACGTTATCTTCAAGAAGTTTCAAACTTCCCTTAATATTTTCACCTTTTGAGCCCTCACTAAAATTACCATTAATGTTCTGTTCAAGTCAGCACAGATATCTCTAGTTTACTCCTCTACATTCCGCTAACCTCTACCTATTATCCACTTCCAATGCTACTACCTCATTTTCCAGTATTTGTTATAGTTACAACTCACCTCTCCCATACCAATTATCTACCTTAGTCCATTGTACTGCTAAAACAGAATACCATGGACTGAGTAACTTATAAAGCAAAAATCTTATGTCTTACAGTTCTGGAGGCCCAAGCATCATAGGTTGAGGGGACACATCTCATGGAAACCTTCTATTGTATTACTTTTTAATTTTCTATTTCATTGATTTCAGCTCTGATTTAAATTATTTTCTGTCTTCTACTAATTTTGGTGTTGGTTTATTCTTTTTCTTGGGCCTTGAGACGTATGATAGATTATTTAGTGGGAATCTTTCTATTTTGTGATGTGTGAGCTCAATGCTATTAGCTTTCTTCTTAGAACTGAATTCATAATGTCCCCTAAATTTTGAAATGTTGTATCACTATACTCATTTAATTCTAAGAATTTTAAAAATTTCTCCCTGATTTCTTCTGCTATCCTTTCATTATTCAAAATTGTATTATTTAATCTACAGGTGTTGGAGTGGTTTCTGTTTTTTATCGTATCATTGATTTCTAATTTCATTACATTCTGATCTGATAGAATGCAAGGTATTACCTCTATTTTTTTTGTATTTGCTAAGATTTGCTTTGTGACATAAAATATGGTCTATTATAGAAAATGTTTCATGTACTGCTAAGAAAAAAGTGAATCTGGTTATACATGGCTGAAATATTCTATAGATGTCAGTTAGTTAACCTTCTGTTTTTGCTTATAACATGGGGAAAATCATCACAATGCAAGTAAACTGGAATATGCAAGCTCATATCTGTCTTCTCTTCTTATAAAATTATTATTCCCAGCATGGGGTTCCACTCTCATGATATCAACTAACCCTAATTCCCTCCCAAAAGTCTTGTCTGCAAATACCATCTAAATATAAATTTTGAGATTCAATTTTGAAAATAAGAACTTGTTAGAGCATATTCAAATCATAGCATTCTAAGAAGAAATCATAGGGAAAAAGCTCCTTGACATTGTTCTTGGCAGTGATTTCCTGAATATCAAAACAAAGCAAAGACACTCAAAGGAAAAAAAAATAAAAATTTTATACAGTAAAAGAAACTATCAATGAAATGAAAAGAGAACCTGTGCAATGAAAAAAATGCAGATCAAATGACAATGAGTTAATATCCAATATATGAAAGTAAATCACAAAACTCAATAGCACAAAACAATTCAATAAGTGAGCAGAAGACCTGAATACACATTTTCAAAATCCATACAAATTGCTCATATATATTTGAAAATCTGCTCCACATCACTAATCATAAAGGAAAACAAATCAAAGCTACAATTACATATAAACCATATCTGTAGGAAAGCTATTATCAAAATCACAAGAAATCATATGCTTTAGAGAGGGTGCTGAGAAAAAAAAAAAAACTTGTGTACCATTTTTTTAAATGAAAATTTTTACATCTACTATGGAAGACAGTATGGAGTTCTTCAAAAACATTAAAACTGGAACTGCCATATTACCTAGCAATCTCACTTCTGTGTAAGTGTTCAAAAAAATGAAATTATTATGTCAAAGAGATACTTGAACCTCCATTTTCATTGAGTTCTACTCATGGAAGATGTGGAATTAATTTAAATGTCCATCAATGGATGAATGGATAAAACAAGTATGTGTATACCCTGTACCTCATGTGCACACATGGTGTTTAACCTTGAAACAAAGAAATCCTTTCATTTTGACAACATGGATGAAACAGAGAACATTATTCTAAGTGAAATAAGACAAATAGAGGTATAAAAATACTATATGATATCATTCATATGTGGAGTAGAAAAACTTTAAGCTCTAAAAAATTGTAATTGTGTTTAACAAGATATGAGGAGTGGGGGAATTGAGGAGATGTTGGTTAAATGGTAAAAGCATTCAGTTATAAACAAAAAGTTCTGGAAATCTACTGTATAGCCTACATAATGAAGTATGTGTTAAATTGATTGTGAAAATCATTACATAATTTATATATGTGTGTATTAAAACTAATATATTTTAGACCTTTAAATACATAATTTGTCAATTCAAAAAGTTAACCATATTATAATTTTAAAAAGTGCCTGAAGATATTTAATGCAAGTCTAAATCATCACGTAAACTACTGATTTAAAAAAAAAAAAACAATTCTTAATAACCTAGTAGTAGTTTGATATCATTTTACAAGCTCCCAGCTTTTTTTTTTTGGGGGGGGGTGTGGGTACCAGGGATTGAACTCAGGGGCACGCGACTCCAGCCCTATTTTGTATGTTATTTAGAGATGGGATCTTACTGAGTTGCTGAGTGCCTCGTTATTCCTGAGGCTGACTTTGAACTTGTGATCTTCCTGGCTCACCCTCCTGAACTGCTGGGATTACAGGCATCGGCCACCAACCCAGACTCCAAATTTAACTATAGATAGCTACCTATACATACATCAAAACAAAACCCAGCTTCATTCTTATTAGTAAAACTCTTGGAAGCAATTAAGCAAGAATGTTCTTTACCACCAGCACCAGTGTGCTGTTCTGTAACCACCAGATAATACCACTAGACAAATAAAAGAAAAAGGAATAAATAATTACAAAAATATGTATAATAATTTTTAGATTACATGATTGTGTTTTTGAAAATGACCTTTGGACATCATTTGTAATTAATAGTGTAATTCATTAATATAGCTTGTTATAAAATTTATGTACAAAATTCAATAGATATTCAGTATAGATTGAGGAATTAGAAAATAGAATAGAGGAAAATATATTATTTATATCAGTAACAAATATGCATTACTGAGGAACAGACTTAACAAGCTGGTTATATGAACTTTAAAACTCTCCTGAGAGTCTTAAGAGCTAAATTAATACATAAATTTATTTTTTCTTGGGGTTATAAATGGATCAGTATTGTAAAGATATCACTGTTCCCTAAACTGATATCAAAATCCTATATGAATCAATACACAAAAACAATATATTAAAGGTCCCCAAAATTAATGTTAAATTGTATATATAAGTTAGCCAATTATTTCAGCTACAGGAAGAGTAGCAAGTTGTAATATTTGCTCATATTCTATATTTTAACATAAAACATGATAAATAAAAGTGTTTTGTATTTTTCTTGACTCACATATATATATATATATATATATATATACATACACGTGTATACATGCATTTATATATGTGTATAGCTTTAATTATGAAGGAGGTCCTCTCAAATAAACTTTCTCCTTATGATTTCTAGAATATGTGTTATTTGAAAGAAGAACAAAGACCCCTAAGGCAATAAAAATAACCCTCCCATATTCACATATTTATCCAATCTGCACTTTTTAGTCCTACATGTACTATGAGAACATGAAAATATGAAACTATTTAAATAGCAATAAATGGTACCATATTTTTTCTGTCAAAGCACTAATGATTTAAAAGTTTAACAACGCCCACTGTTGAACATAGCATGGGAAACTAATATTTGTCAAAGTACTTATCTGAAGGGAATGGAGGGAATTTAACCAGACCTACTGGAAAGTAAAATACAATTCTTATTTGAAATATTCCACATCTAGGAGTTTTTTTTTAAGCTTGTATAGGCCAAAAGATTAATACACTCTTTGATCTAGTATATGTGTGTACTTATAAGTAGCTTTAAAAATCTCCTCTTTCTCTCTTTTGTTCTCTCGCATATCTACCAATTTATTATCTGTTTCTGTAGGCTTATAAAGTTGTAAACAACTTCTTAAAGGATACACATTCAAAATCTGTTAATAGTATCCATTTGCAGTGAACTTACAGCAATCAGTGGATATCAGGGGATATAAAATTTTTCACTCTATACCATTTCTCTTTTGTTTTATTTTGGTACTGGGTGTTGAACCCAGGACCTCACACTTGCTAAGCAAGAGCTCTTCCACTGAGCTGAATCCAGAAAACCACTGTCCACTTTTCTATACTTATGCATTTTTTACTGTAACAATGTGCTTTTATTATTAAAAACTTTAGTTAAAAAGAAATGGTTTATGTAAATACCAACATGTCCCCCAATATTGATCAAGATTTGATGATCAATGACTTATTCAGTAATGCACCTAAAAGCATAAAATGCAAGATCATAAATTTATATAAAAGTTTTATCTACCAGGAAAATAATGGATTTCAGCATTTTCTATTGTGTGCATATGTTAAAAATTGTGTGTATATTACCAAAATTTCCTAAACATGCCCTCTTCATAAAACAAGTCATATTCAGAAAAACATCTAATTTCATGTAATTAAAAATTAAATATATTTTATATCCTTCAGATCTTGAGTTTTAAAAATAAAGTGACAAAGCTGTGGAATTTATACATAGACACACACAAAGATATACTACAAATATATTCATATGTGTATAGTATCTCATATATGTATATATTCAACATAGTTCTTTCAAACATTTCTTTCTATCAGACACCTAAAAATAAATTTGGCATTTACCTTGGAAACCATTAATCAATTTCTCAATGATTTTCATTATCTATTGTAAAAGTTGGTGTAGAATTGTACTAAAATAGTTTGCTCAGATCACATACATATGAATACATTACTTGATATATGAATTGGAACTTTCTTTTGGAATGTGAATTCAGATAATGAGTTCACTTGTTTACCAAATTTCTACAATTTGGAATATACCCTTATTCAAGTACTTCTACAGAGCTGTTGGAAATGTTGCACAATTATAATTTACAGTTTTTAATTAAAGTCCAGTGATAACATGCAGACATATTTATATAATTCTGGACCTTTCATTTGCTTAATGGTTCTGAAAGTTATACTCTGTAGCAAGAAATATTTCAAAAATACACACGTGTTTTTAGGGAACTTATCATTTCCATTCACATGAGTTCTTTGAATCCAAACATTTATTTAATAAAATTTTTCATCTCAAAGGACCACAGGTCTCCAGTGCTTTTCAGTGTACTCCAATGCATGCTGTATTGTTAGCCTTGGACAGAGTTGTTACAAATGGGTAGCATACTAATCACTAGCCCTGAAGATATTTTAGAAAAATGACCTTTAAATATTTTCTTAGATCTGTGAGAACTATTTATAGGATGAGGAATTAAATTTAATGTATGTCCTCATGGTATCTATTATTTTCCTGGTGGATAGAACTTTTATATAAATTTATTTGAAAGGAGTTTTTTTTTTTTTTTTCATATTGGTACTCCATAAAAAATGTCTTGGAAGAAATGCAGGCCCATTCTCAATCCACTAAAATATCAGAACATGTTTTAAAAAATGATAGTAGTATCTGTAAAGAGAAAAATTAAATTGAAGCAGGTAGATGTAATTTATAAGACATACAGTTGTCATAACCTTTATGTTTTTAAGTTTTAAAGTGTTAGAAATTTATTTGTAATAATGAGTCCCTATGACATAAACAGGTTATTTAACTGATCATCTGAAGTCAAAAGCAACAATCAAACTGGTTCAGAAGGCAAGAGAATCTTTTTCACAGGTAGGTATTAGCATAAATTTGTCAATAGGATGACCACATATCAGATTAAAATATATTTCATAAAAGTAACACATGGATGAATCATTTGTATAAACGTTATTAAATCGGAATCAAGAACTTCAGAAAAATTCATCAGCTTGAGGTAGTTAAGAAATCAGTAAATTGAATATGGGAGAAGGCAAAGTCAATATGAACTTAATTGCATATAATCTTTTTTAAACTAGTGCCAGAAGAGATTTGTAGGAGAAGAAAAGACATAATGTAAAGTAAAATTCTTTAGATATAATGGGAAAAAATCATGGTCACAGAAAAAAACACAGTGGTTGCAGGAAAAAACATGATACCTTAACCTAGGAAGATCTTCTGATAGATACAGTTTTGAATCAATCAAATGAGTCAGGCAGTGAACATATATTGTAAAACTTTTGAACCTATATTTTTCAAGATACAGGAATGTTTTCATTTTATGTAATAAATAGTAGAGCAGACTAGGTTTGTGACAAAGTAAAGGTCACACAAATAAATCTGAATTTCAAATTAACAATGTGATTTTTGAATATTCTAAACAAATTTATGTTATTCATTGTTCACATAGTTAAAATTTGGTTGAGTATGCTGTATTTTTATTTGCTAAATCTGGCAAAATTGTAAGTGGAAAGAATAACATTACTTTATTTTCCTTGAACTCCACTAATAAGTTCCTCTGTTATGTGTATCCTACTATCTATATCTGAATGTTTATTTTTAATACTTATTGCTTTTAGTTCTAGAGTTTTTATTTGATTTGTTTACTATCTATTGCATTTCTCCAATGAAAAGTTCTTTTAATAAATTACCTCATAAACACTAATTATATCTTCTTTAAACCTGTGCCTGATAACTTTGATCGCTTCAATATTTTCTGGACTTTTTAAATTTTCTGTCATTTTTTACTACTGGTTTTCAATCATTATTTCTTATTTCCTGACAACGTTTTTAAGGCTAGGCATGCTGTTTTGAAAATTTTTAAATCTTTGGCTAGTGTTATTTTTCTCCACAATATACGTATTTTTAAATTTCTTGTGACTGTCAGGAAAAGTAGGGATAGGTAATGTTGATTCATAAAATATTGGTCTATACATAGTTTGACTTTATACCTAGAATGAAGCCCTTATTGCTCCTTACATGAAAATAAAACTTTTATTTCAATTCTTGTTTCCCCAGGATTGCAAGTCTATTAAATTATTTTCTACATACTTTTCCTCTGAAAGGCTAATTTCTTCTTTACTTATATTTTCTAACCCAGAGGATGAATGTCTGGCAAAATCAAGAATAAATTTCAAGTATAAATCAGTCATTTTTCTGAAATTCTCTTTAAGCTGGGATTTTGGTCTCCAACTTCACATGACTTAATAGCCCTGAAATTTAATTTGCCTCACCAGCACAGTGAGACCACTATAATCTATGTGTTGTTGATTTCATTTTTTCTTACACTGAATGTAGAATTGAAAATGAAACAAGGATAAAAACAATACAGATCATGTCTTATGTTTCTTCATGCTTCTGGAACTTCGGGCACTTTAACTCCTGGTTGCCTTCATTATTCTCTGATGCATTCTGTCAACTTTTAAAAGTGTATCAATACAAGACTGCCAAGATCATTTAATTTGGAAATAGTCTTTTCAACAGTCAATTTTGTGACAACTGGAGAACCACATGCAAAGGAGAGGAGTCAGACCCTTACCTCTCACCTTCTACAAAAGGTAACTCAAAATGGATCAAAGATGTAAATGAAGAGCTATAAATTCATAGAAAAAACAAAGTTAAATACTCTTTACCTTGAATTTGGAAATGAACTTTTAGATGTGGTGTACAAAAAATATACACAAAAAAAGAAAAATTAAATAAATTGAATTTCATCAAAATTAAAGACTTATGATTAAACTGTCAAGAATATGAAAAAAGAAACCACAGTATAGAATAAGGTATTTATAAATCTTATACCTGTTAAGAAATTTCCAAGGAAAATATAAAAGTACTCTCACAACTCAACAATAAAAATAAAAATTGTCAAGATATACAAATATAAAAGAAGCTGCAAATTCTCCAAAAAGATATATTAATGGCCAGTACACATATGGAAAGTCATTCAACACTCTTAATAATAAAGGAAATTATAAATAAAAATAATGAAGAATCTCCTTACATGCAGTAGGATATCTATAAACAAAAAGGCATAATAATAAGAAGTGAGGTTGAGGATTTATAGAAATTTGAATCATCATATACTGCTGGTGGGAATGAAAAACTGTGCAGATATTGGTAATTCTTCTAATGGTTATTTTATTACCCCAAAATTATTCCACTCCTAGGTGAGTACCCATTTAAAGGAAAACATGTGTCTAGACATAAACTTGCCCAGGAGTGTCCATAGAAGCATCTTTATACACAAGAGATGAAAGATAACCAAATATTCACCATCTAATGAATGAAAAAACAAAATGTGGCATAGGAGTCACTATGGAATAAAACAGAATGAAGTACTGAGATATGATATAACAGATGAATTGTGATAACATCATGTTATGTAAAAGAAATCAGTCACAAAGACACATATTTTATGATTCAATCATGAATGTCAAGAATGGACAAGTTGTGCAGAAAAGTAGTTTAGTGTTTTCCTAGCATTGGAAAATGGGGGATATGGATAATGAATAAAAAGTATAGGGATTTTTTGAAAAGATTACATCTATGTGTATGACAATAATCATTGACTTATATACTTTAAATGAATTACTTATTTGGTGTATGAATTGTATCTTGCTCTAGCTTTTATTCTTGCAAAATGTATCCAGGTTTTATATCTGTTCTCAGTAGAAAGTTTAGACTGATGGCAACTACTTTGTCATAGCCTAAAAGAGAAAGCACTTTTGTGTTTCTTAGGAGAAAATAATAAAATCCAGCAGGAGAAGAAATTCTTCCAAATTAGAATGCTGAGATATTAGAGATTTGAAAAGACACTATCTATACTAAGAAGTTGTTTCATTAACTCTTAAAAACAAATTTGGATCATATATACCTGGATAGTCACTAAGGTGAAAGAATATTTTTACACATAATCATTTCATAATAGTAATGTTAATTGTAGCTGAATATTTTTACTTTGATCACAGAGTTCAGATCAGCTAAAATAGTTATAGTTTGTGAAATAGAACATTGGCAAGACTTTATGCACACAGGGTTCAGAAATAGCTATTCCCTATGAGTTCTTGGTCAATAATTGCACTTTGCATACTCTGGAGGAGGTGATGTGAGGTATGAAAGAATAACTCTATAGGATTAAGAATGTAACAGGGATTAAGAGTTCAATTAGTCTTTCATCATTTTGGAGAGTCAGAGCCAGACCTTGTAAAGTGCAGAGACCATATTAAATACAGATTAACTCTTAAGCATATGACACCAGAGAAAGCTACAACTAGGGGTCCTGGGGACTGCAGTTGTGGCTCAGTGGTAGAGTGCTTGCCTAACACCTGTGAAGCACTGGGGTCAATCCTCACACCACATAAAAAATAAACAAATAAAGATATTGTGTACATCTATAACTAAAAATATTTTTTTAAATGTCCTCGGTTAAGAGTTAGTCTATATTCACCCTAACCAAACCCATACCCAAACACTGACATAGTATTTAAAATAGCTAAAGTGTAGAGGCACAATTTCTCCAAATTAGAGGACTTGGGAAATACCTTGGCCATTAGACAGATACAAAAAACAGTGTATATTAATGAGTAGGTTGAGAAGGACACTGATACAAAAGAACAGCCTAATATGTTGAGGCACAACTTGAGCACAGTGAGTAGTGTGCCCATATAGAAGAAGTGGCATTGGTATTAAGATGATTTATACAGGGAAAATAACAAAATAATTGCAAATATATTAATGATTTATGATACGTGAAACATAACAGAACCTGCAAAAGACTGAAACTTAAAGAGAGGGTAAACCTTATGGCTTTCCTTTCTTTCTCTGTCCTCCTGATCTTGGACCTGGGCAAGAGCACAGTCATAGAATTTGTACAGCAGAGGAGGATAAATAAAACATTAGCTATAGTACCAGTGGATCACAGTGGAAAAATGTATTAAGCCAGAAATTACTGGGGCTAATTTGGAGGGAGTAATGGTCAGGAAAGTGAATCCCAAAGAATATTTATGAATTTCTAGGCTTATCTGAAAGCTATGCATCCTCAGATCTGACTATAAACTCAAAGTAGACCTCTGCCAAAATTCAGTAATTATCACTGAATGACACATGCATAGGAAAGATGCAAATAGCAATGAACTTTTGTTGTTTAAAACTTTTCAGTTTTAAGCAATTCATTTGTATATTTTTGCTTCTTGTATGTTTGTTTTTTTCTGTCCTATTCAAGAAATCATTGCCAGAGTCAATGTAAATGAGGTTTTTGTCTGTTTTATTTTCCATTTTTCCTTTTTGGTACCAGGGATTGAACCCAGGGGTGCTTAATCAATGAGCCACATTCCCAGCCATTTTTAACATTTTATTTAGAGACAGAGTCTTGCTTGTAAAGATTCCTCTTTTCCCACTGTGTTTTATTGGCACCTTTGAGAAAATTCATTTTACCTGATGTGTGGTGGTTTATTTCTGGGTTTTTGTTTTGTTTTGTCTGCATGTCTATTTTTATGCCAATAGAATGCTGGTTTTAATACTGTAGTTTTGTAATATATTTTGAAATCTGTAAATATGTTTTCTCTAGCTTTGTTCCTCTTGCTCAAATTTTCTTTAAGCATCTAAGGTCTTCCATGTTTCCTTATAAATTCTTGGATTTTCCTTTTATATTTCTATAGAAAAAGTCACTGGGATTTTGATAGTAATTCCATTGCTATACAAAAAAAATATGATTAATGACTGAAAATTACCAAAATTTGGCCAAATTTAAAAACCTATAAATTCAAGAAGCTTAGAAAGCAACAAGAACATTAATACCAAAGGAATCTCTTCCACAGACATTTATTAACTAAATAGATAAATCAAAGACATTCACCAAAATAGGCAAAACACTAGCTTATAAAATATACGTAATAAATTTATAAAAATTCAATATCACAAAGATTACTGTCTAGCCTCAATGGCATTAGACAAGAAACCAGTAACAGAGGTGTCACATGAAAATCATAAATGCTGAAGAGTTAATGCTAATAAACTACTGGCCTAAGACATGTTCAGAAAACAAAATAATTTTAGTTTAATGAATCTGAAAACACAACATAGAAAATTAAAATAATGCATCTAAAACAGTGCATACAGGAAAATTACATGAAATTCTAAGCTGTCACTTTCAGAAACTACTAAAAGAGCAAGAAATACTGTCTTGGCAAAATGAACACATTCATAAGTTTAAGACCAAAAAACAATTCATTTACAACAAATATGCAGTAGATGAAAGCAATACAGACTTACATATACAATACATATACAGCAATACAGAAATACATATTTCTGATAAAAATGGATACATTGGTTAAATTTTTTAAAAAAACTACAATAGAAGAAAATATACCACATGCAAATTCCATTATCTTGAATAAAAAATGGCTATCACTACAGACCATGTGGATACATAAAGGATATTAAGTACTATAATTGACTATAATCACGTAAAAGTTTGCAACATATATGAAATATGCCACCTTTTTGAAAAGTGTAAAATACAATAACTCACCCAAAAATGAAATAATCTGAAAACTCTTATAAATATTATAGAGATTAAGCCTGTAATGTAAAACACTCTAAAAATGAAATATTCAAATCCAGTTAGGAATCTTGCGATCATATTGGATGAATAAAATGATTTTGAAAAAACTGAATATTTTTTCATGATTTTAAAATTCTGTATATGCTAAGGTACAGAAAGGAAATTTCTCAGTCTGATACAGATCATCTGCATAACCCTAAAAGCAAATATAACAGTAAATGGTGGAAACTAAATGCTTCTCCCCAAGTTAGGAAAGATGGGTGCTCTCATGAGTCTTATTCAATATCATCCTAGAAGTTCAACCACTATAAAAGATAACAAAAAGAAAGAAAAAACCTATAGATTAGAAAGATATAAAACTGTCCTTGCTCACTGAACGCACATTTATATAGAAAAATACTAAGATGTCTACAAAACAATTAGTGAGAAGAAAGAAATAATAAGTGAGGTAAATATAATCACAGGATAAAAGGCCAAACACAAAACTCAATCATATTTCTGAATACAATCAGTGACGATTAGAAATCAGAATTTAAAATAATTGATACCAATTAAAGCAACCGTATAAGATAAATATTTCGGTGTTTATATACCAAAACTTGTTCAGGGCCTGTATATTGAAAATTACAACATACTATTGAAATCAAAGAACTAGATTTAGCAAGATGGTTGATTAGAGTGAGGCAGCATTTCTTCTAGCTCACCTAAACAGAACTCAAGCAGCGAGAATACTGCTTCTGCCCAAGGCTTAGAGTGAAAAATTCTAACACTGAGTCTTCCCTAGCCAAACCAAAAACTGTTTGACTCATTAAACAAATCTAAAACAAACTCCCCTAGAATTTATCAATCATCAGTGGAGAGTCAATCCAGGAGGTACCTTGGGACTATATTGTTGCTGCACCATAGGGAAATGGAAACCCAGATGCAAGAGTTCTCGACTAGGTCCAGTTAACTTATCTGATCCTAGCAAAGATTTAACCAAACCTAACAAACACATGGAAAATCAGAAAATCTTTTTGTGATTTTGGCCTTTTATCCTGTGATTATATTTACCTTACTTATTATTTCTTTCTTCTCACTAATTGTTTCGTAGACGTCTTAGTATTTTTCTATATAAATATGCATTCAGTGAGCAAAATGAGAGCATTTTGCCCAGAGGAACACAAGTTGGAGGGGTTGAAGAGAACTGGGCTGTCCCCAACCATGAGTTCCTGGGCTCCCAAGGGATACCAAGGCAGCTACAGTGGGCCAGGAAGTTGGAAGGGTGGATGGGAAGGCACTTAGCTCTCCATTTGCCCAGTCAGCTGGTCCCGGTGATTGCCCAGTTTGTGGTGCTCACCTGGTCTGATACTCACCTGGTCCTTGGATCCCCAGTGCCTGCCTGGTCTGGAACCAGTCTGTCACCATTGGGGATTCCCTAGCCCCCCAGGTCCCCAATCCTCCAATGTCCTGGAGTCCCACTTGACCCATTACTCTGCCTACTAGATCCACAGCTTTGCCATCAGTCCACAGCCCAGCCTGGCAGGCTGCCACTTCAACACGAGACTTGCTTGTTCCAGCCCAGAGTTTTGCTATTGGACCACAAAGTCCATTGTCTGGCCATGATCTGTGAAGAACAAGCCAAGTCAGCTCATTTAATATAACCAGATGCTTTGTCACCCATCTGTAGCCCAGCTTGTCTGGCCCACCACTTCACAATCAGATCTACCTAGCCCAAACAGCCACAACTATTAGCAAATACAAAAAATACGAATACAAAAAACAGAGATAATACCTTGCATTCTGTCAGATCACATGGAATTAAATGAGAAATCAATGATTTAATATGATAAATTAAAGCAATTCTAATACCAGGAGACTAAATAATATGCTATTGAATAACCAAGGGATAACTGAAGAAATCAGAGATAAAATAAAAAAAATTACTTAGATGTAAAGTAGTGAAACAACATATGAAAATCTCTGGGACATGATGAAAGCAGTTCTAAGAGTAAAGTTCATTGCATTGAGCTTCTTTGTTAAAAGAATAGAAAGTCACTAAATAAATAACATTACATCTGAAAGTCCAAGGAAAAGAAGAACAAATCATTACCAAAAGCAGTAGAAGACAGGAAATAATTAAAATAAGAGCCAACATCAATAAAATTGAAACAAATCAAATTTTCAAAAGATTGATGAAATGAAAATTTGTTTATTTGAAAAATAAAATAAAATTGATAAACCCTTAGCCATGCTAGGAGAGAAAGGGGTGTGAGGGGAGATAGAGACAGTGTGAGAGAGAGAAAAACAAATTACTAAAATTTGTGATGAAAAAGGAAATATCACCATGGACACTACTGAAATACAGATGATAATCAGAAACTACTTTGAAAATGTATGCTCCAATAAAATAGAAAATACTGAAGATACAGACAAACTTTTAGAGACATGACCTACCCAAATTGAATAAGGAGGGCATAGAAAATTTAAACAGATCAATTTCAAGCAACAAAACTGAAGATACCATCAAAAGCCTACCCACAAGGATAAGCACAGGACCAGACAACATTCTCATCTGAATTATGTGAGGCCTTCAAAGAAGAACTAATAACTAATACCAATCCTCCTCAAATTACTCCATCATAAAAAATAAAAAAAATGGTAGGAATCCTTTTAAACTCATTCTATAAAGTTAGTATCACCCTGATACCAAAACTAAACAAAGATACTCTAAGGAAAGAAAATTTCACACCAATATCCCTGATGAGCATAGATGCAAAAATACTTAATAAAACTCTGGAAAATTGATTAAAGAAACATATTTTAAAAAATAGTGTCCCATGATCAAGTAGGATTCATCCTAGAAATGCACAGTTTTGGGTTCAACAAACAAAAATCAATAAACATTATTCATCACATCAATAGACTTAAAGACAAGAATCACATCATTATCTCAATAAATGCAGAAAAAGCATTTGACAAAATTCAGCATCTATTCATGTTCAAAACACTCGAGATACTAGGGATACTAGGAATATATCTCAACATTATAAAAGCTATATATGCTAAACCCAAGATCAATACCATTGTAAATAGAAAAAAATTGAAAATATTCCCTCTAAAAACTGAAAAAGGCAAGGATGTCCTCTTTCACCACTTTTTTTCAATAGAGTCTGTGAAAACTTAACAAGATGTATTAAAAAAAAAAAAAAAAAAAAAAAAAAAAGAAATTAAAAGAATAAGAATAGGAAAAGAAGGGCTCAAGCTATCCCTATTTTATGATGTCACAATTCTCGATTTAGAAGTATACAAAAAACCCACCAGAAAGTTTTTAGAATTCATAAAGAATTAAAAAATGTTGCAGGCCATACAATTGCAAAAACAAATTGCATTCCTATACCCCAATGATGAATCAACTGAAAGAGAAATTTGAAAAACTATTCCATTTATAATAGCCTCAAAATATATACTGGGGGAATCAATCTAACAAAAGATGTGAAAGACCTCTACAATGAAATGTACAGAACACAAAAGAAAGAAATAGAAGACCTTAGAAGATGGAAAGATTTCCTATGTTCATGGATAGATAGAATAAATATTGTCAAAACAACCATACTACTAAAAGGGCCATACAGATTTAATGTCATTCATACTAAAATTCCAATGACGTTTTTCACAGAAGTAGAAAAAAGTCATGAAATTCATTTGCAAAAATAAAAGGCTTAGAATAGGCAAAGCAATTCTTAGCACAGAAAATGACACAGGAGGCATCACAATATCAGACCTTAAATTATACTTCAAAGCTGTAGCAACAAAATCGACATGGTATTTGTCCCCAAACAGACATGAAGACCAATAGAATAGAAGACACAAAGAAAAACCCACATAAATACAATTATCTCATACTAGACAAAGGTGCAATAAACATACATTGGAGAAAAGATAGTCTCTTCAGCAAGTGGTGCTGGGAAAACTGGAAATCCATATGTAGAAAAATGAAATTAATCCCCTATCTCGCACCCTGCACAAAACTCAACTCAAAATGGATCAACAACCTAGGAATTAGACCAGAGACCTGGCACCAAATAGAAGAAAAATTAGGTCTGAATCTTCATCTTGTTGGTTTAGGACCAGTCTTCCTTAACAAGACTCCCAGAGCTCAAGAAATGAAAGCAAGAATCAATAAATGGGATGGATTCAAACTAAAAAGCTTGAAGGATACCAATCAATAATATGAAAAGAGAACCTACAGAGTGGGAGAAAATCTTTTCCACATGCACTTCAGATAAGGCACTATTCTCCAAAATTTATAAAGAACTTAAAAAAATTTACACCAAAAATACAATGAACCCAATCAATCAATGGGCTAAGGAACTGGGCAGACACTTCAACAGAAAAGGAAATACAAAGGATAAACAAATATATGAAAATGTTTTCAAAATCTCTAGTAATTTAGAGAGCTGCAAATCAAAACCACCCTAAGATTTCATCTAGCTGCAATTAGAATGGCTATTATCAAGAATACTAGGAATGATAGGTGTTGGTGTGGATGGGGGGGGAAAAGTCACACTCATACATTG
>JAJEJO010003843.1:74502-98089 GCA_020662805.1 Glaucomys volans
AATTAATCTAACAAAAGAGGTGACAGATCTCTACAACGAGAACTTCAGAACACCAAAGAAAGAAATTAAAGAAAATCTGAGAAGATGGAAAGATCTCCCATGTTCTTGGATAGGCAGAATTGATATTGTCAAAATGGCCATACTACCAAAAGCACTACACAAATTCAATTCAATTCCAATGAAAATCCCAATGATATTCCTCGTAGAAATAGAGTAAGCAATCATGAAATTAATTTGGAGGAATAAGAGACCCAGAATAGCTAAAGCAATTCTTAGCAAAAAGAGCGAAGTAGGGTTATCACAATACCAGACCTTCAACTACAGGTATACAGAGCAATAGTAATAAAATCAACATGGTATTGGCACCAAAATAGACAGGTAGATCAATGGTACAGAATAGAGGACACAGAGAAAAGCCCACATAAATACAGGTATCTCATACTTGACAAAGGAGCCAAAAACATGCAATGGAGAAAAGACAGCCTCTTCAACAAATGGTGCTGGGAAAACTGGAATCCATATGCAGCAAAATGAAACTAAACCCATATCTCTCACCCTGTACAAAAACTCAACTCAAAATGGATCAAGGACCTAGGAATTAGACCAGAGACCCTACACCTAATAGAAGAGAAAATAGATCCAAATCTTCACCATGTTGACCTAGGACCAGATTTCCTTAACATAATTTTTTTTTAAAAGCTAGGGATATAGCTCAGTGGTAGAGCACTTTGCTAGCATGTACCTACAAATATTTAAATAAATCAAAATTCAAAAAATGAAAAAAAAGAAAGAAAATAGAAGGGAGCCTATGGCAACAGTACAAAAAAAAATCACAGGAGGAAGTAAAATCTGTAAAATTATCATAAAGTCCTTGCATTTCTGAGAAATGGTGAAGATACTAATTTAAAAATGGCAGTGATCAGTAAACACATGTTTTAATGTTTAGGGTAAACACTAAAATGGATTGCAGAAAACTGTATATTTAAAGGAGGGGCTACTGTGCTGTACCTCCCAGATCCCATTCCTTTAGGACTAAAGCAATTATTTCCACAGCTAATGAGATTGCTTGTTTCTGATAGTGGTGGGAAACACTTTCGCCTGGCATATTACCATATCCAATGTCAAAAGTCCTTTCCTAGGACAGTCTACATTTAAAGACCATACAATGAGGGAACATATAGGCCAAAATCTCTTTGCTGCAATGTGAGACAAATCTGTATGGCCATCTCAGATTAAAAGTTCCATATGGAATTAGCTGAAGGCTTTTTGTCACTTTTCAACTTCTCTCATTACCCCGTCTATCTTCTTTCACTTATTCTCTACAGTTGTTGATCATCAGATCATCAGAATCACACCTCAATACAATTTCTGGGTGCCAATTTTTTGTCGGAGTCTTTCCTAGGGAATCTAATCTATGATAATTTATCCCAGGAGTGGTTTGAGGTAGTAATCAGAAATTAGATATTTGTAGCTGGATCACTTACTTGCCAGCCACCGATGAGAGCCCCATCACTGGTACTTTATGAAACATGGGTAAGACTTACAATGTGGTAGTGATGCAATTGCTAACTTAATTCTTTAAAAAGAATGCACTGGTGTGTTGAGCTGTAAAAACAGACTGGTTAATTACGTGGTTTATAGTATTAAATGACTATTGCTGGGGAAATTGATGTTTGGGGAAAAATAATGAAAGATTTATTGTATTTGTGGCTAAATGTGAAGGCCAGAGAACCTCCTTTGGTGCATATAATGAACCTTTTATCTCTTTTAGCCATAAGAAAGATAAAATTCCAGATCAGCCTGAGTAAATTACTTATAATCACAGAACTCTAGGAGAGGTTAAATTCTCAAAAATCGTACCAAATCTACTATACTCAAATTAGAGACCAAATTTGGAAGATTTTGGATTAGAGAGTCAAGGCTGATGTATTAGAAAGTCTCCAATCTACAGATTTCACTGAACCTGGTGGGCCAGCTGAATTTTCCAACTCTTTCTTCCTTGTTAAAGACTAATGATTTTTTGCCTCAACATGAGGCAGATTCCTCTACCCTGCATGATAATACATGCATCCTAACAGGACCTCCCTCATCTCTCATGAGGTTCTTGGCTCAAGATTGCTATAAAATGAGGAAAGTTATTCAATATAAGAGAAATCTACTTGCATATAAGAAGTAACACCTTTATAAGGACTCCAGAATGCATGTTAAATATAAGGCTTAGGTGGATTTTATAAATCTGATGAAAGAAGGGCCAATAGTAGATAATTTGGAAATGCCACACCTATAATGAAAATATTGAAATAATGGATTAAATGGTTCAGAGAAGAGGGCATACTAGAATAGACACACTGTGGAAGATTGGAAATTCCACAATATAATTCTTTTCCTTAGGAATATAATAGGTATCCTTTATATACCAATGAAAAAAGGATGCACTACTAAAGAGGGCACCAATATATTGGAAAAGATCAATGATGTCTATCCTCTGTAGGGCAAAGTCGATGGTAGGCAATGCTGTTATAGAACTAAGGTTTATAACAGTAATAGGGACAAAATATCCTCAAATAGTAGCATATAGGTAATGGTTACAAACTGTCATAAGAAAGGTAGACAGAAATAACATAATGAGTGGCAAGGTTAAAGAGGAAGTTAGATAGTCCTGGTACTTGGAAGAAGATATGTAGATAATTAAGAGAATATGGTGTTGCTAATACCAAGGCAGATGGGCAGTCAGTACGAATATTTCTCAATCTATATGAGCAAATGGAATCAAGGACCAGGACAAGGAAATGAGAGGGAGGAGGGGGCGGGGGAATGAGACAGACATCATTATCCTATGTACATGTATGATTACATGAATGGTATGAATCTACATCGTGCACAACCATAGAAATGAAAAGTTGTACTCCATTTGTGTACAATAAATCAAAATGCAGTCTGCAAAAATAAATAAATAAATAAATAAATAAATAAATTTTAGAAAAGGACCAGGAGAATAAAGAAATCTGCTCTAAAGTCACAATTCCTCATCTGCCTTCTGGAACTGAGCTAGTATTCAGACCTGGAACCCAGTGACTGAAGAAGAAACTAGGCCTCTAGAGGAAAGTAGACCCTAAAATACAGTGGATATTGTATACGGTAACAATTACCCCAGTCTTTATGCAAAAAGATTTAGAGTCTCAACATTTGTAAGACTATTTGATTCAGGATTCAAATGGATACCAAGGTATGTAAAGTATAATAATGGCCCTGATTTTACAGTTAGAGTGTATTAGGAGCCAAAAAGTAAATGGAGTTCTGTAAGCCAGATCAAGCTTAATGGGTCTATCATTGATTACTTCTCTAGTACTCTGATAGATAATTGGAAAGCTCATACTTGGTAGATTGACATGTCCTTAACTTTGGTTCCTTGGTGGTCAGTTAAGAGCTACCTTCTTGGGTAGAGAGAAATGGAAGTCTCTGAACTTCAATCCAAATATATTGCAAACAAAATAGTAAATTTTAAAAAATATTGCATCCTGGTGGTAATGGTAAAGATTAGTGCCACTCTATTTTTAAAAATTTTGTTCTTTTTAGGTATACATGACAGTAGAGTACATTTTGACATATTATACATACATGGAATATAACTTATTCTTTTCAGGATCCCATTCTTGTGGTTGTACATAATGTGGAGTTACACTGATCATGTATTCATATATGAACATAGGACGATTATGTCCAATTCTTTCTATTGTCTTTCCTATTCCCACAACCCCTCCCTTTCCTTCATTCCCCTTTGTGTAATCCAATGACCTTCTATTATTCCCTCCACTCCTTATTATGTGTTAGCATCCACATATCAGAGAGAACATTCACACTCTGGATTTTTGGAATTTGCTTATTTCACTTAGCATGATAGTCCCCAGTTCCATCCATTCACCAGAAAATGCCATAATTACATTCTTCTTTATGGATAAGTAATATTCCATTGTGTGTGTGTGTGTGTGTGTGTGTGTGTGTGTGTGTATACTATATTTTCTTTATCCATTCATCTGTTGAAGGACACCTAGGTTGGTCCCATAGCTTAACTATTGTGAATTTAGCTGTTATATACATTGATGTGTCTGCATCACTGCAGTATGCTGAACTTAAGTCCTTTGGGTATAGGCCAAGGAGTGGGATAGCAGGGCCAAATGGTGGATCCATTCCAAGGTTTCTGAGGAATTTACAAACTGCTTTCCAGAATGGTTGTACCAATTTGTAGGCCCACCAGCAATGTGTGAGTGTACCCTTTTCACTGTAAGTGGCACTTACAGTGCCACTCTTATAGGCCTAAAGCACATATGACTAATGAGCATAACATCTACAAAACAAAACCCATTTTGGAGGATAACAGGAAAATGCCACAAACTGTAGTCACACATTCCAACTATCACATATGTGATATGTTTGATAAAGTAGATTAATATGCCTACAATAAGTGTTATATGGGATGGATCTGTAAAATCCACCCCATTTAGAAAGGTTGATCAAAAATGTTTATAGTTGTGAATAATGGTGCTAGCCTGTAACCACAACTGCTTAGAAGGCTAGAGCAGAAGGATCACAAGTTTGAGGCTAGCCTCAGCAATTTAACAGGAACCATATTCAAAATTAAATACAGAGATAAATAAATAAATAAATAATGAATACATATATGGGCATGTAAATCAGTGGTAGAGTGAAATTCCCAGTACAAAAAATAAAATATAATATGTTTACATTCACTAGGTATTAAAAATACTATGTATTTATGATTTTATTCCAAAGCTATAACTCTCCCAATTTTAAGAATGACATCGTCTGAAAAGATCTTAACCTTTTGAATATTGTACACTATATCAGATAAGTTATTTGCTAACTATATCAAGTAATTTCTTATGTTGAATGACATCCTAAATAAGAAAGAAGTAGAAAGTATGTTGGGAGTCTCTATAAGACACATGGGATCAGTAACATTGCTATGCCAAAATTTATTGGACCTGAAAACAAAAGTAAGTAAATAATACTTATATTGTTATATTTAAACACTTGATAACTTGATCCTTCTAGATATGGAGAGATAACTAGATTTTTAAAAATACACTAAGCTGGGCATGGTGGCACATGCCTGTAATCCAAGCAACTTGGGAGGCTGAGTCAGGAGGACCGTGAGTTCAAAGCTAGCCTCAGCAACTTAGCAAGGCCCTAAGCAACTCAGTGAGACCCTGTCTCTAAATAAAATACAAAATAGGGCTGGGGATGTGGCTCAGTGGCCAAGTGGCCCTGAGTTCAATCCCCAGTTCAAAAAAAAAAATACACTAAAATTTTATATATCTTGATTCCTGAACTTTTTGCACCTCTTTAAATTTTGTCCTGTGGTAATTCCCTTCCTAGCTTTGTCTTAATTACAGTCCTGCAGAGACACAGCTTACTGGCATCCAGGAGCCTGCAGTAGACTATGATAGCCCTTCCAAAAACTAAAACTGTTTAATGTCTTATTTCCCACCAGCAAAAGAAAATTATTGCCTCTATTAGGCCTGTTGGAAACTGGAGGCATCATATTTTCCACTTGGGAAAATTATTCTTTGTCTATACTAGAAGATGCAAAAGTACCATCTTTGAATGAGGCCTCCAGCAAAAAAGGGCTCTACAACATGTTCAGGGTGCAGTGAAATGGCCATTACTGGTTGTGTTAGATGATATAGTATAACTTATTTTCCTAGTGTCATTGGTGAGAAAAGATGTCACAGTCACACTACTGGTCTTTGATAGGGTGGAGATCAAGTGCCTGATGATGATAAATCAATTGTTCATAAAGAGCTGAGTTTTTCAAACCAAGATAGACTTGTAGTAAGTGTATTTGCTGCTTATACTGCTATGAAAAAATATCATAAAATGAGAATTGGTGGCTTATAAACAAAAAGGAACTATTTCTCATAGTTCTGGAGATTGAGAAGTTCAAGGTCAAAGCACTAAAATATTGCATATCTGGTGAAGACCAGATAGAGTGTTATATATATGAACGCTCTTAATAAGCATCTCAATAGGTTAAGACAATTATAGTAAATTAAATGAAAAAATGGAAGTAAAAAGGATAATAATGATAAGACCACAAATTAATAATGAACAATGCCATATGACTATAAAATTTTTTCTAAAATTTAACATTTGTTTTTCTTTGGAAGAAAGAAAATTCAAATAATGTTGGATAACAGAAGTAAAATAGATGGACATATTAGGAATAAAAATACATTATTCTTTAATAAGTTCATATTACATTTTATTATGAATTATTTGTAGCAACATATTAATTTTTGGTTTAATTTAGCCAATTTCTATTCAAAAGCTACTTCTCCAACATGACACAAAAGATAAAATGATCTTTTATATATTATCTAATTTTTAAAGAAATTGAATCAATAAATGAAAACCATTCTCAGAATGAAATCTTTTGGTACAGATATCTTGGCCAGTGAAATCTTCCTAGCATATATGGAAAAAATAGCATTAATCTATCTCAAAATCTCTTACCGAATACTAAATGAGAGATTCAACTTTATGCTTTATTTTATGACGATGGCATAACCTTGGAAATATCAAAAAATCTCAGGCTATTATCATCATAATACAGGTGCAAAACTCATAAATAAAATGTTACCTATTGTCGGGTGCAGTGGTGCACACCTGTAATCCCAGCGACTCGGGAGGCTGAGGCAGGAGGATCGCAAGTTCAAAGCCAGCCTCAGCAACTTAGCCAGGCCCTAAGCAACTCAGTGAGACCCTGTCTCTAAATAAAATACAAAATAGAGCTGGGGATCTGGCTCAGTGGCCAACTGCACCTGAGTTCAATCCCTGGTTCCAAAAAAAAAAAAAAATGTTACCTATTGCCTATACTGTGTTATATGACATATATAGAAAATAGTTGGGTATATTTGTGGTTTAATAATACCAAAGAATCAACTATTAGAGCAATTCACCATATAAACTGAAAGGAGAATAATATCATATGATCTCAATAGGTACAGGAAAAAATAATATTCAATGATCATTCATTTTAAAACATTTTGTAGAGCTGAGCATGCTGGTACACACCTGTATTCTCAGCGACTTGTAGGCTGAGGCAGGAGGATCAAGAGTTCAAAGCCAGTCTCAGCTAAAGTGAGATGCTAAGCAACTCAGTGGAACCCTGACTCTAAATAAAATACAAAATAGGGCTGGTGATGTGGCTCAGTGGCCGAATGTCCCTGAGTTCAATCTCATGTACCCTCCCCAATTAAAAAAAAATGTAGTCAATCAAGACTATCAACAAAAATTCCATAGCAAATACAATGTTTGATAATGACAAAGTGAAAACTTTCCTTTTGGAATGAGGAGTGAGACAAATATATGTACTAGCATAATGTTTATCCAAAGTTGTACTAGAAATTCTGACCATCGAACTTGGAATGAAATTAATGTGTCCATAGAATTTCCAAAAAAGTCTGTACATAAACTAACAGTAATAGTAAGTGAATTCAGTAAGGTAGCAGAGTACAAAGTCAGTATACAAAAATCAATTGTTTTATTACATTTAGCAACAAGAATTAGAGAATTGAATTGTGAAAAAGGGATCATTTGCATTAGCATAAAAACCATTCCAATCATTTGGGAACAAGTCAAACAAAAGCAGGTAACACTTCTACATAAAACCAGAAACAAATCTTTTTATAGAAATTAAAGTGCTGAATAAATGGCTTCATGACCTGGAAAATTAAAAATTAAAAATATAGCATTTCTTCCTGGATATATATTCCAAGTGATCTCCATAAAAATAAGCATGTTTTCCTGTTGAAGAAATTATCATTTTGATTCTAAAAATATGTGGAAATGCAAAGACCCAAAAGTAAAAATAATAATTAAATTAAGAATACCAGGTTGGAAGATTTAAGGTATCAATTTATAATGGTACATTAATTTAAGGACCAGCTCCATTAATACTTTGTTAATGGTAATTTAGGTTTTCAATTTTAGTAAAAATAGTTTACATAAATTATGGTACAACTACATAATATATAATACTGCAATTACTAAAATGTGTGAAGATTTCATTTATTGATGTTAATATGGAGTATATGAATGTCCATCTGATTTATATTATTTGCTAATAAATAAAAAATAATAATTTATATATGACTAAATTTACTTAAAACATTATTTTCATGTACATAATAGCATAGCATGAGTGTTTCCAAATTGTATGAGAACCAATGTAATAGAGTAAAAGACACAGAGAATAAAACCACACTGACATTGTCACCTCATCTTTGACAAAGGTTCCAAAAACACAAGGTAGAGGAAAACTTTTTAAGCAAGTGGGTCTTGGAAACTGGATAACCATTTGTAGGAGAATGAAACTAGATCCCTATCTGTCACCCTGCATAAATGTCAGCTCAAAGCAGATGAATGACCTAGAAACTAGATGAGAAACTGTGTAACTAATAAAATAAAATATAGTGTCAATACTTCAAAGTATAAGTGCAGGCACTGACTTCCCTAAGAAGATCCCAGAGCACAAGAATTTAAAAAAGCATCAATAAGTTATGTGGCATCATATAGAAAAGCTCTGCACAGCAAAGGAAACACTTAAGATTGTGAAAAGAGAACTCACAGAATGGAACAAAATCTTTGTCAGTTATTCTTCTGTCTGAGGATTAACATCCAGAAAGTATAAAGAATTAAAAAAATCTCAACATAAATAAAACACAGTCAATAAGTGGGTAATGACCAAAGCAGATATTTCTCAAAATAAATAATGAAAATGGTGAAAAAGTATATGAAAAGAAAAAGGTTTAACCTGTTTAGCAACCAGGTAAATAAAAATCAAAGCTACAGTGAGATTTGATCTTACTCTACTTAGAATGGCAACCAAAATTTAAATAGTAATTTTCTCTGAACAATGTGATTTAGGAGGTGAGGTTTACTTTTCTGTAAATTTTTCTCACTTAAAATCATTTTTATGTTTGAAAAGAAATAACCCACAATAGAATGCCTCACTGTGATGATGGCAGAAAAAAAATCACTTTACCTATTCACTAATTAGGTCACCATTCTAGGCCTGGTCTTGCAGCTCTGGACAACATTTTCCAGCTGCACATCAATATTTTCTTTCATGTCATAAAAAAATCATGTAGCAAAAACAGAAGAAATTATTCAGAGGTTACCATTTTAGTAAATTAAATATCCCTTTCATTAATATTTGAAGAGAGGAGAGAGAAGAAAAGGGAGGAATTGGAGTTGGAAAAATATATGTATTATATGTACACAAAGGACTATTACTAAGCCATAAAGAATAATGAACTTATGGCATTTGCTAGGAAAGGATGGAACTGGAGATTATCATGCTAAATGAAATAAGCTAAATTCGTAAAGTCAAAGGTTGGAAGTTTTCTCTGATATATTGAAACTAGTCCAAAATAAGGGGGAGAAGAGAGAGAGAGAGAAGAGAAAGAGAGAGTAAGGAAAAAGTAGGGATTCCATCCAAACAGAAGAAAAATCTGTGGACCAGATAAAGGGAATTTAGAGTAAGGGAAAAGACACACGATAATAGAACAACAGTGGAATGAATCTAACCTAACTTTCCTATGTACATATATGAACATACCTCAGTGAATCTCACCATTATATGTAACCACAAGACACTAACTTATAAAGTGCATACGTACATTATGTATTCAAAAAGTGCCTATTCTGTGTTTCTATTAACTCTAAACTTGAATTTGAAATAGAATAATTGGTAGGTTTTTATGACAAGTATGTAGCTTGAATAAAATTTTGCATTTATTGAAATAAGCACCTATATGTTCCAATATTTAATTGAGAATAATTTAAATCACTAGATCTCTCAATGAACCTATCTATTTATCTATCTATTATCTATCTATCTTTTCCACCCTGCTGAAGTTTGGGAGAGATATTGCGGTATGCTTGGAAATTCTATGATAGTTACTCACTTTGTGATAATATTTTATAAATCTATACTTTTTCCTAATGTAAGAAAAATGATATCTAAAGGTAGATCCAATGTAGAATACAGAATATGTATTCAAAATTTTTTCATGAACAGAAGACATCATAGAGTTAAACTCCTAACATTCAGGTAGATAGTATATTTATAGAAACTGTCAAAAATAAAAACTATTCATGTTTCTTTATGTCTAATCGATTTATTTCTGCATGTGAAATGCCTTCAATTTTATAACTTAATGTTCATACTTAATATTTTCACATAAAGATTACACTTAAGTTGATGTTATTTTATTATACAACATTCATAAGCATTTTCCATTTGTGAAAAGTATTGTTTGAATTTACCACACAAGTTTAATATGTGAATACGATTTATTATTTAAGCAAAAGAAAATAATATTTCCAGCAAATTTATAGCTTCAGTAATAAAAGAAATTTAAACCTCTCTTAGGGTGTGCAATGAAAGCAATATCTAATCAATCTGAGACATCCCCTTTCTGGTAAATGGAGGAATATCTTCTATTACAATGGCTCCCAAAATTGAAGAAATAAAATATTGATAGGTAAGTTACATTTTCATATTGCTGTGGTTTGTATGATTTACAAGTTTTAAGTATAAATTTCAAAGATTGTAGGTCTAGGATGTAGGAATAAGTTCTGAATTGCTTCTGGTTCATTTTACTTTTCTTTTCTTTTTTTTTCGGTACCAGGGATTGAACCCAGGGACACTTAACCACTGAGCCAAATCCCCAGCCCTATTTTGTACTTTATTTAGAGACAGGGTCTCACTGTTGCTTATGGCCTTGCTAAATTGCTGATACTCGCTTTGAACTCACAATCCTCCTGCCTCAGCCTCCTGAGCTGCTGGGATTGAGCCACTGTGCCTAGCTGCTTCTGGTTTCTGACAAGAAACCTGAACCTCACTAGGTTCTATCTTCTACCCACTTCCAAAGAGGAATTAATGCTGCTCAAACTTTTCGGGAAAGAAAAGAAGGAATAGTATATTGAAATTATTGCAATGAATTGTGATTATTATAAAAATATAGAAAACAATCGAAGTTATATTTAGATCCTTGCACAAATGGCATTTCACTCCCCAATTTTTAAATAATTACTTGAAAATAAAATTAATATATATTGAAATTCTTAGCAATACATCACATGTAAGGGAGAAAAAAAAAACTATGGGAAGATTTTTCCAAGTATCTGATATTGAGTAAATATTGAAACAACATGTGCTTGACTTCACTAACATTTAGCAGAATGTGTTTAACCACATCCCCAACTCCTCCTAAATACACAATACACTACTATCTGTTTTTTGTCTTGCAGAGTGAGATCTGCCAGTGGAATCAAAGCAACCAAGGGGGTTCTCATCATCGCATCAGCCCATTCTTGTAATTTTGTGGGAAGACTTTTAAGTCGGTCTCACAAGTTGTAGGAAGGAGTTTATTGAAAAGATGGAGAATGCAGATATTCATGATGGACTGAATGGGTCATTTCTGGGAGGTTGATTTGGGCACAACAGTTGAGATTTTTTAGACTGAACTTTCTTGGAACTCTTCTCCCTCTGCAACTGGAAGATGTAGATACTGGCCCCAGATATTCTGTTTCCATTTGACATGATAAGAAGACTCACAGGTATAAAAACTATACAATTGCATATTTTGTTCAAATGCACCCTGTCCTCCTCTCTAAAAGTTCCCTTCCTCCCTGAGCATTTGGAGATGGAAATTTTGAAACAATGAAGCCATCTTTCCTCAAAGCTGGTTTTGAATAAACCCACTTTCCTACCAATTTGACTTTTAATTTGATTATCTCTGAAGTAGAGAACATTATGGCTTAGCTTCCTTCCTCCCCAAACAAGTATTAAAACTGCCCAATAACAGTTACTTTTGTTCTTGCCTGCTTTATAAAGTTCTCTATTAACCCCAGTTATTTGACCCAAGGACTCTCTTTGATGCATATGTCTGATTTCATCCTTGTCAGTTATTACCTTTTACTGTCCTTACTCCTTACTCCTGCTCATAGCTCACTAACCTACCTAACACTGATTATATTAAGCAATATCAATAATAAATAGTTGAAATGAGATGTTATACATAAATGTTAATGTGAATGCAAATAAAATGTCAAGTTTTACTGATATTTATTTTCATGTCAAAAAATTCAAATGTTTTTAAAAATTCAAAATGTTGCCTGGTGTGGGGGTGTACACCTGTCATCCCAGCAGCTCCAGAGGCTGAGGTAGGAGGACCTTGAGTTCAAAGCCAGCCTGAGCAAATTTAACAAGGCTCTAAGCAACTTAGCAATACTCTATCTAAATATAATATAAAAAGGGCTAGAGATGTGGCTCTGTGGTTGAGTGCCCCTGGGTTCAATCCCCAGTACCCACACCCCCCAAAAAGCAAAATGTTGTGCTAACATTTTTAACAATTTTGTTTTTTAGTTGTAGATGGACACAATGTCTTTATTTTATTTACTTATTTATTTTTTTATGTGATGCTAAGGATTGAACCTAGTGCCTCACACGTGCTAGGGAAGTACTCTACCATGACCTACAACCCCAGCCCATTGTGCTTTTTATTAAAGCTAGTTTTTAACTCTTCCAGGGAACTCTTTGGAATTTTTTCATACCTTTGTGATAGGTGTGTTTGGCATGAGAGGCTAAAGCAGTCCTAACAAAATTAAACAGTATGTAACATCATTTTTTCTTTCCTTTACTCTTTCATCAATACTCTTTCTGCTTTGGTCCCATCTACAGGTCCCTGTTATCCAGATCTTTTCTCCCCCTGTGGCCTCTCTGCTTCTTATCTGCCCAGGATTACCTTATTAGCACAAAAGAGGGATTCATTACCACAGACACTTTGGTTTTAATATGTTTAATGAACTGTCCTTCCTTTTCGGGGAAACTAATATAAAAATATCTAAAGTTGAAACTTTAGAAAATGTACAATAGAGAACTCTGAAACTCCTTCAAGTTAAACCACATGTATCACTGCCTACATTTTCTATGTTTAAGTCTAGCCACTTGTAATTACAAAGTTAGTCACATGACCTGTGAGGCTCCTGTTTACTAGAACAAGTAGAGCAGATTGGGACTAAATTGGAGAATAGGGCTATAATTTTACCAGCTGCTGCTTCTGTTCGTACCCAGAGGATATGGCAAAGCAGTGCGGAGGCAACATGAAATAAATAAGTCTCATAGTCTCTGTCTCTTTCTTCCTCCGGAAACTGTGTCTTGTCACCCCTTCTAGTAACCAGGGGACCAGAATTATCCAAGGACTTCCACCTGTAGGATTTTTTCTTTGACGCTAAAGGCAGCAAAACTAACAGACTGCTTTTTATTTTCTCCTTGAAGCCAGGAAATGTTTTGGCTGGAAACCTTGCCTGAATGACAGAATACCAGGTTGGAGATAAACATTTTTATGAAATATGTCCCCCAGTGGGATGGATCTGGTTTGCATTTTAAGATGCTGCTGCTTTCACCCATAAACATTAGCTCATTTCTGACTCCAGATCCTCACTTTCCATCATACAGATGTGTAGTCTAAATAATAGAGAACATAAATGTGTTTTCAAAACCCTTGGGGTATTATTCTTTTTCTCGTATTTTTCCACTCCTTGGCATGATTCAGGTTAAGATAACATAGAGCAAATGTAAATAAAAGCAAAACAAGATAATTAAATTAGATGAAAAGGCCAATTATTGCCTTAGAGCATTTTACATAAAGTTGTCTATCGTTTCTGTTTCATCTTATAGTTTGTCTTCACACTGTAAGAGGAATTTATAAAACCCAGCACAAATTTTATACTAAACAGTAGAATGCATGGATTTAAAATTAGTGATATGACTCACAACTATAGATAAGTGATATTAATATAGTTTTTTCTGTCAGTACCACACCTGAGAGTTCAGAGAATGAGCAAGTTATATGATTCAGGTCAATTTGTCAGATCGCTACAATTTTCTCCTCTGAGAGACACTGTAGATTTTGCCTACTGTATTTAAAGGACTTCACAGTCCATTGTATAAAATATAAATTGCAATTATAATTTTATAGGAAAATTTGTTATTTCATATACCATAAGATTTAAATACTATTTTCCCTTAATCAGTTCAGTAGAAAATTGGAAGAGCATTACAATTTTTTTTGGAGTCCAAAATATCTAGATATTATTTGGAGAATATAATTGAATCATTAGCAGGTCTGTTCTTTTAAGACTGTTTTCTTTTCAAAAGTTTTCTTTTTAATTGAAATATAACAATTGTACATGTTTATGGGATACAGTTTGATATGTTGGTATATGTAGTATACACTATGTAATGATTAAATCAGGGCAAATGCATAGGCATCACTTCTAGTATTTATTATTTATTTGAGGTGAGAACATGCAAAATCCTTTCTTACAACTTATTTGAAACTGTTTGGTTTAAGGTAATTTTCAACAAATTGAAGTAGAATAGTCTTCAGAGTATGTTGACTTTAAAAGCCCATTCATCAAAGTTTATATGTTTGAATTTTAAGAAAGTGAGAGGTAAAACGATGCTGTGATGAGACAGATACACTGCTATTCTTTAAGCTATTTCTCCTATGCACAAATTATAACTTTAATTTTTTTCTTCTTTAGATATGTATTTATTCTGTATACACAAATATCCAAATACCATAGGTGTTCTCATGACATATTTAAATTAAAAAGAAAAAAATATGAGGGTGACACCATAACTGTCATTTGTATAGACCCTTAAATTTTTAAGTACTCCTAAAATACATTTAGCAATAAATTTAAATTTCTAAATATGAAGAAACTAATAACATTCTTCATAGAAATAGAAAAAAAATTTAAAATTTTTTGCAGAATCATGCACTCACACAAGCACACACAAAATCTAAGAATAGCTAAAGCAATCTTGCACAAAATAAAACAAATTCAAGATGTTGGATTAGAGGAAGGATGCATTTCCAGATGCTCCATGACTTTGGGCATAGACAACAGGAGTACTGTTTCTCAGTGAGGTGGGTCAAAGTGAGGCTTCACTACAATTTAATATGGACAGTCAGAGTGTCTTAGAGACTCAGAAATTCAGGTGTATTGACCAAAGGATAAGAAAGAGTACATTGAAGCCAAGCTGGTTGTGTTTGTGGCAGTGCTAGCAAAAGTAGCACTGTCTCGCCACAGAGGGAATAAATAACACAGAGAGAGAAACACAATGGACAGATTTGGTACAGGAAAATCTGTAAATCAGAAAAGCAGCCAAAACTTGGTTGCAGCTTCAACTAGTGTCTGTAAGTGTTCTGTATTTTCCAAGTGGAAAATGGAAAGCTGAGATAGGAGCTATCTTGTGGTATCCACACTGCAGTTTGCTATTGCAGGAACCTGAGAGATCACAGCAAATATTGCCATACTGACCTGGCAATTGACTATCATGTGGTCTAGGGTCTACATAACAGAACATGTGTGAAATAGGCACAGAGAAGATTATGCCCAGAGAGATTCAAGTAAGAAAAAATGAAGAGGAGCCTAACTGTCTTGACCAGATGATAAGGGTCAGCAGTCTGAACAGGCAAATGTGAACACATTCATGAACTAACCCAAAGAAGTCTGTGTTCATGGGTGAGAAAGTTTGTGGAGGATCCTCTCCCCTGACCCACAAGTAAAATTCTTGGGAGTTTACTGAGATCAAGACTCTCAGCAGTGCTGAGCTTCTGCCTGGTATTGGTGTAGGAGGATGTTGATTTAATCTTTACAGAGTAGATACCACCCAACAAAGCTGCAAAGGCCTGATCAGACCTAAATTTCAGCAGCCAGAACTCCCCTCATAGAACCGTATGTCAGCCCCACCCTGGAAGTGCATCGATGTAGTCTGCGCAGGCAAAACTTTAATCAACGGTACTTTCCATTCCATCCCATGTTACATTGTGGAGAAGGAAGCCGAGAGGTATTTCAACCATGTCATTTTCCACTCTAACTGGAAGCTTGGGAAGAAACAAAAAATAGAAAAGGATGAAAAACATCCATACCATGTGATCTCTCAGTCTTCCTCTGTCTCTGTCTCTGTCTCTGTCTCTCTCTCCATCCCCTCCTCTCTTTCTGTACATAGGCCAAGAAAAAAAGGAAATATGAACAGTTGGACATAAGCAGCAACCATCCTTTCTTGCCAACTGTTTTGACATCATCATTGGAGACAATGCTTTCATTTTCTTTTTCGTTTTTAATTTTATTTATTTATTTATTTTTGCTACCAGGAAATGAACCCAGTGGTGCTTAAACACTAAGCCACATCCCCGGCCCTATTTCATATTTTTATTATCAATATCACCTCACTAGGTTGCTTAGAGCTTTGCTAAGTTGCTGAGGTTGGATTTGAACTCATGATCCTTCTACCTCAGCCTCCTGAGTCAATGGAATTACAAGTGTCCACCACCATGCCCAGCTTCACTTCTCATTAAAAATCTGTTTTTTTCCTTTTTTTTTTCTTTTCTGGTGTTCTTACTGTGCTGACTAGTTCATATGTATACATATTTGTTTCTTTTTTCTTATTTTTAATATTTTAATGTATTTTTTCTTGCCTTGAATATCAAGTGTTAGGGTTTTTTGTTTATTTTTATTTTCCTTTTGTTTGTTTCTCATTCTCTCCTCTTCTCCTGCTACTGGCCAAATTCTCTTCTTTTCTCTCTCTCTTTCCCTCTCTGTCTCTCTCTCTCTTACACACACACTTTCTTTTCAATTTTTCTCCTCCTTTCTTATAATCATTTCCAGCTACATATTTTCCACACTCTTTGTTCACACTTTGAAGTTGATAACATGTTTTCTACCTTCCAATTACATTTTCTTTTCTCTTAATAAAGTGTATTTTTACCATTTTTTATAACTAATTAGTTTGTATAACTCCTGCCCCCACCACTCATCTTTTTGCGATTATTGTTGCTATGGATGACATAGTTGACGCCTGCTGTTTGCTTGAATGCCAAATTTAATTTGTAGTTATTTATTAGGGTCTTTTTTACTTTTGGTAATTGCTGATCCTATAATTCCAGTTTTTATGGTAATTAGCATTGAAAAAGTCAGAATTGGAGCAGGATTTTATTTTATTAACCTATATTGTTTGTATCAGTTGTTGCTATTGTTTGTATCCTCCCATTCTGGGAGGTGCTGGGAACCTACAAGAACATGACCAGTTCACAAAGTAGAGATCTTGCTGTTGAACAAAACTCAGCCAAAGGATAGCACCCTTTGTTCCCCACACAACTTAATGACACACAAACAACATCTATATTTTGATACAAAGAATAGAAGAGACAAATACCCAAACTAATAACCAGGCCCAAAGTTGGAATGATTAGGGTTGGGCCTTCAGGTTCCATTCATGGGCAGTTACTGTTACAGCAAAAACAGAATTAAAATGAACACTTTGAATATACACACATGAGGGGCTCTCAGTGCAGATCACTCTAGGAAACTAGCAAGAGAAGGCAAGGCCCTATCAAGGTGCACACATAAGAGTGGAAGAGAAATCCATACCAATTGATACATAAAACCTGACACAGAAATGCAAGAAATAAGAAAAATGGTAGGACAATGCCTCCTAAAGTTCATAATATATTACCAAATGACCCCAAAGATATTGGTGAAATATCAGACAAATAATTCAAAAGAATTATTATAAAAATGATCAATGAATTCCAAGAGAACACAGAAAAACCACCAAAGAATTAAGAAAGTCAGAGCATAATGTTAATGAGAGATTTAATAAGGAGATAGAAATATTGAAAAAGAAGTAAATAGAAATGTTGGAAATGAAAGACACAATAAATCAAACAAATGTTCAGTTGACCATCCCTCTAATAGAGTAGACCCTACTGAAGACAGAGTCTCAGAGCTGTAAACATAGTGGTCAGCCTTGAACCAATTTAGACACTACTGAAGAAAATAAAATCAGTAACCATAAACATAATTTATAAGAATGCTGGGACAACACAACGAGACCAAATTAATTATCATGGGAAATGAGGATGGTTGTGAGATGCAGGTTAATAAATAACCTCTTCAGGGAAATAATAACATAAAATTTTCCAAACTTTGGGAATGAGATAGATATAGAGGTACTGGACACATTCAGAAAACCAAATTGACAAAAAAAAAAAAAAAAAAAAAAGAACCTCTCCACAACTTTTTATAACTAAAATGACTAACATACAGAATAAGCATATAATTTTAAAAGCCTCAAGAGAAAATTGTCAGATCACATTTAGAGACAAGCCAATAAAAATTACTTTCCAATTTCTTAGCAAAAAATTCAAAAGACTTTTAATGTGTTCCAAGCCGTGAAAGAATATAACTGTCAACCAAGATTGCTATGTTTAGCAAAAATATCCTCCAAAATTGAAGCAGAAATAAAAACCTTCCAAAGATAATCAGAAACTAAAAGAATTCATGACTACTAAATCTGTACTACAGAACTTTCTTAAATAAATGCTCTACAAAGAAGAAATAAAACAAAACCCCAGGGCTAACAAATGAACAATTCTCATTTGAAGACTAGCTAAGTAAATGAGTAACAAGGCCAAATTAAACATTAAGAATCAATCAAAATGTCAGAAATCAATTAACTTCTCTCTATATTAGCATTGAATAAAAATGATCTCAACTCTCCAATTAAAATACATACACTGGTAGAAGGGATTAAAACAAACTAACAAACAAGACCCAAATATTTGTTGTTTGCAAGAGATGCATCTTACAGGCAAAGATAGCAAGAGACTGAATGAAAGGCTGAAAACGAATATGCTATGCAAATAGAGCCTGAAAACCAGGAGGACTAGCTATTCCCATATCTGACAAAGCAAATTTCAAAGCAAAATTAGAAGAGACAAAGAAGGTAACTTTATACTGGTAAAGATAAATATTCAACAAGAAGATATAATTATGGTACATATTTATTCCCCAAATATGGTTGCAACTAATTATGTAAAAGTGGTACTACTTGATTTAAAATCTCAGATAGACACAAGAAAAATAATACTCAGTGATTTCACTACCAATATAGATAGGTCATTCAGACACAAACTCAGAAAAGGCTATCTGGGCCTTTTTAAAATATTATAAATCAGTGGATTTAACAAGTATCTATACACTATTTATTCCAACAAGAATTGAATACATTTTCTTTTCACAAGTTCATGGAACCTTTTCTAAAATAGATCATATTTTAGGCCACAAAGCAACTCTGAGGAATGTAACTTTTTTGGATAGAATCCCTTGCATCTTATTGTATCATAAAGGAATAAAATTAGAAATCAAGTCCAAAAGCATATTGTTCAATCTCCATTTGTTTATTTATTGTCTGTATATTTTCTGGTATTGATTTCTAATTTTATTCCTTTATGATACAATTCCTTTATGATACAATAAGAAGCAAGGGATTCTATCAAAAAAAGTTACATTCCTCAGAGTTGCTTTGTGGCCTAAAATATGATCTATTTTAGAAAAGGTTCCATGAACTTTTGAAATTTAAAAATTCTTAGAATCAAATGAGAATAATGATACAATACACCAGAACCTCTGGAGTACTGTCAAAGCAGTTCTAAAAGGAAACTTTAGACTATGAATGACTGCATAAGAAAACCAGAAAGAAGTCAAAGAAACAATCTAATGATGCATCTCAAGACATTTGAAAAAAGGAAACAAACCAAAACTAAAATCAGTGGATAGAAGGAAATCAATAATATTAGAGCCAAAATCAATGAAATTGAGAATACAAAAAACAATACAAAGTATCAATGAAATTAAGAGTTTTCTCTTTGAAAAGATAAAAAAATATTAAGCCCCTTGTCAAACTAAACAAAAGAAAAAGAAAGAAGACACAAGAAAATAAAATGTGATGTTAAAAAAGAAAAATTACCACAGACATCTTAGAAGTTGAGAGAATCATTAGGGGTTATTTTGGAAATTTATACTACAAGATATTTAAATATTTAGAAGAAATGGATTCATTATTTTAAAATTATTTTATTTGTTCTAATAAGTTATACATGACAGTAGAATGCATTTATGTATTTTGATAAATCATACATGAATGGAGTATGATTTCTCCTTTTTCTGTTTGTACATAGTAGGATCACATCCATCATGCAGTCATATATATATATACATGAGGTAATAATGTCTGTTTCACTCTACTATCCTTCCTACCTCCATACCCCTTTTCCTCCTTTCACTACCCTCTACCAAGTTTAAGTAAGTCTATTTTTCCCTAGTGCCCCCTTCCCTTATTGTGAATTAGCATCTCCATATCAGAAAACACATTTGGCCTTTGGTGTTTTGGCTTTGGCTTATTTTGCTTAGAAAGATATTCTCCAACTCTGTTCATTTACCAGCAAATGCCATAATTTCACTATCCTATAAAGCTGAGTAATATTCCATAATATATATATATATATGTGTATATATATATATATATATACATATACACACACACATATCACATTTTCTTTATCCATTCATCTGTTGGAGGATACCTAGGTTGGTTACATAGGTTACCTTTTGTGAGTTGAACTAATATAAACATTGATGTGGCTGCATCACTGTAGTATGCTGATTTTAAGTCCTTTGGATATAAACTGAGGAGTGGGATAATTGGGTCAAATGGTGGTTCCAACTCAAAAATCATAACACCAAAAAACAAATAACTCAATCAATATACGAGCTAAGGAACTGAATAGACACTTCACAAAGATGATATACAATTGATCAACAAATAAATGAAAAAATGTTCAACATCTCTAGCAATTAGAGAAATACAAATTAAAACTACACTGAGATTTCATTTCACTCCAATAAGAATGGCAATTATCAAGAAAACAAGCAACAATAAATATTTGTGAGGATGTGGGGAAAAGGGTACACTGATACATTGCTGATGGGAATGTCAATTGGTGCAACCATTATGGAGAGCAATATGCAGATTCCTCAGAAAATTTGGAATGGATGCAGTTTTTGACCCATACAATCTGCCAAAGTTGAATCAAGAGGATATAGATAACATAAATAGATAAATAACTAGTAATGTGAGAGAAGAAGTAATAAAAAGCATTCCATTGAAGAAAAGCCCAAGACTGAACGGATTCAGCTGAATTCTGCTAGACCTAGGAGAACTAATGCCAATGCTCCTCAAAATTATCCCTTGAAATAACCATGAATGGAACACTTCCAAATTCATTCTATGAAGCCAGTATTATACTCCTACAAAATAGATAAAGTCACATCAAGGAAAGAATACTACAGACTAATATCCTTAATGAACTTAGATGCGAAATCCTTAAGAAAGTATTGGCAAATCATATTCAAAAATATATTAAGAATATTGTATATCATGACTGTTTTAGTCAGCTTTTTTGCTGCTGTGACTAAAAGACCAGACCAGAACAATTTTATAGGAGGAAAAGTTTATTTGGGGGCTCATGGTTTCAGAAGACTTAGTCCATGGGAGGCCAATTCCATTCCTCGAGGCTCCAGGTGAGATAGAACATCATGGTGGAGGAGTGTAGTGAAGGGACACAGCTTACATGATAACCAGGAAACAGACAGAGAGAGGTCTCCATTTACCAGATACAAATATATATCCCAAAGCCTCACCCCCAATTCCCACCTCCTCCATCTATTCCCTACCACTCAGTTAATCCCAATCAGGGGACTAATTCACTGACTGGGTTAAGGCTCTCACAATTCAATCATTTCTCCTTTGAACATTCTTTCATTGTCTCACAATCATAATATCAAAAGTGAGCTTTTGGGGGACGCCTCTCATCCAAACCATAACAATGACCAATTTGGTTTTATCCCAAAGATGCCAGGAAGGTTTAACATATACAACAGTAAGTGTAATTCATCACATAAATAGAATTAAGGAAAAAATTACTTAATCATCTCAATAACTGCAGATAAAATCCTTGAGAAAATTCAGCATCCATTTATGACAAAAATACTGAATAAACTAGGAATAGAAGGAATCCACAACAATATCACAAAGGCTATATATGAAAAGCACAAATCGCCTAGTAATTGTGGAAAAACTGAAAGATTTTCTTTAAAATCTGAAACAAGACAAGGATGTTCACTCTCACCCCTCTTATTAAATGGAGTACTAGTAATTCTAAGCAGAGCAAGTAGGCAAGAGAAGGAAATAAAAGGGATAAAACTATGAAGGTTAGAAGTCAAGTTATTGCTGCTTGAAGTTGAAATGATCCTACACTTAGCAGATCCTAAAAGCTCTACTAAAACACTTGTAGATTGAATAAGAAAATTCAGCAAAGTAGTGGGTTACAGATCTAACATACACAAACTATAGTTTTCTTATCTACCAACACTGAGTCTACTGAGAAAGAAATCAGAGAAATAATTCAATTCACAGTAGGCACAATAAAAAATAAATCTGGAAATAATTATAAAAAAGGAGGTGAAAAATCTCTATGATAAAAGAACTACAGAACATTAAAGAATGAAATTGAAGAACACCTCAGAAGATGGAAAGACCTCCCATGTTCATAAATAAGCAAAATGAATATTGTTAAAATGGTCATATTATCAAAAGCAATACACAGATTCAATGAAATCTCTATCAAATTCTAATGGCATTCTTCACAGAAGTAGAAAAAAGTCCTATAATTTATTTGGAAGGATCAATGACCCTGAACACCCAAGCAATTCTAAGTCCAAGAAAGCAAATGCTGGAGGCCTCATAATGCCTGACTTCAAACTGTACTAAGAAGTTAGAGTAACAGAAATTTCATGGTACTGGCATTAAAAACATATACATAATCAATGACAGAGAACAGAAGACACAGAGACAAACCCACCCAGTACAGTCATCTGATCCTTGACAAAGTTTCCAAAAACATACATTAGATAAAAGACAGCCTTTTAAGCAAATGGTGCTGTTTATCCATATATATAGACAAATGAGACTAGACCCTTATCTCTAGTTCTACAGAAAAATTAATTAGAAATTGATCAAAATCCTAGGAATTAATGCAGAAATTATACACCTCCTAGAAGAAGATGTAGGGTCTAAACTGCTGCATAAAAGCACCGGCAATGACTTTCTCAGGAGAACCACTTAAGTTCAGAAAATAATGCCAAGAGTTAAAAAGTGGGATAACATCAAATTAAAAACTTCTGCACAGAGAAAGAAACAATTAAAAATGTGAAGAGAGAACCTATAGAATGGGAGAAAATATTTGCTAGCTACTTTTCTAACAGAGGATTTATATCTCGAATATATAAGGAATTCAAAAAGCTTAACACTGAAAACAGAAATAACCTAATTAATACATGGTAAATTAATTAAACAGACACGTCTCAAAAGAAGAAATACAAATCGCCAACAAAAACATGAAAATATGTTCAGCACCATTAACAATTGTGGAAATACAAATCAAAACTTCAATGATATTTCATCTTACAAAAGTAAAAATTGCAGACATCAAGAATGTATACAGTGCTCGCTTCGGCAGCACATATACTAAAATTGGAATGATACAGAGAAGATTAGCATGGCCCCTGCGCAAGGATGACA
>JAJEJO010003843.1:104804-168841 GCA_020662805.1 Glaucomys volans
AGAATCACACCATTTGCATATTCATACATACATAGTATAATGATGTTTGTCTACATTTAATACAATAACGTGTAAGTGGTAAACTTTAATGAACATCTGTCAAATAATGGATGAATGTATGACTAACCCAGAGATAAGTAAAACTCACCAAAGAACTAAAAAAAAAAAGAATGTATACAATAATATATGCTGGAGAGAATGTGGAGAAAACGAACACTTTTACAATGTTGACTGGATTGCAAATGAGTACATTCACTATGGAAATCAGTATGGAGGTTGCTCAGAAGATTAGGAATGAAACTTCTATACAGCCCAGTATAACACTCCTTGGTGAATTAGTCATCTTGTTGTAGATAGTGATACATGCATACCCATGTTTTGGCAGCACAATTCACAATAGCCAAACTATGGAACCAGCCTAAGTATCTATCAATGGATGAATGAATTAAGAAAATGTAGTATATATAAACATTGTGATTTTATTCAGTCATAAAGAAAAATAAAATTATGTTATTTCCAGGGAAATAGATGAAACTTACTTATATTAAGTAAAATAAGCTAAATATAGAAGGTCAAGTGTTATATGCTTTTTTTCCCTCATATTTGGAATCTGGAGAGGAAAAGGGAAAATAAGGGGGAGACCTTATGATTATCAAATGGAAATAAGTAGAATAATGGAAAGGGACTGGGAGTGGGGAGAGAAGGGAAAGAGGGAATACTAAGGAATAATATTGACCAAATTATATTGTTTTATTGTGTGCATGCATGAACATGTAGCAACAAATTTCATTATTATGTACAACTATAATGCACCAACAAAAATGTGGGAAAAAAGGAAGGAATCATTATACTATCTAATTTCAATAGGTACTATGAAAATATAGTACTCAATATACACAGTATTTTCATAAAATCAAATGCACTGACCAAAGAAACTCTTAAAGATCCGAAGGGTAATTCCACTCACCTATAGCCAAGAGATTTATAACAAAGTGATGAAGAACACACTTTCCCACAAGTACAATCTCTTCATTAAAAGGTGCTGTAATCCTGGATATCCACATGGAAAAGAATGAAACTCGATTCTGTCTCTCATTCTATAAAAAAGTCAAATAAGAATTGATTGAAGACTTAAAATGTATTACCAGAAACTATTACACTACTAGAAAAAAGCACAAAGGAAATGCTTCAGGACATTTAAATGGGTAAGGAATTTTTAGACAGGAGTTAAAAAGCACAAGAAACAGAAGCAAAAATGGACAAATGGGATTACAAAAAACTAAAAAAGCTTCTATACAGCGAAGATGATCAACAGAATGAATGAACAGCCCAGAGATAAGGAGAACATGGTTACAAATTATACAAAAGATAAAACGTTAATATCAAGAATATATAAGGAACTCAACTCAATAGCAGAAAAGCAAATTATCTGATTTTAAAATGGGCAATATACTAAAGTAGACATTTATATTATAAAAGGCATACAAGTGACTGACAGATGCATGAAAAAATTTTCATGTCACTAATCACCAAGGCAATGAAAATCAAAATACCAGTGAAGTATCACATTACCGAATATAGAATGGTTACTAACAAAAAGACAAATAATAAATGATGGAAAGAATGTGGAGAAAAGGGAACACTTACATGCTTTTAATGGGAATGTATATTAGATAAACTGTTATGGAAAACAGGATGATAGTTCCTCAAAAAATTAAAAATGTAAATATCATATAATCCAGCAAATCTACTGCTAGATTTATATACTAAAGAAATGAAACCTGTATGTCAAAGAGACATCTGTACTCCCATTTTCACTGTATAACTATTTACAGTAGCTATAATATGGAAAAAACTAAGTATCCACCAAGAAATGAATGGATTAAGAAAATGTTATATCACACACACACACACACACACACAATGGGATGCTACTAAGCCACAAAAAATAAAATCATGTATTTTGTAGTGACATGGATGGAACGAAAGATCATTATATTAAGTAAAGTGAAATAAAGGCATATAAAGACAGGTAATGCATGCTATGACTCATGTGGAATCTAAAAAAAGTTATACTCATGAAAATTGAGAATAGAAGGGTGATTACAAGAGTAATGTTGTGGGAGGAACGAGGAAATACTGTTGAATGGGTATTGAATTACAGTTAGGCGTAAGAAGTTCTGGTGTGCTGTTTTGCACAGCAAGATCACTATAGACAGCAGGCAGTGTACAGCAAAATTCAAAAACATAGAAAAAAAGGATTTTGAAATTTGCACTACCAAGAAGTTATATGTTTGAGGAGGTAGATATGTTTAACATTATTTAAACATTACACAATACATACATGTATTAAAACATCATATGGTAGTCCATGTATAGGTGCAGTTTTAGTGTCAATTTTATTAAAAGGAACACAATTTTCATAAAAGAAATAGAGAAATAGAGAAGGCTAGAGAGAGAAAGAGAAAGAAGAGAGGAAAAAAAAGTTAAACAATTGGTCATCAGAAAATTTATGTAATTTCTCAAGGCACTCATTAATTAAATTGGTTATCAGTCTATAAATTCAGCATAAGTTTCTCCAGCTTACCATATCGTATCAGCTATACCAGACTACATCTTTCAATGTCAGATCATTCAGTACAATACTTGACAATTTATGCTATTTTTCCTAAACCTTATGGTCATCATCAGATAGCACTATAATACCATGGTAAATTGGCTGTTTTTCTCTTTTTAGGAATATGAACAACAAACAATCAATTAGGAAGAGAAAGGACAAGAAACAACAAAAACAAGTTTTTAATTATACACTCTGTATTTCAGTGTTATTTAATTTTTTGCACAATTCATCATATATTTTACTCTTTATTCTCAATTATACCAATTCAGAAGTTTATGGAATTATTCTGACCTGATCTTAAGAATAGCAATTATGGTTTATTGGCCATGTTTCCAGAATATTTTACAAAATAATATCCATAATTTGCTGCTAAAAATTGATAATAACCTAATATACTGTGAAAAATCAACTTTCATATATAATTCAATATGCTATCATTTTCCACTAAATTAATGAAGAGAAGATACTTTTAATGGTGTCTTCTTTTTTTTTTTTTTTTTTTGGTACTGGAGATTGAACCCAGGGGCACTCCACCACTGAGTCACATCCCCAGCCCTATTTTGTATTTTATTTAGAGACAGGGTCTCACTGAGTTGCTTTGGGCCTCGCTGAGTTGCTGAGGCTGGCTTTGAACTCTCGATCCTCCTGCCTCAGCCTCCCAAGTGCTGAGATTACAGGCGTCTTAAACACAGGCTTAACTTGGAATTTGTTCTCACATCAAAAATTATAAAATAGAGTAAAAATTATGAAATAAAATTTCCTATATCAAAATACTAGTACCTGACTACAATATAAATGGTTAAGATCATAATTTTATTAGAATATTCTAAAATCAGATTTTGTAATGCACAACATATAAAAATATTTTTTACTTCTTATAGACAAAAGGGAATATTATTTTCACATTACTTTAGATGAAGTAAATAGCTAATATCATTTTTGACATACTTATTGCACCTTGGGCCCAACATCATAAATTTAAGTATCTCCGTGGCTCATGAAACATACAAAACAAATATAAATCAGAATAGCTTAAAATTATAGGCACTAGTGAGGATTTGGGGAAAATCTCAGCTCCAGCACACACTACATTTGAGATAATGAATATGTTACAAACACTTCTGAACCAAAGTTGTTTTTATTTGTTAGAATGTTAATAAGAACCACCTTGTTTAGTTACTGTGAGAATTTAAATATATAATGTATTTAAAAAGACGAACACCAATGAAAGGCATAAAAAAGAAGCCTAATATATAATGGGAATATGTGCTTGCTTTGCATGGGAGTTCAAAGTTTCTCATTCCCCAATGTATCCCAGATTTTCAGATATGTTAATGCAGTATATTATCATTCAGGTTTATATTAATGATATAATAGAGGGAATATAGAAAAGTTATTGAGCTTTGCCAATTGGTGATAGTAGGCACTCATTTTCATAATTTTATCTGTATGTTTTTCTACATTCTAGGATATTACTTGCCCATTAATGGGATATTTTTGTTTCTATAAGTCCATAGAATACATGCTCTAATCCAACGTTTTTCCAATTTCTCTGTCTAGATGAAATTCAGAGAATAAATTTGAATTCTCTCTTTGGACCCTTGCCTATCCGTCCCACCAACATTATGTATCTCTTTCTATTACTAAATGCTAAGAAATCTGAATCTAACCAGGGTATGGATTAATGAACTCAAAACTTGTGTCACCTTGAACTACAGATTTGTCCTAAGACTTTCTGAACCAGAAGTCTAAAATCAAACAAGGATTCAATGAAAAGTACTCATAAAAGTTCTCTGATTATCCTAGATATATTCAGATTGTAACACATGATGAGAGTTAACAATTTGTTAATGGATAGCACTATTTTTAAAAATTGATATAAATCTGTACACAAATAAGAAACAATATGGTGGATTTCTGCCCTATCCTATAACCATAAAGGATATTTTATGTGTATTGCAACTTCAGTTTTCTATGTGTAAAATGTCAACACTTAAAATAGAAATTATATCTAACATTACATTCTCTTTCAAACAGAAATTACATTTAATATTTCAGTCTCCAAATTCTAATAAATTATCAACAGTTTAATGATATTGATTACTAGCAAATAGTAATCGATAAAAATTACTCAGTCAATTACCTTGTTTCTCTCTGTCATAGATTTCTGTTAAGAATTTCTGTAATAATAACATTGAAGCAATAGAAATGTAGAAGAGTTCACCGGGAGGGGTGAGAATATGGCAGATTAGAGAATGGAAGCACTTCTCAGGAGTTCCTCAGCACCAGACCTACAAAGCAGAAAGACTGTTTCTCAGGGAGGTGATTAACTGAGGAATGTTACTGAAATTTAATAGTGAACTGAAAAAAAAAAAAAAAGAAAAGAAAAAGGAAAACAGAAATTTGGTAACTTGAACATAAGATGAACATAAGAAATAACACTTTAGAGATGTGCCAGCTTGGCTGCCAGATATAGCACCTGAGCTGGCAGCTAAGTAGAGCAGGGAGCACAGATAAAAGTGATGAGTAGCCAGTGGAAAAATAATTATTTAAATTATATTTTGGCTTGGGGAAACCTGTGGATTAGAGAGAAAAACCGATTTTAATGGACATAGTGTTGGTAGGGGAAGTGGCTCAGTGGAAGCAAATCCAAAAATAAATCACCCCAGGAATGAAAAGGGTTCCATGAGAGTGGAACACACCAATGGGTATGCAAAATACTTCCAGGCACTGAAAGCTGTTCCCTCATGGTGTGTACAGCTGTGAACAGACACAGGGAATTGGGAACTGATAAAGAAATTATCAGCAGCTGACTAAAAATACCCAAAGGGTGCCTGAACCACAGAGACTGAAAAAAGCACAAAGAAAATTTTACCTGGACCATTCAGCCTCTGTATCTGAAGGCAGAAATCTTTCTTTTTTGATGGTGCCCTATAAGAACTATTGGGAAGACTCCTACAGTGGCCACAGAAGCATGTCTGCACTCCAAGGCAGATACCCAGTAATTTACTTTCATAATTGTTAAGGTGAAACCTGGAGGACTAACCTCTGCTTCACACACACAGCAGTACTAATTCATAAGCACTTCCCAATCTCTCTCACCCTATACTGGAAGATTGGAAGTTGAGAACTACTGCACCTGCCTGGCAGCTAGATGAGGAACACAAAGACCTTGGACTTAACCACTCCCAGACCTTAATCCAAGGACTATAGAGCTAAAAATAAATAAGAAGAATTAAAATTCACCCTTGTTAACAGTTTTGGCCACCACAATGGAAAAAAGCCCTCTGTCTTGAATTATATTTTTTTCTTCTGAATGACCAGTGTTTTATTCTTCTTTGTAAAAATTTTAACTCTTTAATTTTTTAAGCATCATTTCATTGTAATATATTCTTTGGTTCTGAAATTATGTATGTTATTCTGTGAATGTGTGTGTACATTTGTGGATGAGTATGTTCTCACTGTGTGGATAGGTTTTATATATATATATATATACACACACACATACACACATCTTTACTTACACATGAATAGCTGTCTTCTGCACTTGTTTATTATTTAGCCTAGATTTGACATAGTTATGGTTTAAGAATATAAGAATTCAAGTTGTTTTAATATTGCATTTGCTGGTTTGTTCATACCTAGATTCTTGTCTCTCCTATCTCTCCTCTTCTTCACTCTCTTCCCACACTAACTGCTAAAATCCCCTGTTACCTCTTCCAGTTTTATTTTTTCATTATTATCAGTTAATTTGTTTTTCTTTCTCTTTACAGCCAACATTTGTGACCTATTGCCTGCCTCTCCTTTGATAATCTTTATAAACACTTCAATCTTTCTTTTGTTTATAACCTATTTTCTATTACTTAAGAAACTGTAATAACACTGAATAATAGAAACTACATAGTTTGTGGAATTCTTACTCCAATAAAATTGTTGTGATTATTAGTACAGTGGAAGACAGAGTAGACATCTTCTGTCAAATGCCTGCTCTAGCTCACACTTGTTGTTGTTTATTGTTTGTGGTACTGATTTTACATGCTGACCCCACCATTTCTATATATGCGGCAATTAGTGTTACAGATGTTAAAGTTGACACCATACATTTATCTTAAGGCTATATATCTGTTGTGGACATTAGGGCTAGTATGTGCTCCCCATCCCTCTAAGTAGGGCTGGAATGTGATTGGGAAACTTCAAGATCGCAGAGTAGAGATGCTGCTACCAAGAAATACTCACATATTAACAAACCCACAATGTATCTTACCCCATAGATGATCTAGCCCCACCTGAAACATAACATTTCTTCAACTAATAGAACTAGGGAGATAAACCCAAACCCAATATCCTGGCCACAAAGAAAAACAACCATAGGGGGACCTCAGCTCTGAACCCTTGACATATCCTGATATATCAAAAACTGAGAGAAGTGGCACAACAAATAAAATAACTACACACAAAATAACACACACAAAATGGAAGGGAAATGCATCTTAATTAGTGTGCAAGTTCAAGATACCTGAAAACATGAGGGAACAGGCAAACAAATCCACCTACCAAATTCATGATCCCCCAGAACAAATATCACACATATATGGAAGTGGATAAAATTCCATGGAAAGATTACACATAGTAAATTATTAAAGTGTTTGAGGAACTAAAAGAAGATGTAAAGAATGCATTAAGAGAGAAAATACAGGAGAGGTAAGACCACTTCTATAAAGAAAAAGAAACATAGACAAGAAACGAAATAGAACTCCTGAAAATGAAAGACACAATCCATCAAATTCAAAATTCACTTGAAAATATCACCAACAGATTAGACTACATAAAAAGTAGAACATTAACTTTTCAAGACAGAACTTCAGTTCTAGAACACAGGGTACATTAACTTGAGTACACAGAATGCAATAAAAGCAAAAAATTTTAGAGCATATTCAAAATATACAAGAACTATGGGACATCATCAAAAGACTGAACCTAAGAATCATTGGGATAGAAGAGAACATGGAGATACAAGCTAAAGATATTAAGAATATATTCAATGACATAGTCATAGAAGAATTTTCTCTTGTCAGAAATGAGATTGACATTCACATAAAGGAGGAATGTGGGACCCCCAAATAGACAAGATTAAAATAGAATCTCTGTAAGATCCATCATAATCAAATCATCTAACATAAAAAGTAAGAATATAAAAGTCTACAAGAGAGAAAAACCAGATCACATTTAGAAAAAAAACAGTAAGACTCACATCAAACTTCTCAATTCACACCATAAAATTAAGGAGGGCCTGGAATTAGAGTTCTACAGAAAACCATTTACATTCAAGGTTGCTAAAACCCAGCAAAGCTCAGTTTCAAATTCAAGGGGGAAAACACAACTTTCCTTGACAAGAGTAAGCTAAAAGAATTCATGCTTCCAGGTAGAGTAAAATCAATGAATGAGTAGTTCATTGAGTACTCATTCAATGAGTACTTAATGAAAAGTGATACGGTATTAAATATAGCAAAAAAATCTAGCACAAAAGTGCCAACACATATCCATACTAATACTTAATATTATAAAACTCAATTAACAGACATATTAGCAGAATGGATCCAACAAAAGTTCAAACTATATGCTGATTACAAAAGAGTCATCTAGTAAGCAAAGACACTCACAGACTGAAGGTAAAAGATTGAGAAAAAATATTCCAAGTAAATGGAGTCCAAAATAGGCAGAGGCGTTTTTTGAATCTGACAGATTTCAAGCAAAAAATAATTAGAAAAGACAAAGGGCACTACATCCTGGTAAAGGGTACAATCCAAAGGAAAGTATAATTAGAGTAAGTGTGTATGCTGCAAATATCAGGACATCTAATTCCATTTAAAAAATTATCCCTTGACATTAAATATCAGATGGACTACGACACAATAATATTGGGTGATATTAACAAACCCTTATTACTGTCAAGAAGTAAAATCCCTAAAGATATTTCCAACTTAAATAAAAGCATCAATTGGGTCTGGGGATATAGCTCAGCTGGTAGAGTGGTTGCATTGTATGCACAAGGCCCTGGATTCAATTCCCAGCACCACAAAAAAAAAAAAAAAAAAAAAAAAAAGTATAAATCAAATGCATCTAAACACATTTACAAAATATTTCACCTCAAAATAAACTGAATTTACCTTCTTCTCAGCAGTTTATGGAACTTTTTATAAAACAGATCATATTCTAGGTGACAATAACCAATTACATAACCAATGAGATGAAAGATCTGGAGAAACTAGAGATAGAAGAAACTTACCTCAACATTATCAAGGCTACATCTGACAAACTCATATATAACAACATACTGAACAGAGGAAAAGAAAGGAAAGTTTTTATTATAAAATCAGCAACAAGACAACAATGTCCACTCTCACTACTTCTATTCAATATCATTCTCAAAACCTAAGCCAGCACAAGTAGACAAAGGAAGAAAATTAAATGGATACAAGTTGGAGAAGAAGTCGAACTATCATTATTAGCTCTATGACGATCCTATATCTAAAAGATCAAAAAATCCACTGGAAGACTTCTAGAGCTGATCAGTGAATTTGGCAAAGTAGCAGGATACCTGATAACCATTCATAAATTGATAGCTTACCTGTGTTCTTGGATAGGCAGAAATAATACTGTAAAAATGACCACATATCTAAAGGCAATGTACACATTCAATGCATTCCCTATCAAAATACTGATGACATTCTTCAAAGAACCAGGAAAAAAACAGCCTTACAATTCATTGAGAAGAATAGAAGACCCAGAATATCCAAAGCAATCCTGTACAAGAAAAGAAATGCCAGAGGTATCACAGTACCCGATTTCAAATTATACAACAAAGCTATAATAGCAAAACAGCCTTCTCTCTCCCACTCCTATCCTTCCTCTAAAAGTCTTTATTCATTTATTGTTTTTTTTAATTGGTATCATATGGATATAGAGAGAGGTGAAATTCATTGTGGAACTTTTATATTTGTACACAGCATAACTTCATCAAATTCATTCCCCAGTTCTCCACCCTTAACTATCCCTCCTGTTTCCTGTCTTCATCTCTATTCCATTCTCCTCTACTGATCTTTCTTCCATTTTCATGGGATCTCCCCTTTTCCCCTTAATTTTCCCTAGTTTTTGCATGCAAGAGAAAACATAAAATCCCTGAGTTTGGCTATTTTACTTATCTTGCCAATTCCATCCAATTGCCAGAATATGCCACAATTTTATTCTTCATCTTCATGGCTGAATAGGACATAAACTTCCATTGCGTGAATGTGTGTGTGTGTGTGTGTGTGTATAAATTTTCTTTATCCAATCATCCATTTATAGGCACCATATCTAGTTTCATAACTCTATAACTTGGTTGCAGCACAATGTGCTGCTATAAGCATCAATGTGCCTGTTTCACTATAGTAGTTCTTTTGGATAATTACTGAGGAGTGGGAGAGTTAAGTCATATGATAGATCCATTACTAGTCTTTGGAAAATCTTCATACTGCTGTCCAGTGAGGTTGAACTAATTTGCAGTCCAATTAATCATGTATGATTGTACCTTTTTTCTTATACTGTGGACAACGTTTATTATTATTTATTTTCCTGACAATTACTATCCTTACTGGAGTGAGATTAATCTTGATGCAATTTTAATTTACATTTCACTGATTGCTAGAAATGCTGGATTTTTATATCTTTTAGAAATTTGTAGTTTTTGATAGATGTCTGTTTAGTTCTTCTGCCTGCTTATTGATAGGGTTATTCTTTTGGTGTTAAGTTTTTCAAGTTCCTTATATATTCTGGATATTAGTCTCCTGTTGAAGGCATAGCTATCAAAGATGTTCTCATATTTTGTAGATGTTCTTTCTTTTCATGTTATTGGGTTTTTTTTCTTTGCAGAAGATTTTTAATTTGTTGCCATCCCACTTATCAATTCTTCTTTTATTTTAGGCTTTAGGGATGCTTTTGAGGAAGTTGGTATCTATATCAATATGTTGGGCTGTGAAGCTTATGTTTTCTCTTAACAGTTGCAAATTTTCTGATCAAACTTCTAGGTCTTTGATCCACTTTGATTCACTCTGAGTTGGATCAATGAGCACACTGGGTTGTGGCTGGTTTCTGTTGGGTGTTCCTCTGTCGGCCCCTTTGTGGAGTGTACTATCTTTGTATATGCCTAAGGTTCTCTGGTGGCTACTTGAGGTTATCCTCAGGAATTGCCTCCTATGGGTCCATGTATTTAACTGAGAATTGAGTTAACTGGCAACTCTGGAATTCACAGTTGTGGATCTTCCTAAAGGTGCTGAGGCACAGGAGCTACTTCCTTGGTTGCTAGGCTTTTCTCACCAGTCAATTCTTGTTAATCATTGTAGGGCCTGAGTATGTATTCTTGGAGGATGCTGTGGTACATCTGCTGGTTGTTTCTGTTCGGTGTGTGGGCACAGGATGTAAGTCTCAGAGCCAACTTTGACTACTGTGAGACACTGTGCACTTAACTCCACAGGGGCTTCTTTAAAGTTTCACAGAGCTTAGTGGATGTTTGCAAGCAGAAGACCCATGAATGCAATCTATGTAGGTGATCTGTTGTGCAGAAGACTCTACCATGGCTCATGTAGATCAAGGGCATACTATTACTATGAGTAGGATAGAGTACCAGTGGGCCAACCTGTGTCTGAGCTCCTACTGCTAGCTGTTGTGAATTGCTTCAAGCTTGCTCTCCTTCATCAGGACTCCTACAGAGTGGTGCTATATAAATATTTGGTGGCTGTCTACAACTGTGGGGCCTGTTGTGCAACCTCTCTGTGGGTGGTCTGTGACACAGAAGCTTACACTCTGGCTCCTGCAGATAACTGGGGATTTATGCATCTCCATTATGTGGTAGGGTGTCAGTGGGTCCTCCTGCATCTGAGTTTCTGATGACAGTGGTTGGGATTCATGGGCGCCCACTCCCCTCTGCTGAGACTTCTGTGGAGAGTCCCTGCAGTGGTGAAGCCTATGGGTACAGGCTCTCTGTGGGTGATCAATGGCACAAAAGTCTCCAACCTGGCTGTTGAAGATTGCTGGGATTCTGTCACCATGCAATGGGTAGGATATCAATTTGTCTGCCTTTGTCTGAACTCCTGAGGAGGCCTTGCGATGTATTGGGACGAGGTTAGCATTCCCTGGGAGTTCTTTACTCTTGAATCAACTCTACCCTACTCACTTTTCTGAGGCAAGGGTGAAGAGATTTCAGTAAACTTTGGTTAGGAGTGATTCTTCTGCAAGTTCCTTCTAGATAGTTTACTGAGACAACCCATTTCAGAGGTATTCCCTCTGGTTTTATTTGTTACTATCTGAAGGCGGGGATAAGCTGTATGAATTTAATTTCTTCTAGTGAACTGGGTATCTACGGAATCTACAAAATGATTGCCATTCCTGGAATAGCTTTCAGTTCACAATTACTGCTAAACTGTGTGATCTCCTTCACTGTCTTTGCTGCTGCTGTCTTGTATTTACATCATCCGCTTTACTTTTTAGCTGTTAAGAAGTGAGATTGTGGGTTTCACTCTCAGTCCTTTTCTCGTTAGTCCTCGTTCATGATCCACCCTGGTCAGGGTTTGGAAGTCAAGGAATTCTGTACTTATTACCTTTTCTTGTAACTAAATTTCACATTTCCATAAGTCTTAATCTATCTAGTACTGAGTTTTAGGGTATTTACTCTAAAAAAGTAAAGTTAGCTGTACTTTCCTTGCTTTATTTCTGAGCTATGGAGGGGTTGAGGGTTGCTGCCTAGATCTGCTCTGCCATCCTTTGGTTTGGAAAATTTCTGTAGATGAAATTTGGATAATCTCTTTGGAAACAAATAGATGTTGAAATCAAATATGTTGAGAAAGTTCAGTTAGGGAATATTTGAGAAAAGAAATAATTTCAAATATTACTTGTTGCATTCCCTCATCACTTTGAACCTTCCAGACAAGTCTCCTTCAGTCCCATTTCTTCCTCTTCAACAAATCCTTCACATATCTTCAAATTATCCTTTCATAACACACAACTCTATTATTGAAAATTAATTTATCTCAATGAACATAGAAGAAAAAGAAATTTTATTACATTGTTCTTAGAAATGTGAAATATACTTTTCCCACCCCTAACATTCTGTTCCAGGACTTATCTTGAACTGTGTGTCATCTATCTCTACTTGATGCTCATTACTATTCTGAAGCATTAGAATTTTTTTCCCACTTTCAGAATATTTCCCACATGTACGTTTTATACATTTGTCTTTTTCTGAATAAAATACCTCACTCCAGGATAATCTATGCATCCATATGTTGTAATATTTTACTTATTCTTACAGTTCCAACTTAGTTAATATCCTGCTTTCAGTATACACATTTTTATACATTTCTTTACCTTTCAACTGATAAATCAGCTGTATACAAGTTTCTCATCAGTATACACTCCCCAGGAGAATAAAAATATATTTTACTTATTTTTGTATCTTCACTGTCTAATCCACTGGAACATAGCAAATCCTTCAGAAAATTGACTGTAAAATGTCATAATACACCACATTATAGAAAATAACCATTCATACAACAGAATCCAATTTTGTTTACTTATGCACATTCATATACTCATTCATTTATCAATGTTTGGATTGAAACTCCTGTATTTGTTGTTGCATTTACACATCCATATATTTCCAAAGGAGTACTTCACAAAGTAAGGTGTGAGCCTGTTCTTGTATTTGTTCTTGTTTAAAAGATGCATGCATCAGTCTGGTAGAGCCTGAAAAGGTCACTAACATTATAATTATTTTAAATCCCAACAATTATAATGTTTTTATTTATTTATTTTACATTTTAATTTTTTATTTGTTCTTTGTAACTAAACATGACAGTAGAATTTATTTTGACAAACATGGAGTATATCTTATTCTAATTAGGGTCCCAGTTTTGTGGATGTACTTGATGTTGAGATCCATTGTGGTGTATAATATGTGGCTGCTAACACACAACAAAGGATGGAGAGGAAGAATAGAAATTCAGTGGATTAGATCAAGGGGAGTAAACGGGAAGAGAGAGGGGATAGGAATAGGAAAAACAATGAAATGAATCTGACATAATTTTCCTTTTTTTTTTTACTTTAAAGGTAATTTAGACTTAGATATAACCACATGTTACTCTAGAACACAAGCTCTTTAGCTGATTAATACATGTCTGTCACTTCCAAGTCTTATGTGATTCTCAGGGAATACATTGTGTATCATATTATAAAGCCCATTGTGTCATTGTGTCATATTAGAAGAGACCAACTACTTTCACCAGTTCTCTCCTCAGTGCTCTTCTAAAAATTCCAAATAATTTTTTCCCTCCACTGATTTCATTTTGGGGACAGATTTCAAGGCTAAGATTTTCTTCCAGGAGAACAATAAATCTAGACTAAACAAAAGCTAGAATAAGAATGCCTGTATCTAATATGTCTGAATTTTATATATTAACTGAGGCCTGTAATTAAGAAGAAAGTAGGTGGTAAACTATACTAAAAAGCATCTTGGAGAAATTTCTCATTGAATTAAATATTAACCAAGAAATCTGGTCCTAAATAAAATATTCTGTGTCTAGTTTGTAGATTGGTATAGAGGATTACCAATAACATAGCATTTCTGTTCAAAAGACTATTTGGGAACTTTTCCAATAACTGAGTTCCACTGAACACCTGGAGTAATTCCACAGCCTGGTTAAGTAGCCTGCAGAGCCAGTAATAATTGAAAATAATCATATTTTAGTTGTTCATGTGGATATGTGCTGTAAATGAATACATAAGCGTTATGTATATTGCTTTATATTAACTCACCTTTTTAAGGTTGTACAGAAATATTTATCAACAAAATACCATACTTACGTTTTTTTCTTGAAGAGATTTTTTGAATTCATTACTAAGTTTTACCGAATTTTTGAAAGAACTCTCCCTGACTGAACAGACCTAAAATTAATAAAATAATGACATCATATAATTATTACTAGTGTATGTTAATAGACTCATGCAAGGAAAAACAAAATCATAGGGCTAAGAGAAAGAAGTAATTAACCTATTCCTTTCAACCTAAATTATGCATCTTTATGATCTTATATAGTCTTACAGGTTTTAATGAATTTTATTAATAAGTTTTGTATACAGGAGGTCACATCTGTATAAGCTTAAAACCACATAATTTTATGAAGTCATCAATTTTTTTCAAATATATTATGTTCAGAAGAATATATTACTGAGAAAATGTTATCTGGAAAAATGTTCCTATGAGCATTCTAAAAATACAGAACTTCAATAGCACCAAATCTAGAGTAACTTAAAACCTCTCCTCAACACACATAAACACAGTCACACACACACACACACACACACACACACACACACACATTTTCCTTATATATATACCCAACTAATTCATATATAACCATGACCATAGCTGATGCCTATGTTTTTTTTTTCTAAAGACTGAATAGCACATTTTGGTCCTTTGAATCTAGTAGGAACAATTTAATTTTCACACATGTGCAAGCAACAATTAAAACGTACTAACATTGAGATTCAGAGAAGTAGTAGTATTTCCTATAGAACACCATTTTTCTGTTCTTCAGAGTTCAATGACAGTCTAGGAGTTTAACCATCATAGATCAGTGCATGGCCCATCTATTTAAATTAAGATTTACTCCATTAATATATTTGAGTCATCTGGTTATGTAATTGGAATGCAGCTGTAGTGATAACATTGACATTGCATTATTTGACTAAAACTTAGCTCTCCTATTCAAATGTAAAGTTAATTTGAGCAAGTGTTTGAAGATTTTGTTCACTGTCAAACTCTTATTATATAGGAGGGTGCTTTTTGAACAGTGTTTCTACCTACTCTATCCTAGCTATGTTATCAATATAGTTGTCAGTGATCCTTCTAAAACCCACTGAATCATGTACAAAAAAAATCTAATTATATTCCTTTTCAGTCAGAGTAAAATTATGAGACTTTAAAATGAATAAGGCATTCCATCATTTGCTTGTATCACCCCCAACTCCCTATCTTCATGTTCTACCTGTCTTCCTCTTGCTTAGTTTTAACAGCTCTACAGACCTCTTTATTGTTTCCTAAATCAAAATAAACACATTCCCTAGGGATTTTGTGCATCTTATTTCTACTCTCCAGAACACTTTCCCTAATAGCTACATATCTACTCTCACTTTTTAAAAATATTTTCTCGAATGCCACCTTGTCAATAATGTTTTCCATTATTCCCCATTTAAAATCTCATTGCTTCATCATCACTACTCCCCCATCAACAGCTGTTGCTCAGTATCTTCCTTACCAGCAATATTTTCCCCATAGCACTGATATATGTTTTATTTATTTACTTGATGTATGTCTTTCTCTATGGTAAGGTAAACTTTAGGACAACAGTGATCTTTATCTGTTTTGTTCTCTGCTAAATATCTAGTTTCTACAATAGTGCATGCATGAGTGAGTCACACAAATCAATCAATCAATCAATGAAAGATTTATACCCAAGAAGGGACTTTTTAACTTTTATTTTTTCTTTTCACTTTTTTATTCGTGCATTATAGTCGTTCATGATGGTGGATTTTGTTGTTGCATATGCATGTATGCATACAATGTAACAAAATAATTTGGTCAACATTATTCCCCAGAACTTCCTCCCACCCCTGATCACTTTTCTTTACCGATCTCCCTTTGATTTATATTAGATTCCCCCCACCACACACACCCTTCTTTCCTCTTTCTAACTTTCACATATGAGAGAAAACATAGGACTCTTGATTGTCAAAGTTTAGCTTATTTCACTAATGGTCTCAAGAAGAAATGCAAATGGCACACAAATACATTTTTTTAAATGTTCAACATCATTAGCAACTAGGAAAATTCAAATCAACCTACACTGAAATTTCATCACATACAAGTCAGAATGGCCACCATCAAGAATACAAACAACTAGGCATGGTGGCCCACTCCTGTAATCCCAGTGGCTCAGGAGGCTGAGGCAGGAGAAGCGGATATTATGAAAACTAGGCATTGGATAACTGAAATATTTCATCTTTCAAAAATAAATCTTTAATATTTTTGCTATTCTAATTGGCTTATTTTCCCCATTTTATCATTTATCTTTCCATCAGGGATACTTGCTATTAATTAATGCAATTTAATATATATTAAACTCTTGGGCTGGGGTTGTGGCTCAGTGGTACAGTGTTTGCCTCGCATGCGTGGGGCACTGGGTTTGATCCTCAGCACCACATAAATAAATAAAATAAAGACATTGTGTCCATCCAAAACTAAATATATATATATATATATATATATATATATTAACCTCAATGTTTCACCTAAAATTATAATAATTCAAAAAAAAATTTTTACAGACTACATTTTGATTCATTTTACACAAATAACATTTACTTTTCTTATTGAAACATTAATAGTTTATTTTGATGACAGTATATTTGTAATAGTACTTCTTTTCAAGTATTATATTTTGGTTTGGGATAAGGAATTTAAGTCATGGCAGGGTCGATAAGATCACTAAAATCACCAAGTTAAAAGCTATGCAATATTGGGTAAGTCACATAACTTACACTTTAGCTAACCTTTTACAAGGTATGGATAATATAATAACATCTACCTCAAAGGCTGATGTAAGATTTAAATTGTGTGTGTTTGTATGTAGGATGATTTGCATTGTTTCTATAATCTCTTTTTAATGAGGTATTTGTCAATATTTTTAATGAAATTTTTAATTTCTTGCTACAGTTTAGAGCCACCTCTTTTATCGACTCACTCTGTTTTATTCATCTTTTAAAGTTATATTAACATCAGCAAATAGTACCAAACTTAAGAATTACAGGGCATTCTGTATCTATAAACTGTTGCTCAAAGATCAAAGTCTTCATTCACTCCTACATACTTCTGATTATATTTGTTCCTTTTGTCCATTCCACTTATTCATGCAATGTTAGAACTTACAGGAATACTATGGCATTCCAATGGGCATTCTTCAAGAAAGCATTGACAACAGCTTCTTGGAAATTCTTTTTTCACTGTTCCATGACTAAACTCATACTATTTTAATTAAAATAAAGCTGAGATTGTAGAAACTTGTCACCATAGAGCCTGCTAAATGTAGAAAAAGGCTTTATATCCAAATAGCAAAAATAAAGAATTACAGGTGTGCTCATTCCAGTGCTAGTGCATGCATGCACACACATACATGCATATATATGCACATTAATAATAATAAGGCTCATATAATACCCTTGAAAGAGATATGCAGTTCAATTTGGAACAGTTTTCCTTTACAAAATAAATGTCATCTATAAATTTAAACCTAAATTATAGTTCTTGATTTTAATTTCTACTTGGCATCACAAAAATGTTGATAGTTTACAGTTTGAACTAGGTTTCTACAGATATAATAATTAAATTAGTATCATTTTTCCCTAAAGGAATTCAGTGCGAAAGAAAAATTCATAAATTTTAACATCAGTTGAACATTGAATTATTTCTGGTCTTTCTAATAAAGAAAAGAGACTAATGATAGTTCAGCCAATGATGAACTATGTTTAGAAAAGTATACACCTTGCTACAATATAAAGGTAACAAAATATTTCTACAATTACCTAACACATATATTGTACTATTTTCAAAAACCTAGTCAATTTTGTAGCATGATACATTTAGGAACATGACAAATTTTAGAAAGATACATGTGGGTTATGCATAGTGCAGAATTTAATTAAATATTGTTATTTTGTAGACATAAGTAAAATTAATCTAAACACAAGCTTTGGAAAAAATTTACACACAACTAAGTACATACCTAATCCAATAAAAAGGTTAAGAATATTATTTGTTATAGAAAGACCTTATTTCAAACAGGTGTATCTGTACTTTTCAACAATAAAGTTTTATCTAAATTTACCAGCACCAATGGGAAAAAGTATACCTGGAAAAATAACCAATTATGGTCACAAGAAATCATTTTAGTTACAATTAAAATAATTGCAATATAAATATCATCTGAAATTATATAAAATAACAAGGTTTCTTCTGAATTTTATTCAGAAAACTATTTCAATCAGAAAAAGAAAAATACATTGTTTTTGTGTAGAGCAAATTAAATTTTCAACATCAGTTCAAAGTAAAAATAATCCAAAATGAATGCAGGAGATAATTAGCTGTAGAAGAAACTGAAATCATTTTAAACCTGTGGATTGAAAGAGTCCTTTCTCTGAGGAATAATACTACCTCTGTGTAATGAACTGCAATATAAAAGAGTTCAATTGTTTGCAAACTATTCTTACCAATAATGTGACTTGCACTGTCAGACAAGATACAGTTCAGGTACGCACAAGTTAAAAAATATAATAATTCCTTAAAAACTCAAATTTGTACTATGCTCAACAGAGTTCTCATTTAGTTAATACTTTCCTTAAAAAATTCCTTGAAATAATAAGATACCTTTTTGGATTGAAAGTGTATGCTTTAGAGAAAATTTTCTCTTCAACATTTCAGGAACATCTCTTTTAATGGTTCTTTTTAAAGTTGTTACACAGAAAAATTATAAGAGAGTTCAGATTCTTTTATTCTATAGTCAAAGCGTACTGTAAATCAGAGCCTTTCTCCTCTTTTGCTTCCTTACTCATACTTATAGCTTCTCACACATAGTAACTTAAGAGCACATCCCACATATAACTGATGTGAATAAAATTACTGATGATATCAACTTTAAATACGTGTTTTTTGGTCAACATTTTTTTCAAACTTCCCTGAATAAAATATTTTTAAATTTTCATATATTATGGTTATCAATAATAAATTATTCCCAGTCAATAAAACAAGTCAATATTGCTAGGATCAATAGAGAATTGTGGAAGAGACTGGAATTCTGATTCCAGTTATTACCAACTTAGAGCCTAATGGTCAAAGTCTTGTCTTTCTCACTTACTCCCTTCCCCCCCAAAACAACTATACACAACACAAAAGTAAACAACTATGTAACAGTACTAAAGAATTAATAAAACAGAAAGATTTTGTTAATGCAATGTTAGGGGCTCACATTCTCTTAAAGGCACTGAGATGAACAGCTATACAAGTAATTCTCTCTTTCTGTGGCTTTCTGGAGCTGAGTACACAGTACACCAGCATGCAATCAGAAGCATAGAGAAAAAAATTGTAATTTCTGTTACCTGGGTAGTGAAAAACTAATCTTGCAATTGGCGAACACTGAATTGAATTGATAGAAGCCAGAGAAGGTATTGCCAAACTGTCCACATGTATTTCTGATTCCCACTCAACTGTACATGAAGGGAAGAGACTTTAAATGGTCCAACTAAAAACAATGATCTGCACATAGCTAGGAGTGCTGCCACAGAAACAATGTGTGGTTCAAGAACAGCTAAAAACTTACTTGATAAAACAGTAGTAACACTCATTTGAGAGAAATAATAGAAACTAAATTCTCCACAATTCAGCATTGATAACATCCAGGATACACTGTAGAATTACCTAAAGTGAAGAAAAAAGGAAATGAAGAACAATCTGAGATTAAAAAGATGATTGTACTAGAAGACAAGGACTTTTGTCTTGCTTCTAGATTGATTCATTTATCATTATATAATGTTCCTTTTTGCTTCTAGCAATTTCCTATGATCTCCATTATATCAGATATATATATATATACATATATATATATATATATATAAAATCTTCCCTTTGTAATTAATGTTTGCATGGTATATTTTTCCATTTTTTTACTTTAAACCTACCTATATCATTGTCATTGTGTTCAAAATGAGTTTCTTATAGACAACATATTATTGAAGTAATTAGCAGCCTACTGATATTGACATTTTACCACTTCAGGTGAGGTATAAAAACTTTACATCCATTAGGTTGCGTTACTACAACAAAATTAGAAATATAATTTTAAGTATTTCATCTATATGCATTGAGGACCATCTTTGATGACAGTACAATATTTGCTTTGATCATCAACCATAACTTAAGTAGTTCATGAGGACTCTATTAATGATAATAAAGCTCTTCTATGTACCTTTATTTTTACAGATTTTAATGTTCACATATTTTTGCATTCAAAAGCCTTCTGTTTTCATTTCTTTTTTAGAGTGTTTCTCTTAGTAATTTTAATGCAATGGCTGACTACCCTTTTTATTACTGAAAGATATTTTTGCAAGATATTCAATTTTCAATGAACTGTAAATTCTCCCATGTTTCCAAAATAAAATCACAATATTTCTTTTTTAAACCTTGTTTTAGTTGTTTATTTTTTGTGTTGCTGAGAATGGAACCCAGTGCCTCACATGTGCTAGGCAAATGTTCTACCACTGAGCCATAACCCAAGCGCCAATTATGATATATCTTAATGTGCTTTTCTTTGTTATTTTTTTTTGTTTGATTGTTTTTGGCTTTGTTTGTTTTTTTAGTACTTGAAATTGAACCCAGGGTGCTTAACCATCGATCTATGAGACAGTGTCCTTACTAAGTTGTTAACTCTGGCATCAAACTTATAATTCTCTTGCCTCAGACTCCCGCAACCCTTAGATTACAGGGCTGTGCCACAATCCCAAGTGTTTGTTTTTCATTCAAGTTTTTCTAATGCTTTTTTTTAGTTCCACTATCTTTGTACTGGTTTCTTTTACTTCACTAAGGCAGATGTTCGGTCTTTTGTTATTTTCCCACAGGTCCCTAAGGTTGTTTTGTTTTTGTTTTTGTTTTTGTTTTCATTTTCTTTTTTTTTTTCAGTCTGTCAGTAATTTTTTTTTTCTCTTGTTCAGATTCAGTATATTGTACTACTCTTATCTGGTTCACTGATTTTATCCTCTTTCTTTTCCACTCTATTTTGAGACTATTTTACAAATTTTTGTTATTCTATTTTTCAGTTCTCTAAGTTTCCTTTGATTATTTTTATAACTTTAAATTATTTGCTGTGATTTATTTTTGTTTTAAGTAAATTCATAACTGCTTATTCCAGCCTTTTTATGATGGTTTCTTTATAATCTTTTTCAAATAATTTTAATATATGTTTCATCTTGGTATTGACATATATTATGAGCTCAGTTTTAATGCCCCAAATTCATATATTGAATCCTTAACCAGCAGTACCTCACCATGTGAGTGTCCTTGGATACAGGATTTTTTAAAAAGTCAATTAAGTTCAGTGACCTCCTTAGGGTGGGCCCTAACCTATGTAACTGGTATAATTTAGAAAAGAGAGAATTTTCATTCAGACAGACATATAAAGATGACCACATAAAGACATAGGGAAAAGATGGTCATCAACAAGCTAAGGAAGAGTCCTCAGAAGAAATTGCTAGTGACACTTTTGTCTTGGACTTTCAACCTTCAGAACTAGAAAAAAAATAATTTCCACTGTTTAATCCCATGGTAGTCTGTTTTGGGTATGAAGAGTAGCATCTAATTGTACCATAAACATTTTACATATTACTTGAGAATCTATTTATTTCATCCTCTTTTTAACAGGCAATTAACCTGTTGAAGTGTATCACACTGCATTACTGCAAATGGCTAATGTGAAATCTCAGTTCTTGACTTTTCCTTACCTATATCGTCAAGGTAAAAAATAGAACACTGGTTCACATTGCCTCATTGCCTTTATGTGGGATGAAAGATTGACTTCTTTTCCTGGGTCTGCTACTACTAGGGGAGTGGAATCATATGATTAATTTACACTGTCCTGTTGTTTAAGACTCACCTTCCCACTGACACCATGAAGGGAGGGAGAGATCAACTATTCATGAATCTAGCTTCCTACCACATTACACTTCAGTGTTAATACCAAGTTGAAGAGAGGATTAATCTTCCCCCTTGTTATGGTTTGGATGTGAGGTGTCCACCAGAAGCTCATGCAAGAAGGTATGGAGGAGAAATGATTGGGTTATAGCCTTAACATAATCCCTGATGGGATTAACTGTCTGATAACTGGAGGCAGGTGGGATGTGGCTAGAGGAAGTGGTTCATTGGGGGCGGGATGGCTATGTGGTGTATATTTTGTAACTGAAGATCAGCGCTCTCTCTGTGCTTTCTGATCGTCATGTGAGCTACTTCCCTCTACCACACTCTTCCGCCATGATATTCAGCCTCACCTTGAGCCTTGAGGAATGGAGCCTGCTGTCTGTGGATTGAGACTTCTGAAACCATGAGCCCCCAAATAAACTTCTCCTCCTAAAATTGTTCTGGTCAGCTCTTTAAGTCACAGCAGCGAAAATGCTGACTAAAACTCCCCTGGACCTCACTGAATTCAGCATTATGGGGAAACTGTAGTGCTAAATTCTACCAATTTATAGCCCTTCCTGCATTCATTGTGAGGAGAGACTCAGTCACTGGAAAGAACATTTTAAAACAATGATTGAAATAATTCTCAATGAATTAAAACAGAACATGTTTTCACCACATGAAAATTTCAGAAAAGGAAATTTTCAGCAGACAAACACAAGCAATAAAAAATAACCAAATGAAAATTCTGCAACTCAACATTTTCCCAGCAACATTCACTAAAAAAGGATGTCTTTTCTCCAGTGTTTGTTTTTGCCACTTTTATGAGTGCATCTTATGGACTTGTTTCTTTATCTCCTATTTTAGGACTATATTTTGCATGGTTCTTTAAAATGTGTCTTTGAATTTTTATGGAAAATGCATTGAATCCATAGATTATTTAGGGGAATATGGCCATTTTGATGATATCAATTCTGCATATTCATGAATATGGTAGGTCTTTCCAAGTTCTAACATTCAATTTCTTTCCTCAGTGCTCTATAATTTTCACTGAAGAGATATTTCACCTCCTTAGTTACATAGTCACAAAAATTTAAAACCAAAATAAGTACTAATACTCACTCACTAAAATAACAAAACTTAAAAAGAAACACAAACATGAATGAATGAGTAGAAAAAAATAAATAGTATATCTCTACCACGTGCAATTATTCAGAAAATAAAAACAATATAATTATCTACAAAATAGGTAATTTTAAAATGCTCTGCTAAGGGAAAGAAATTAAAACCAAAGAAAATACACTGCATAATTTCATTTCCAGTCTTCAATCACAAGTTCACAGATACCTTCTGAGAAATGTGAAATTAGGCAATTTCGTCATTGTGGAAACATCATAACATGAACTTATACAAATTCAGTTAAAACAGGTCACTCTCTCAACACAGCTTTGTGATTCAATCTAGAGATGCAGTACACATGAAATGAGGTTGCTGCTTGCATAATACAACACACATCTTTGCAGAAAGTATTTGTCTAATTAGTAGAAGGAAGATATTCTAAAATAACACTTAAAATTTTAATATAGATGTATTGTCAACAAGTAACAGTCATTTTATAATCTGATATTAGGTAATTTACATAATTTTATGTGCTACAAATTTATGTAACAGTACTCACAGTAGGTTTGTTTATGCTGGAAACACCACAAACATTGTGAACAATGTATGACACCATATTACAATGGCTGTGTCTCCAGTAAATGATATGAATTTTTCAGCTTCATTATAATCTTAGGGGACCACTACTGTATATGTACTCTATCATAGATGTGGCACATCATTATGTGGCACATGACTATATATGACATTTTAGAAAAGTCATAACTGTAGGACAGAAAGAAGATCTTTGATTGCTTATGATCCATAATAAGAAGAGGATATCAAATATGAAAGGCAAGAGTAAGTAGAATGCTTAGAGTAAGAGAAAAGTTGTATAATCTGTTTCTGGATAAAGCTTCATGATTACATAAAATTATAAAACTTCACTAAATAATTCAATTAAAATTAGTTAATTTTATTATATGCAAATATAACTTCAATAAAAATATATAAATTATGCCAAATAATTAAAGACTGATTTATAGAATTATTGTCCTAAATGAAAGAAAATCTTGGAATTTCTATTTTCATATCATCCACTAAGGCATACTTACTCTCAAGTAAAGCAAACATTTTTTTTTCCCTTTAGGTGCCAGGGATTGAACTCAGGTGCACTTGACCATTGAGCCACATCCCCAGCCCTTTTTTGTATTTTATTTAGAGACGGGGTCTCCCTGAGTTGCTTAGTGACTCGCTTTTGCTGAGGCTGTCTTTGAACTCGAGATCCTCCTGCCTCAGCCTCTCCAGTCACTGGGATTACAGGCGTGCGCCACTGCACCTGGCTCAAGTAAAGCAAATATTTTTGAAGCGTTATTCTTACTTTAAATGTTCTTTGCAGTATTTCAATGAGAATCTGTCAATAAATCCCAACCAACACAATAATATGAAATCTCATGCAGTCAACCAGAGTTCTTTCATAATGTAAAATTGTCACGATTAACTTGGATTGAAAATTAACTATATTAATGTGACAACACATCTGCCTCAAAACCAAGAGAAAGTATTTTCAAGAGTATTCCTTCCTATGGACATAGTTTTAAGCAATATATATTAGAATATTAATAAAATAATAACATTATTGGTTGCTTTCTAAAATCTGAGATCCTCAAAAATACCAGCAACATAGAAAATGTCTGAAAAATCACAACATAAAGTCTGTTTTTTAAATGTTTCATTACATTCATACTGATACAAAATTATCACCAATCCAGTGGTTTTCCAATTTTTCATTAAATCTTATAGTGAGACATTTTGTTAAAGAAATTCTCATGATTTAATCAGAGTGCAAGGGATTATTTAAGGAGTAATCTCAAAAGAGTACAGAAAAGTGGAGTTGAGATATCTGAACATTTTACACAAAAGCATAAGGATGCACAAAAGTAATAATGTTTAAAAGAGGAAAATAGCCAAATCCCAAAGTGTCAGAAGAAAAAAAATAAAAAACACATTTTCATTGGCAAATTTTGTGAAGGTATGGGAAATGGTGTCATGAGAGACCTTTAGATTCAGGAGAAGTACATTGAAAAAGTGGAGGAAAGAGAAGATGTTGTTATCCCCTGTCTCTCATTCTCAATCATCCATGCAGTTTTCCACACTCAGTAGACACCCTGACTCTTGTTCAGTACAATATTACAACATTTTGGGTTTACTTTATAACATTATAGGTTTATTTTCTGAGAAGCATAAAATAGACTTTATGAACTGAAGTATATGTATATAAAATTTATATATATTTTATATATTTTTCCAATCCAGAGACATGATATTAATGCTCAGAAATAAATTTTTTTAATATACTGACAATATAATTGTTTTCCTCTTGCAGTTATCAGTTTTCTTCCCAAGGAAACACCCCAGGGTGATCACCCTAATGTGAAAATGGGAAGGAACATATGCACACAGAATTTTAGTGGTCGGGTTTTGATAAGAAAGTGACCATTTCACTAGATATTTGGAAGTGTTTAATATAATAGAAGCAACAACTGAAAAAAAGTAAGAGTATTTAAAAAACAATATTAAGAGAGAAAAACATTAAAGTATGAATATTCATCTCAAAATCTAAGAATATTAATTTTTATTAATCAAAAATATCCACAATGCTAATATTTAGAGAACCAAACATTACTCTTAATAATGAAAATTTTCAAATAGGAAAAATTCTATGAATGAGATGAAAGATAAAACTAGTCTTATTTTTCACATACTATAATCAAAAACATTGAGATAAAGAAAGATTGCAAAGTCACAGGATAGAACATCACACAAAAGTCACTAGTGTTTCTACAGACTAATACAGAACTACCTGAAAAAGAAATTAAGAGAAAAATCTCATTTATAATATCTAAAAAAGTTAAAATACCTAATAATAAATTTCAATAAGGAGGTGAATCCTCTTCAGTGAAAGCTACAAACCACTGATGAAAGGACTTACAGAAGATATAAATAAAGGAAAATATATCTCATGTTTCTGGATCGGAAGAGTTGATACTATTAAAATTTCCATACGTCACAAAGAGATCTACAGATTCAATGCAATCCCCAAAGTAATAATATCATGCCTACTAGGTTTAAAAAAAAAAAGGATATTCAATTTGTATGAAACAAAAAAAAACCCTGAAGAATCAAAGCAATCTGTATAAAAACAAACTAACTTAGCTGGTGCTATCACACTACATTATTTTAAAATATACTACATAGTTATGGCAATTAAAATAGCATGATATTGGCGTAAAAACAGACACACAAAACAATGAGATAAAATACAGCATACAGAAATAAAACCACACATTTTTAGCTAACTGATTTTTGACAAAGGAGACAAGAATATATAATGAAGGACAATCTCTTCAATAAATGGTGATAGGAAAACTAGATATCCACAGGAAGAATAATGAAATTAGATTTTTACCTCTTACCAGTTAGAATTATCAACTCACAGATTCAAGATATAAGAGTGGAAACCATAAGAGTGTTAGAAAAAAATATAGTGGAAATGTTTCAGGACATTTGCCTGGATAAAGACTTTTTGGATATGATGTCAATTACACTGGCAACTAAAGTAAAAATTCATGAATGGACTTGCATTAAAATAAATAGGTTCTGCAAAAGAAATGAAATAACAGAGAGAAGAAATGACCTACAGAAAGGAATGAACTATTTTCAAAGTATACATTTGAAAAGGGGTTAATATTCAGAACATATAAGGAATTCAAATAACTCAATAACAAAACCAAATAGTCCAATCATAACATTGTCTAAAGATCTGGTTAGATATTTTTAAAAAGAAGACAAGCAGAAAAGCAACAGATACATGAAAAAACAAGTTCAACATCACTAATCAAGGGAGAAATGCAAATCATACCGCAATGATATATCACCTCAATAAATTTAAAAGGCTAGAATTAAAAAAAGTAAAGATGACAAGCTATGACAAGGATCAGGAGAAAATAAAACCCTTATTCACTGTCATTAGAAAAGTAAATTAGTGAAGTCATTATGGAAAACAATATGGTGTCTACTATCATGTATAACTAAAAGGAACAATTAAAAAATAAAGAAAAAAACAAAAATAACAACATCGTAGTTCTTCAAAACAGTAAAATCAGAAGCACCATATGATCTATCAATCCCACTACTGGGCATGTATCCAAAAGAAATTAAACCAGTATGTCAATGATTTTCAGTCAGGCACAGAAAGCTAAACACTGCATGACCTTACTAATATGTGAAATCTAAAAAACACGTTGATATCTTAAAAGTTGAGTGTACAATAATGATTACAGCAAATAATGGAGATTATGTGAGAAGGCAATGGGTGAGAGGTTGGTAAATGGGTTACAATGGTATACCTAAGAGGAAAAAGTATATTTTGTTCTTTGGAACAACAGAGTGAATATAAAGTATAATAGATTATGTATTTGAAAATATTTAAAATAAATCAAAAGTAAAACTTTTAGAAAACTGAATAAAGAAACTGAAGTAGATCTTAGACATGGAAAGACCTACCATGCTCTTGGATAGGTAGCTTTAATATTGTCAAAATGACCATATTACCAAAAGCAAGGTGCAGATTCAATATGATCCACATAGAAATAACAAGGACATACTGTGAAGGAGTAGGTGAAAAAGAACCCTAAAGCTTATAGGGAAGCATAAATACCTAGAATAATCAAAACAATACTGAGCAATAAGAATGATTCTGAGTACTTGGTAGATTCTGGAGATTAGTGCTCTGTCCGAAGTGTGTGTGGCAAAGATTTTCTCCCACTCTGAAGGCTCTCTCTTCACATTGCTGATTGTTTCCTTTGCTGAGAAGAAGCTTTTTAGTTTCACTCTATCCCAATCATTGATTCGTGCTTTTATTTCTTGCGCTTTGGGAGTCATGTTAAGGAAATCTGGTCCTAGGCCAACATGATGAAGATTTGGACCTATTTTCTCTTCTATTAGGTGCAGAGTCTCTGGTCTGATTTCTAGGTCCTTGATCCACTTTGAGTTGAGTTTTGTACAGGGTGAGAGATATGGGTTTAGTTTCATTTTGCTGCATATGGATTTCCAGTTTTCCCAGCGCCATTTGTTGAAGAGGCTGTCTTTTCTCCATTGTATGTTTTTGGCTCCTTTGTCAAGTATGAGATACCTGTATTTATGTGGGTTTGTCTCTGTGTCCTCTATTCTGTACCATTGATCTACCTGTCTATTTTGGTGCCAATACCATGCTGTTTTTGTTACTATTGCTCTGTAGTATATTTGAAGGTCTGTTATTGTGATACTCCCTGCTTTGCTCTTCTTGCTAAGGATTGCTTTAGCAATTCTGGGTCTCTTGTTCCTCCATATGAATTTCATGATTGCTTGCTCTATTTCTATAAGGTCCATCATTGGGATTTTAATTGGAATTGCATTGAATTTGTATAGCATTTTTGGAAGTATGGCCATTTTGACAATATTAATTCTGCCTATCCAAGAACATGGGAGATCTTTCCATCTTCTCAGATGCTCTTTAACTTCTTTCTTTAGCGTTCTGTAGTTCTCAGTGTAGAGGTCTTTCACATCTTTTGTTAGATTGATTCCCAAGTATTTTATTTTTTTTGAGGTTAGTGTGAATGGGGTAGTTTTCCTAATTTCTCTCTCAGAGGATGCATCACTTACAAATAAAAATGCATTAGATTTATGAGCATTAATTTTATATCCTGCTACATTGCTAAATTCATTAATGAGTTCCAGTAGTTTTCTGGTGGAATTCTTAGGATCTTCTAGATAGAGAATCATGTCATCAGCAAATAGGGATAGTTTGATCTCTTCTTTTCCTATTCGTATTCCTCTAATTTCTTTGGTCTGTCTAATTGCTCTGGCTAGAGTTTCAAGAACGATGTTGAATAGTAGTGGTGAAAGAGGGCATCCCTGTCTTGTTCCAGTTCTCAAGGGGAATGCTTTCAATTTTTCTCCATTTAGAATAATGTTAGCTGTAGGCTTAGCATAAATAGCCTTTACAATGTTAAGGAATGTCCCCACTATCCCTATTTTTTCTAGTGTTTTGAGCATGAAGGGATGCTGTATTACATTGCTGGTGGGAGTGCAAGTTGGTGCAGCCACTCTGGAAAGCAGTGTGGAGATTCCTTAGAAAACTTGGAATGGATCCACCATTTGACCCTGCTATCCCACTCCTTGGCTTATACCCAAAGGACTTAAAATCAGATTGCCTCAGTGATGCAGCCACATCAATGTTCATAGCTGCTCAATTCACAATAGCTAGATTATGGAATCAACCTAGATGCCCTTCAGTAGATGAATGGATAAAGAAACTGTGGTATATATACACAATGGAATATTACTCAGCCATAAAGAAGAATAAAATTATGGTATTTGTAGGTAAATGGATGATGTTGGAAACTCTTATGCTAAGTGAGATCAGCCAATCCCAAAAATCCAAAAGCCGAATGGTCTCTCTGATATATGAATGATGATGCATAATGTGGGGGGGAAAGATGGCAAGAATGGAGGAAAGATAGCTAGCATAGAGGGAAGGGAGGGGTGGGGGTGGGTGGGGGGTAAAATTAATAACAGAATGTGTGACAGATACCATTGCCCTGTGTACATGCATGAATGCACAGATGGTGTGACTCTACCTTGTGTACAAACAGTGAAACAATAGCTGTACTCCATTTGTGTTCAATGAATCAATAAGTAAATAAAAGAATAAAAAAAAAAAAAAAAAAACAAAAGAATGATTCTAGTGGCTATAACCACAGCAACTGCTGGGAAAACATAGGGGCATCACTTCAACATATTTTTGCTAGCACTGGCTTCCTTAATAAGATGGTTAAAGCTCAAGAAATAAAACCAGGATTAAATAAATAGGACAGCAGCATAAAATTAAGAAGTTTCTGCACAGCAAAGGAAACAAGAGTTTGAAGAGAAAATCTTTAAGTTATTGTTCTGACAAGAGATTAATAGCCAGATTATCACATTTGATATCTTTGGGAAGTTCTATTTGCCCTTAATGAATGGGCAAATTAACTAAAACAGACATTTATCCAAAGAAAACATAAAAATGGCCAATAAAGGAGATGCAAATCAAAAACTACACTGAGATTTTATGAAAATACAAGCAATAATATATATATTATATATTATTGTAATAATATATAAAATAATATATATTATGCAATATATATCATTACAATGCTATCAAAAAATACAAATAATAATGCTGGTAATGAGGTAGGCAAAAATGTACACTTATACACTGTTAGTGAGACTTCAAATTATTACAAATACTAATGGGAATTGGGAAACTGTATGGAGATTTCTCAAAAGACTAGGAATGGAAACATCCATGCCTCAGTTATCTCATAACTTGGTATCCACAAGAATTGAAATCAGCGTACTGTAATGATACATGCATAATCTTGTTCACAGCAGCACAATTCACAATAGTCAACTCATGAAAACAGCCTAGGTATCCATCAACAAATGAATGGATAAAGACTATATGGTATACATACACAAAGGAGTTTCACCCAACCATAAAGAAATATGAAATTATACCATGGAAAAATGAGAATACCATGATGAGTGAATTAAGATAAACACACAAAGATCAAAGGTTTTCTGTTATACATGGAAGCTAGAGAGTAATAAGAAATTTTTACAAAGAATGAAGGAATTTCATGAAAATATAAGAGAGAAGAGTGGAGTAGAACAGGGGAATGAGGAGTAGGGATAGAAAAGTAGAGGATCAGCAGAATGACATTAATCACACTATATCATGCGCATGTATAAACATATCACAATGAATATATTTTTCTCCATAACTGTAATGCACCAATAAAAAGGTAAATCAATTAATTAAAAATAGAAGAAAAGCTTTTGAATGTGCTCATCATAAAAAATTGAAAATTAAGACACTCCAGTTTTTACCCTGTTTATAAATCTTTCATGTATAGATTCCATTTAAGTCTCAGCAGAATTTCTTTCATCACATTTCCATTAATAATATTTTAAATATGTTTTAGTTGTAGATGGACACAATATCTTTATTTTTATGTGGTGCTGAGGATACAACCCAGTGCCCCACAAGTGCAAGGCAAGTGCTCTACCACTGAGCCACAGTGCTAGCCCCTCCATTAATGCTTTTAAAATGAATTTTTTCAAGCTAAAGAATCTTGGAATTTTGTACGGAAATATAAATTTTAAACAAAAGGTTTCCTTTTTTTTAATGTTTTCTATTGAAAGATCAGTGCTTCCTAAATGAAAAACAAGTACACTTGCCTATATAATTGAGTAATCCATGGATTTTACGTCTGCATATTCAACCAACCAAGGATCAAAAATATTTGAAAGAAAGTATCTGTATTAAACATTTATAGATTTTTATACAATTATTCCCTAAACAGTACAATATAACAACTATTTGCATCAAATCAAATATTATAAGTAAACTAAGATGATTTATAGTATTCAAGAGAATATAGGCAATATGCACATAGTATACTATTTTTAAGACACCTTTACAGCTCTAAAATTTGATATCTGTTGGGAGTTCTGAAATAATCTCCTGAGGATAGCAAGGGATGAGTAAACACCAGGGATTACCTATAGATTTAAATTTAGAAAAATGAAGTTGAAATTTCATTAAATTTTATTGTCATAATAAGTAAAGATAGTAAGTAAAATGTGTCCTGTGACAACTTTTCTGCTTGGCAAAGTGGAAATTTGCCTATCTATATATGGATAAATTCTACTATGTAAATAATATAAAATGTTAATACAAGCACAATTACTATCCGTGACCATTTCTTCTCATGTTAATAAAGATATGTATGTGTGGCTTCTCTTTAAGCATCTATTTATTTTGAATTGATGGGTCATTAAAGCCACTAATTATTTTATCAATGTAGTTACTTTAACAAGTTAAACTGTAAATGTAGCATTATGGTAGTAAGAAATTCCCAGGAATTTTGTAACAAAGCACATATGTTAGTGTATTTCAAATTGACCTGAACACATGCAGCTGTTACATTACAATAAACAGAATTGTGACAGATAATTTTCAAATATGACAACAAATTTCCTCTCCATTTTAATTAAAATGGGTTTGATGAAAGACTTTCATTGTAAAGACTATAAAACAATCTGTCAATGTTATGATCCTTGCCAACTAAATTAAATATACGTAGGAATTCAATCCTTAAACATTACTACATGCAAAAGAATTCTCACTTCAGAAGGTATAAAAGTAAATAATGAATCAAAGAAAGCATTATGGCAAGCTTGCTACTGGGAATTAAACACATTGACCCAAAATCACTGTTTCTACTGATAGATAATGATTGGTACTTTAAGAGATAAAGGCATTGTATTTTTAAAATATATTTGAAGTAAGGGCTGGGGATATAGCTCAGTTGGTAGAGTGCCTGCCTTGCAAACACAAGGCCCTGGGTTCAATCCCCAGCACCCCCCCCCAAAAAAAAATATATATATATATATTTGAAGTAAAATTCAGCTGCTAATTTTATAATAGCAATAGTATAGTTAAGTGACACTTTCAGAGTGAAAAAAATGTAAAAATCCAGCATTCCCAGAGCAAATAAATTACAAAATAGTACAGATATTAAAAAAAACGAGAAAAGAGAACAAAAGCAATCTTATACTTCTTATTGTTTTCCTAAATATTATGCAGACACCTACCATTTAAATTAATTTCATAACATAGATTAAGAAATATTAATATTTTCCTTTCTTTGTTTCTGATAAAATCTTACCATATGTGCAATTTCATTAATTTAACAAGAAAGAAGCAGGAATCTGAGCTCAAACAAAATTATTATTCTTAGAGAGAATTGTTCAATCTGTTTCTATTGCCAAGGAATTTCAGAACTCATTTTTTTGGGAGGCAAAATTGCATTTCTCCAGGGTTGGCTTAGGTGTGGGCTAAATGTGCAGTTCAGTTGACTGCTCAAGATCACATCTACATTTAAGAGCTTGTGAAATTTCTTAAAACCACCTCTTTTCCAGGCTCCTCTACACTGATTTTATTTTCCTTGACTGTGATTGAAACAAAAAAAAAGCTTTTTTTCATGCTTGAAGGAAACCAGATCTCTGAATGATGTATTTTTAGAGCAGTTGAACAATTCATAACTCTTCTGATTAATGCAGAAGTACTAAGAGTAGTCCTCCACAATGTGTTGCTATAATGTTTAAACTATGCCAAATGTTGCTGAAAGGTTCCTGTCTAAATCTATAGGATGGATTGAAACATGCTCACTCCAGAAAATTCTTTCTGAAACAATTAGGACCCACAGGAAACAGCTGTGTTTCCCCCTCTGTCTTGCATTCTACAATTTTAGCCTATAGAAATAGACCTGTTTTCCTCTGTATATATGTAGACAGTGAATGTACATCTATTCTAATTATAGGGGTTGTTGTTGTAATTCAGTGGTAGAGCACTTTCAGTGGCACAGCTACATCAATGTTTATAGCAGCTCAACTCACAATAGCTAAACTATGAAACAACTCAGGTGTCCTTCAACAGATGAATTGATAAAGAAAATGTGGTATACATGCACAATGGAATATTACTCAGCCTTAAAGAAGAATGAAATTATGGCATTTGCAGGGAAATGGATAGATCTGCAGAATATCATGCTAAGCAAAATAAGCCAATTCCAAAAACCCAAAGGTTGAGTATTTTCTGTGATATGTGGAAGCTAATTCACAATAAAGGGGGCTTTAGGGACAAATGGAGTTACTCTGGATTAGGTAGAAGGGAGTGAAGGGAGGGAAGAAATATGGGGTAGAAGGGTTAATAGAATGAATCTGACATTATTATCCTATGTACATATATGACTACACAACTGGTGATTCTACATCATGTACCACCAGAAGAATGAGAAATCATACTTCATTTGTGTATGATATATCAAAATGCATTCTACTGGAATGCATAACTAATTAGAACAAATAAAAGATTAAAATTAAAATAATCAGAATTATAACTTTTTTCCTCTGAACTATAACCATTATTTAACTTGTTCTTAAAAATCCAAGAAGACTGAGATGAAAATGTCCTGATACATTTCTTGGTCAGATAAGTTGTGCTCCATTTGTGTACAATGTGTCAAAATGCATTCTACTGCCATGTATAACTAATTAGAACAAATTTTCTAAAAAAGATATCAATTGTGGTTCACTGTTAAAACCTACACAACTATTTCCAGAAGCACAATGGCATTTCATCTATAATAAAGATCATTTACATATGTTATTGGCAAATACCACTAATCCATCTTCGTAATATCCATTTAACTTCATGCAAACAAATAGTATTGCCTATAAACTACTACTGTTTTATCATAGTAATTTCTATGAAAAAAAATCAACATTTTCATTACTTAGGTTAAAAATATACCACATCAAAAATATAAATCATGGAAAGAGAAGGCCCCTTAAAGGAAAAATGCACTTCCCTGCAGCTCCTCAGCACCAGAATTAAGAAGCAAAAAGACTGCTTCTCAGTGAGGTGGGTAGCTAAGGGAAATCACTGAGACCTAATACTGAACTGTAAAAGAAACCAAAAACACAGAAAGTCAGAAACTTTGAACATATTATAAGAAATAACACATTAGTGACGTGCCACTTTGGTGGTAGATGCAGCTGAGAAGGGGTGGGGAAAGTGCAGACAGAGAAAGGACAGTGTGACAGATAAAAAAAAAAAAAAATAATGGCTTGGGAGAACCTGTGGAATTTAGAGGGAGTCTGATCTTAATAGACCCAGAGTTATGGGAGAAAGTGGTTCAGTGAAATCCAACCAATAATCACTGGGTCCGTAGGTGAAGACTTCAGCAGAAATCACAAACCCCCAGCCTGGAAGGATGTCATCAGGACAGGAACCATCTATAAGTTCTCTATGGCAGCAAACTGACAGGACATTGGGAACCATAAAGGACATTGACAGCAGTGATCTATTATGATCTTCAAAGAGTGGCTGAACAAGAGTAAATGAATTAGGTGCAAAGAATATTGTGTCTGATGCATACACCCTCCTGATATCAAGGAAAGAGAGCTCCTTTTGTTGCTGGAACCTATAATGGTAACATAGGAGATTCTACACTCCAGGGAAGATATCTGGTAATTCATATTAATAGTGGTGTATATGAAACATGTGGAGGTTTAGTCACTATTCCCTGAAAGTAGATTTTATTTGGTCCCAGGGACCAAAATGTCCATCAGAGACCAGCATCTCCAGTAATATGGAGTATGAATCAAATCTAATATGATCACCAACAGAGTCCCAAAAGTCAGCCACGACTAAATCCTAACTACTAGAATTTCCAATTTAGAACTCTGCACCAACCCAGCTATAGGAATATACAATTTGTCAGCAATTCCCAGTCCATCTTACCCTATAATGGAAGATTTGAAGGTGAGATCTACTCCTAGTCACTGTGGTTGACAGCTAGGTGAGAAAAATAAAGACATTAGACTTAACAATCCTTGGTCCTTTACCCAAGGGTCACACAGTCGAAAATAAATGTAAAGAATGAAAATCCATTCCTGCCAACAGTTTTGACCACCTCAGTAGATCAAGTCTTTTATTTCTCATTGAGGTTTTTTCTATTTTTCTCCTTTTCCTCATCTCTTATTTTTCTTTATTTCTCCACATCTTGCACATTTTTTATTATTCTTGTTTTAATTTTAAGTTTTCAAAGATTTTTAAATACCACTTTATTATATTTTACTTTTTCCATTCCTCAAGATTTCGTGTGTGTCTAAGTGTGTGTGTGTTGGGGAGGGGGAGTTAACTGTGCAAATTAGCTTTAGATGTTTTTTCATATAATTTTACTTTCATTTCAAATTGCTTTCTTTTGCGTCTGTTTATTATTTAGCCTCTGTTTGACTTAAGTGGGGTATAATTACACACGGTTTTGAGCGGTTTTGATCTTGCATTTTAATATTGGTTTTTGTCTTGATTTTTGTCTCTTTTTTCCCCCTTTCTCACTCTTTTCCAACACTAATGGCCACATTTTCCTGCTCCCTCTTTCTTTTTTTGATTTTTTAATTTAATTTTTTACTCTTCTTTTTTTATTTGTTCTAATTAGTTATGCATTATAGTAGAATGCACTTTGACACATCATACATAAATGGAGTATAATTTCTAATTCTTCTTCTTGTACATGATGTAGAACACTCTTCTTTAAAGTCAACATCTGCTTCCTATTTCCTGACACTCCCCTGTTCACTTCTTAAAAATATTTGAAACTTGTCTTGCCTTATTGCCCTATTTTCACTTAAGGAACTGTAATCACACTAATAGAATTATATATTTTATGTAATTACTACTCCATTTATTTTGTTGTGATTCCTAATATAGTGGACAACATAGTATACACATGCCAGATCTAGTTCACAGTTTTTTTTTTCTTTTTTTATTGTTGGGACCGGTGTTAAATGCTGACCCCACCTATCCTATGTAGGAGGCAATTAGTGTTAGAGATGTCAAAGTAGATGCTACATTTATCTTAATACTGTACATCCATTGCTAACATTAGTACTATTCCTGGCTCATCCTTCCTCTAAGAAGGGTTAGAAAGTTATTGGGATTTGTCAACTTCACAGAGTAAAATCCTCCTACTGAGCAATATCAAAATCCTACCACATAACAGAAAATCTTACCCCACACATGATTTAACTTCACCCAAGTCTCAACATTACTTCAAAATCAAATTGGGAAGATAAAGACCCTAAACCAACAAACAGATCCCAAGGAGAAAGAACAAGAGGGGGACTTTGGGTCCAATCCCTGCATATCTACTCATATAACAAGAACAAAAAGGATAATTTCTTCTCAATTGTTGTACAACTCCAAGACCTCCACAAGCACGAGGAAACAAGCAAAACTATCTACTGCCAAAATTCATAATCTCCCAAAAATGCATCGTTCAGATATGGAAGTGGATGAAATTTCAGAGAAAGATTATAAAAACTGATTATTATAATGCTCCAAACTAAATGAGTTTTAGTTCTAATCTGAACTAAAAGAAGATCTGAGGAATGAATTAAGAGAGCAAATGTAGGAGATGAAAGACAATTTGAATTAAAAAGTAGAGATAAAAAGAAACTAATCAGGACTTCTGGAAATGAAAAACACAATGAATCAAATTAAAATTCTCTTAAAAGGATCACTAACAAGTTAGTTTGCATAGAAAATAGAACTTCAGACCTTGAAGGCAGATCTTCAGGCCTTGAAGACAGGGTATATGGACCTGAATACTCAGTATCCAATAAATGAGAAAAATAAAAGAAATAGAAAAACATAATCAGAATATACAAGAACTCTGGGACATCATCAAGAAAACAAAACTTATAGGCATTGGAATAGAAGAGAACATGGAGATAAAGACTAAAGGCATTAATAACATTTTCAATGAGAGAGTAAAAGAAAACTTTTATAAGAAATGAGATAGACATCCACCCATACGAGACATATAGAACCACAATAGACAAGATCAGAACAGAAATTCTAAAAGATACATCATAATCAAAATGCTTAACATATAAAATAAAGAAATAATACTGAAAGCTGCAAGATCAAAATATCAGGTCACACTTCGAGGCATGCTGATTAGGTTGATGTCTGACTTCTCAATTCAGAACCTAAAATCAAGGAAGGCCTGTAAAGAGATATTCCAAGCTTGAAAAGAAGACAATTTCCAGTCAAGATGGCTATATACAGCAAATCTGTCTTTCAAACTTGATGAGGAAATAAAAATTTTCATAACAAGGATAAGCATAAAGAATTCATGATCATCAAGCCAGCACTACAAGGAATACTCAAAGATAAACTGCACAAGAAGGTACCCAAAAATAAACCCCAAAGCTCCAAATAGATGAAGATCCCTAGAAGAGCAGTCAACTATATGAAAATTAAGACAGAATTAAATGATTTTTTTTTTAAGGTTCAGGAAACTACAAACACATTAACACTGAATGTAAATTGTCTCTAATCCCCAATGAAAAGATTAGCAGATTGAATCAAAAAACAAATCCAAATATATGTTGTTTTTAGGAGATTAATCTTGTAGGCAAAGACACCTACAGGATGAAGACTGAAGGATGGAAAAACATTTTATGCAAATGGAATAAAAAAAACTAGCAGAAGGAGCTACTTTCATATCAGACTAAACAGATTTCAATCTAAAATTAACAGAAGATATAAAATAGACCACAACTTCCTGGTAAAGGGAACAATTCATCAAGTAATTATAACAGTAGTAAATATATATGCCTCAATTGTCAGTGCAGTGCACCTAATTTCATAGAAAAAATTACTTCTTACCATTAAACCTCAAATAGACACCAAGATGATGACATTGGGTGATGTCAACACACCTGGATCAATAATAGAAAGGTCATCCAAATATAAAATTAATAAAGATATTTCTAAACTTATTAATAGCATAAATCAAAAAGGTCTAATTGATATCTACAGAATAATTCACCTCAAAAAAGTTGTATGTTCCTTCTTCTCAGGAACTCATGAAGACTTTTCTAAAATAGACCATATTCTAAGTCATGATATATTTTTTAGTATATACACAAAATTTGATATAATTCCTTACATTCCATCAGATCATAATGAATAAAACTAAAACTCAACAACAAGCAAAATGATAGAAATGAAATAAGCATATGGAGATTGAACTACACTCTTAAATCAAAAGTGTGCCAAGTCAGGAATGCTGGCACATGCCTGTAATCCCAGCAGCTTGGGTGGTGAGACAGGAGGATCATGAGTTCAAAACTAGGCTCAGCAATGGCAAGGCACTAAGCAACTCGTGAAACCCTGTCTCTAAAGAAAATACAAAATATGGCTGGGGATGTGGCCCAATGGTCAGGTGCCCCTGAGTTCAATCCCCAGTACCAAAAAAAAAAAAAAAAAAAAAAAAAAAAAAAAAGTGTGTCAAAGAAGAAATGAGAGTAGAAATCAAGAAATTCTTATAAATGACTTAGAAGAGCACTTCAAGTTCTCTGGGACAGTATTAAACCAGTTCTAAGAGGAAAAATTATAGCATTGAGCACCTACATTTAAAAAAAAAATCCCAAATTAATAAGCTTATGCTCCACTGCAACATCTTAGAAAAGGAGGAGAAATTCCAAAATCAGTAGAAGACAGGAAATAATTAACATCAGAGACAAAATTAATAAAATTGAGGAAAAAGTACACAGTATCAATGCAAAATGATTTGTTTCTTTGAAAGATAAATTAGATAGATAAACCAGCATCGATAGAGTTAACTGGTACTTGAAAAAAGTATCAAAAATGTATGTTGGAGAAAATATTACCTCTTAAACAAATGGTGCTAGGACAGCTGGATATCAATATGAAGGAGAATGAAACAAGATCTTTATCTTTCATCCAACACAAACTTCCAATCAAAATAAATGAAAGTCTTAAGAATTAGATCAGAAAGTTTGTAATTGCTAGAAAAAAAATAGATCCAGACTCCATCACATTGATGCAGGACCAGCTTCCACGGCAAGACTCTTAAAATTCAAAAAATAAAACTAAGAATCAATAAGTGGAATGTCATCAAGTTAAAAAGCTTTTGCACAGCAAATGAAATAATTAAAAGTGTAAAGAGAGAGCATACAAAATGGAAAAAAAAATCTTTGGAAGCTGCTCCTCTGACAGGGGATTAATATCCTGAATACATATAAGAATCAAAATACTTAACACTAAAAAACAATACTCAATGAACAAATGGGTCAAACAACTAAACAGACATTTCTCAAAGGAAGAAATACAAATGTCCCAAAAACATATGAAAAAATGTTCACTATCTCTAGCAATCAGGGAAATACAGATCAACACTACACTAAGATTTCATCTCATCCCAGTAAGAATAGCAATTATCAAGAATACAAATAATAATAAATGCTGGTGAAGATGTAGAGGAAAAGGTACTCTCATCCATTATCGGTGGGACTCAAAATTAGTACAACCACTCTGGAAAGCAGTATGGAGATTCCTTGTATTTATCCCAAAGAAGTAAAATAGCATACAATAGAGATATGTATGACACTGAGTGAACCTCAATGTTTTTAGCAGCACAAATCATAACAGCCAAACTATGACATCAATCCTGATGCCGATCAATAGGTGAATGGATGAGAAAATGTGGTATATACCCACAATGGAGTTTTACTCAGCCATAAAGTATGAAATGTTGGCTTTTGCAGGTAAGTGGATATAAGCCATATTCAGAGAATCAAAATGAATGGTCAAATGTTTTCTTTCTTACATGGATACTAGAGTAAAATAAGAAAAAGAAGGTGGGGTGGGGATAGGATATTGTAAAGATATAATGAAGATGAATGTAGTAGAAGTAGGTTGAGAAGGAGGGAGGAGGGGATAAGAAAGGAAAGTAACTGAAGAATCAATTTAACAAATTCACATTATGTGCATATTTAAATATACCACAGAGAATTTCACCTTTATTTATAAGTAGAAAGTACCAATCAAAAATAAAAAATAAATGAGTGAAAGGAGTATCAGTAATGGCAGGAGAATAATGAGAGGGAAGAATGAAATGGAAAAGGGGAAACAGGGACTGCAATGAAGTGAATTAAATTCCATGCATGTATGATTTTGTCAAAATGGATCCAACTTCTGTGGACAATGTTTTAGTCGGCTTTTTCACTGCTATGACTAAAGGACTGACAAGAACAACTGTAAAGGAGGAAAAGTTTTTCTGGGGGATCAGGGTTTCAGAGGTCTCAGTCCAAGGACAGCCTACTCCATTCCTCTGTACGCAAGATGAGGCAGAACATCATGGTGGAAAAATGTGGCAGAGGGAAGTGGCTCAAATGATGATCAGAGAACAGAAAGAGACTCTACTCACCAGATACAAATATATACCCTAAAGCCATGCCCCCCAAATGCCTCACCTCCTCCAGCCACATCCCACCTGCCTTTAGTTAGCACTCAATTAATCCCATCTGGTGATTAATGCACTTGTTGGTTAAGGCTCTCCTAACCCAATCATTTCTTCTCTGAACCTTCTTGCATTGTCTCACATGTGAGCTTTTGGGGGACACCTCACATCCAACCCATAACCAATAACTCTAATGCTCTAATAAGAAATGTAAATCACTATCTCTTTTAAACATATCCAAAATGATTTCAAGATAATTATATCATTCTAAGAATCTTGGCAACCAACAAAGATTTTATGGTTTTAATCTATATTTTGTCTTAAGAAAGGCTACCATGGCATAAATAAATGGGTATGTTTACATTTAGTAATCCTAATAATATAAAATCAAACTGGGAACCTTACATTCTTTTTGATGTGAATATCATAAATTTTTTGTGTAATATCAATAAATATATTATACATATATGCAGCATGTGTATAATACATATGCACAGGCATGTGTGTATGAATACGTGTCAAGAAACAGACCATTACAGCTTTCTAGATGTTTCTTATATTCCCCTCACACTGCTGCTCCATCTAAGATTACACTTTAAGTTAAAGAATATTATTAAATATATTTCACAATTTTAATATATTACAGAAAACATATATACACACTTAAAATAGTAATTATGAAGTATACACTTCTGTAACTTCTACATAGCCTAAAGAACAGAACATTTGTGTAATTTACAAACATTTAGTATTTCTGTTGACTTTTGTAAAAATCTTTACCTTTTTTTATTGATACTTAGACTATCTTCATTTACACCTCTAAACTCAATAGTTTTGCCTGTATCTAATTTTTTTCACATGTTCGGTTCTTTCATTTTTTAGTATTATATAGTTATACATAATAATGGGGTTGGTTCATTTTGATATAATTATACAAGCATGAAATTTAATTTGCTGCAATTCAGTCCTTCCCCTTTCCCTTTCCTCCTCCCTCTCCCTGGGGAGTCAAACATTAATAACTCAATGTATTTTCTCCCTAGAGCAAAGGGCTTTCATTGGTTATAGTGAGAGATAAGAAGGATAGGTTATATATCAATGGGCTTGAATACTAGCTGAAAAAATATATTCTTAATTTATAAGTCATAATGTAAATGAGTATATAAGAACAAGCAGACATGGTGTGATGTCATCATGAAGTCTGTTTTAAACTCTGAGGAGAATAAGAATGCTCAATACAAAAGTCATACTGCCATATCTGACCGAGTTCATAAATATTTAAAATCTTTTTCTGATCTGATTAATGCTTTTGTCTCTTCCTCATTGATTTAAAAATATTACTAGGTACAAGGTAACTTTCTCATTGGGCAATAGTGTCTATCTTCACTGACTATTAAGATACTCTTTCCAATTGAGTGTGAAATCAGGGCAAACGCCAAGTCCTTGTTCCTTAAAACTTTGAAAGTAATAAAATAATTTATATTAAGTCTACTCTTTCCCAAATCATTTTAGATTACAAAATATAGTTTGAAGAAACACATTTGCTAAAAACTTTTATTTGCTTTAGGTTTCCAAGTGTTTTGTGGTTAAAAACAGTGTCAGGTGACCTCTGACCTAAGTCCCAATCCAAATGCTGTTTCTGCTTGGTTGATGTCTTTATTGTTTTGGTGCTGTGGCCCAGAGCCTTGCACATGTTAAGTCAGCACAATGCCACTCAGCCCCCAAATGCTGTATTTTAGCAAGTAATTTATGCTGATTTCCATGCTTGTCTGTGTCACCTGGAAAACTTAACTAGATTCAGGATCTGTGAAACTAAACACTTAGGCAATTTTTCACTCCATCTGAAATCTATACAATTTAATTATTCGTGTTCAGGCTAGTTCCGCCTATATCTCTTCATGTTGCCTATAAAATGAAAGTGTAATAAATAAATAGTGTGATTTAAACAACTATCTCAAAAAAATCAAAATAACCTACCTCTTATCATATTGCAGGCCTAGTATAAGAATAAATATGGCAGACCTATAGGTTTTCAGATCAGATGTTTTGAAGAAAATTTCTTTGTATATTGAAAAGATACCTGCAGAAACACAAAACAAAATATTTTATGGCAATTGCTTTTGCTCTAAAATATTTGCTTTAAATATAAGCATTTTAAATATAAGCATTTTAAAATAAAACATGATGGTTACTAAATTAATAAATCAAACATTCAGATATTTCAAGTATTTCTCAGAAAGTTTAATTAATGTGTATTCTAAAACTCATCACTACACACACACACACACACACACACACACACACACATGCATACTCAGCTATAGAGTACCAAAAATATTTTAAGGGTAGTATCAATATTTGCATTTTAAGTTGATGTAGAGTCTTTGTTTTGGTTCCATGTAAGAGATAACTCCTATCCAGTATTCTTCTTTGAAACATTTTTGCTAGATATGACCTTTATACTGTAGAATGAGTTGAATTAAGTTTCAAATTTTAAGTCTATTATAACAAAAAACATGCATCAGGTCACCCACACCCTTCTGACACCAAAATGTCTTTTTCGCTTTTAGGCTTTTAAAATATAGGAATAAAATGTATGAAGGAATTATTTCCTTAAAGTTGAATCTAGGTTAAAATTGATTTAAACTTTTTAAATATTCAACTACTGTGTAATCTACTGAAGATGTACAGTCATAATATTTTTATCAGAAAACATTATATGAAAAATAAAGAGTAGAAATATAAAGAAGAGCTTTGTTAAATTTATTTATAGATAAACCATGTTTTATTTTTTATTCATTTAATTTTGATCCACTGAACACAAATGGAGTACAGCTATTGTTTTTCTGGTTGTACACAGAGTCACACCATCTGTGCATTCATATATGTACACAGGGCAATGATGTCTGTCACACATTCTGTTATTATTCTTACCCCCCCCACCCCAACCCCACCCCTCCCTTCCCTCTATGCTTTCTATCCTTCCTCCATTCTTGCCTCCCTTCCATCCCACATTATGCATCATCATTCACTTATCAGATAGATCATTCAGCCTTTGGATTTTTGGGATTGGCTAATCTCAGCATGACGGTCTCCAACATCATCCATTTACCTACAAATGCCATAATTTTATTCTTCTTTATGGCTGAGTAATATTCCATTGTGTATGTATACTACAGTTTCTTTATCCATTTGCTGTGCCCTCTTCAATTCCCCTCAGTGCTTGACAAGGATTCCACTGAGTAATAAAAATGTTTGCAAGGTCTCATCTTCCTGGGAATTGGGGACACTGTTTCCTGTTGTTTTGTTTAATTTGCCTATGCTTGGGAATATTATTATATTGGATTTCTGGGAATTCTAGGGTCTTAGGGGATTTAGAACACAAGAATCAAACAGCTAATCATACTGGATATAACCAAGAAAGGCCCTGTTCTGGGGTGATAAAAGTATAACTAGGAAAGAATGCTATGCTCATTTCCAGCAACTTATGCTAAATGGCACCACAGATGGTGACTACTCCCAGACCTAGGGCAGAAAAACACGTTGTTCCCACCTTAACTCCAGACAAACAAGTCACAAACAAAGTTGTTAAGGCTAGAAAAATAGTCCCAACAATTCAGACATTATTTGGTCATGCTTATTTGGTTAATGGAAAACTATGGTATCCTCCTAGGAAACCAGCTTCTGGTCCCTTAGGTTTAGACCCCCATTATCTCCCACTGGCAGAATACACCCTGGTTGGTATCAAGTATATTATAATTAAAAATGCACATGGAAGACTCATCTCCCCTTTTTAGAATATTTAAAATATGTAAAATGCTTGTGTTTGCTTAGTTGCTCTGAACAGCTTTCTTGGGCAGGACCGACTAATGCTTACTGAGCAAAAGTAGGAGGTGTACTGCTGCTAACTGGCCTAAAGCACCTCAGTTATTCAATGATCCAGAAAAAGCTTAGAAAAAAACTCCCTATTGTTCCTATTAATCTAGTCATTAATTACATAGTGTAAGCTTATATGTTGCTCATAGAAATGACTTCTGTGCATGATGTTTCTAGTAATATAGAAAATAAAATTAGTTTAAGATTATATAGAAGAATACTTAAAAATATTATGAAGAGTTGATAATATTTAATCTGATAATATGTTTGCCTATTGTCTTATAGTTTGCTTTAGTATCCTTTTGTGTGGCCTCAAGATACTGAACTCAAGCTAGAAGTTAACATATAAAAATGGTGTGTGGAAAAAATAAAGTTAAAACACAACTTAGCCTCAGATCACTGAGTCTGTGTTGCTTTGCTCTCCACCTCGCCAACGCCATCCCAATCACCAGAGAGCACCACGACCCTTTGTGCTAGGGATGGACCCTGTATTCTTAATAAAAGACATTCTAATTGAGGTAAGATGAAATCTTAAGGTGGTTTTGATTTGCATTTCTCTTACAACGAGGGATGTTGAACATTTTTTTCATAAATCTGTTGATTGCTTGTAGATCTTCCTCTGTAAAGTGTCTGTTCATTTCCTTGGCCCATTTATTGATTAGGTTATTATTATTCTTGGTGTAAAGATTTTTGAGCACTTTGTGGATTCTGGAGATTAGTGCTCTATCTGAAGTGTGGCAAAGATTTTCTCCCACTCTGAAGGCTCTCTCTTCACATTGCTGATTGTTTCCTTTGCTGAGAAAAGGCTTTTTAGTTTGACTTTATCCCAATCATTGATTCCTGCTTTTATTTCTTGTGCTTTGGGAGTCATGTTAAGGAAATCTGGTCCTAGGCCAACATGATGGAGATTTGGACCTATTTTCTCTTCTATTAGGTGCAGGGTCTCTGGTCTAATTCCTAGGTCCTTGATCCATTTTGAGTTGAGTTTTGTACAGGGTGAGAGATATGGGTTTAGTTTCATTTTGCTGCATATGGATTTCCAGTTTTCCCAGTGCCATTTGTTGAAGAGGCTATCTTTTCTCCATTGTATGTTTTTGGCTCCTTTGTCAAGTATGAGATACCTGTATTTATGTGGGTTCGTCTCTGTGTCCTCTATTCTGTACCATTGATCTACCTGTCTATTTTGGTGCCAATACCATGCTGTTTTTGTTACTATTACTCTGTAATATAATTGAAGGTCTGGTATTGTGATACCCCCTGCTTCACTCTTCTTGCTAAGAATTGTTTTAGCTATTGTGGGTCTCTTATTTCTCCAAATGAATTTCATGATTGCTTGCTCTATTTCTGTGAGGTTCGTCTTTGGGATTTTAATTGGAATTGCATTGAATTTGTATAGCGCTTTTGGTGTTATGACCATTTTGACAATATCAATTCTCCCTATCCAAGAATATGGGAGATCTTTCCATCTTCTCAGATTTTCTTTAATTTCTTTCTTTAGTGTTCTGTAGTTCTTATTGTAGAGGTCTTTCACTTCTTTTGTTAGATTGATTCCCAAGTATTTTATTTTTCTTGAGGTTATTTTGAAGGGTATAGTTTTCCTAATTTCTCTCTCAGAGGACACATCACTTATGAATAAAAATGCATTATATTGATGAGCATTAATTTTATATCCTGCTACTTTACTGAATTCATGTATGAGTTCTAGAATTTTCTGGTGGATTCTTCTAAATAGAGAATCATGTCATCAGCAAATAGGTATAGTTTGATCTCTTCTTTTCCTATTCGTATTCCTCTAATTTCTTTGGTCTGTCTAATTGCTCTGGCTAGATTTTCAAGGACAATCTTGAATAGAAGTGGAGAAAGAGGGCATCCCTGCCTTGTTCCAGTTCTCAGAGGGAATGCTTTCAGTTTTTCTCCATTTAGAATGATGTTAGCTGTGGGCTTAGCATAGATAGCCTTTACAATGTTAAGGAATGTCCCCACTATCCCTATTTTTTCTAGTGTTTTGAGCATGAAGGGGTGCTGTATTTTATCACATGCTTTCTCTGCATTTATTGAAATAATCATGTGGTTCTTGCCTTTAAGTCTGTTGATGTGGTGAATTACATTTATTGATTTCCAGTTGTTGAATCACCCTTGCATCCCCAGGATAAAACTCACTTGATCGTGGTGCACTATCTTTTTAATATGCTTTTGTATGTGATTTGCTAAAATTTGTTAAGAATCTTTGCATCTATGTTCATTAGGGATGTTGGTCTGAAATTTTCTTTCTATGATGTGTCCTTCTCTGGTTTTGGTATCAGGATGATATTAGCTTCATAGAATGAAGGGTTGGAAGGGTTCCAATAGTTTGGAAGGGTTCCCTCCTCCTCTATTTCATGAAATACTTTGAGGAGTATTGGAATGAGCTCTTTCTTGAAGGTCTTGTGGAACTCAGCTGTGAATCCATCTGGTCCTGAACTTTTCTTTGTTGGTAGACTTTTGATGACTTCTTCTATTTCATTTCTTGAAATTGATCTATTTATAGATAAATCTTATGATACTGATCACTAGGTCAGAAACTTATTTGTATTTCATAAATTGTAGATATGGGTCATCTCTTCAGTTATTTTTCCTTAATTTTACCTACATAAAAATCTTATGAATTCTACTCCCTCGCCATAGAAATCTGATCTTGCCCTATAACATTTGATTATTAAAAAAAACTTCATATTAATTTTTCTTTAATATGGGAAGGGCAGTAGACTTAAAAAATGTGCAATTTAAATATTCCTTTCCCAACTCTCAAATACATCATGTAATGAAAGTTTTCTCCATATTTTTCAGGTTTTACTAGTTTTCAGAGAAGGAAATAAGATCTGAATTTAAAAATAATTTTGAGCCTACTACGTAATGTGAAAAAAAATGCCTTTTCACTTTCCCCAACTCCCTGTGACATTCTAACCATTTTGACAGGTTAACAATCCAATATTTATAAAACACTAAAAATACTCTCCTTTTACTAAATATGTCAGCTTCATTGACCCTAGCTTTTTATCATCCATTCTCTTACCTAAGATTGGTGGTTCATGTTAGGAAGACACAATTATTTGTCATATACGTATGCAGGTAGGGAGAACCATGATAATTGAATGGAGAAAAAGTAGAGAAGTTAAAGGAAGAATATAGAGATAAATTAATGCTATCTTATTTAATAATTTAACGTAAGAGTGGCTCTTTTTTGAGCGTAAACCCTAAAACTCATAATAATTCTCACTCATTTATATTTCTTAATTTTTAGGTTCAATTTGGAAGCATTTAGACTAAAAGTTATAATTGATTATCAAGTCATGACTATGTTTAGTTGACAGAGACTGCTTCTGTCAAAACTAAATACAAAAATCAATAAATAAATCCAGGTGATTTTGTTCAGTCTCTGATGTGTTAAAAAAAGGAAATCTCCACAATTTGAATTTTTTCACATGGTGGATGTAAAGTTTAACTTCCTCACCACTCCCAATGTTTCATAATCTATCAGGATCACTGATTTGATTGTCTAAAATCTGAAAGTATTTGTCTTTCTTACTATGATTTAACACTTCTGCAGCATGTTATTGTTTAGCCTCAGAATACAACACTCTGGAACATAGAGAGAAAGGTATTATATCTTTCCTCTGTGATCATGTTTTCTTCAAAAAGCCTCACTGTGGGACTGTTGCAACTTAGATGTACTGTGGATCACATTCTGAAAATACCTTTGTATTTATTATGATGCTGGACCCTTGATCTCTCCATTGTCCCAATTTCCTCCCTCTAATTAGGCATCTGGAAACACCCCAAATTGCATTATGGGAAGTGCCTTTTTTTCTAGGATTTTGCAATCTGTTAATCAACTACACTTTGCTTCCTAATGTGACAAGATGGTGTCTAACTCCAAATGCCTTTGCATTAGTTGACCTCTCCAATGAAGTTTTGATTACTGCCCCAAAGTTCTTCTTACACCTATGGCCTCTGTGAATGCTTAACTATTGTGGCAATTCAAATGAATGTGTGCTCCACCTTTATTTTTATATTTCTAGCAAATCAATATTTGTCATGCAAGTATAAAAATGTTACTTTCAGAATCTATATTTAAATATTTTGTAAATACTGTAGAAGTTGAAAAACTCCATCTCTATCTGGGTCCTCGGTGTAGCTAACTTTGCAGAGAAACTGTGGGTTAGTTTAGCAAAGTTGGTTGTACAAAATTCTCTATGTTGTTCCAACTTCAGTCATAAGGACGTTTTTCTTTCTTGTCTAGGGAAGAAATCTTTTACATGGGAATTTCATCCCCTATTAATTAAAAGCAGAAAGGAAATCTAAATGATCTTGCACCTATAAATTTTCTTTTATGTGCCTTATTCAGAATAATCAATATGCCAGGGCTGTGTATTCTGGGATGGCATATTCTAAACTCCGTCAAGACAAACTTTTGTAAATAATAAAATGGTAATAAATTAATTTATAACTACTAATAATTACCAAATGGTAATTGTCTATAATGGTGATTATTGCGCAATAAATAGACCTCTGACCATAAACTCTCTAAGTGACAGCTCTCTGCTATTTTGTCTTGTATATGTTTAATCTTTTATCTTTTCTGGTCTGGTTTGTAATCCTGTAATGTGGATTATCTCCTTAGATACCATATTGTGTGTATAATTCTCATTCTTTATTTAAAGATAGTATGTTGTACTAAAATTACTTTCTACAGTGTGTTCTGTGGAATATTATTTTCATTTGATTCCATTGAATTAAATTGGATGGTATGGAGAATGATTGGTTCTTTGGTCCAAGAAATGATGTGAAATTTTAAATGCTTGTTGCCTTGTAAAGTTCTATTATGACATGTTTTTCACAGCAGAATTTCACAACTTATTGAACTAAAAGTTTTAATTTTAAGTAACATATATTAATATGCACATTGCTTTAGTAAATATATTATTCAATTGCATTCTTTCCTAAATAAATATGGGACACTTGGAATCCCTGTATTACAACTCATTCATTTTACAGTTAAGGAAAATGATGGCAAAAACAATTTTTTGGTTAATATTTAATTTGTTTAAAATTTATATAGGCTCCAAGCTTAGTACCTAACAAAAATTATGTCAAATGATTTTATAAAAATTCATTGTGAGAGATATTATTATCATTATACCCATCTTACTAGAGAGAAAACAGAGACTTAAGGAATTTGAGTTAATTGTTCAACACTAATAAAGTATTGGGAAACAAAGATTGGTTTTAAAACAAACATGTCTAATTTTATAACAAATATTTGCTTTGAACAGATGTATGGAGTTAAAATTCACATACCCTAACTTTACCCATTTAAAGCATATAATTCAGTAACTTTTAGTATATATCACATCTATCACATTTAGAACATTCTAAAAAGCAACTCTATACACATTAACAGTCACTCCCAAATGTCCCCACCTCACCTTCCTTTTACTAATGAAACATGTACCTCAAAACATTTTATTCTACACATTTTATATAAATTAAATAAGTCATCCTTTATGACTGTCTCATTTCACTTAGCACGACTAAAGTTTTTCCATGTTGTAGCATGTATTAATATTCCAATTCTTTTTATTGCTAAATAATATTCCATTATATGGATATCCCATAATTTATTTATTCATCAACCAGTTAATTGATATTTATATTGCTTCCTTTCTTAGTCTAGTATGAATGATGCGAACATATGTTTTAAACATTCTGGATGTAGAATTGTTTGCTATTATGGTAACTATGTATACCCATTTGAATAACTACCACAAACTATATATTAGGGTTCTCTATATCCTCCCCTATACTTTTTAATTCTACATATCTTAGTGTATTTAAATTTCTATGTCATTGTGGTTTTGATTTGAAATTTCCTGGTAGCTAATGATGTTCAGAATATATTCATGTGTTTATTGTTCATTTACATATTCTTTGCAGCAATATCTATTCAAGGCCTTCATCATTTACAACACTGGGATATTCAATGTTGTTTAGCTATAAGTTTTGTATATTCTAGACAAAAATCTATGGTAAAATACATGGTTTCCAAGACATTTATTTCATTTTGAAAATTGACTTTTTGGCACTTTCTTACTAGTATTGTCTGAAGCTGTATAGCATTTCAGTCTGTTTTGTGTTTCTATAATGCAATGCCTAAAGCTGGGTACATTAAAAAGAAAAGAAGTTTATTTTTTCCACAATGATGTTGACTAGAAATATAGCTCTGATATCTGGCAAGGAGGGCCTTCTGACTACATCACAACATACTGAATAAGCAGATGCATGTGGAAGCATGTTTGTAAGAGAGTAGAAGCAAGAGAGAGAACCAGCTTATAATAATTTACTCTCAAACTAATGCAATCCTGTCCCACTCCTTTGTGATGGACATTAATCTCTTCTAAGGTGACCTAGTGACATGATCACCTTCAGTTGGACCCACCTCATAAGGATCCACCACCTCTCAATATTATTTCTATTGGATATCATGCTTCAAGCACATGAACTTCTGGGGACAAACCATAGCATATAGTTACAATACATTTTTCTTTTGTTGCTCGTATTTTCAATATCATATTTAAAAGAGTTTCCAATTCCAAGTTTAAGAATATTTATATCCTATGTTTTCTTCCAAGCACTTTATAATTGGAGTGCCTACATGATGTATTTGTTCTGATTCATTTTAGGTAATTTCTACATAGTATGAGATATGGGTCTGACTGCATTCTGTGTGTTTGTGTGTGTGTGTGTGTGTGTGCTGGGGAACTCAGGGTCTTGTGCTTGAACTCAGGGTCTTGTGCTTGTGAGGCAAGGACTCTACCAACTGAGCTATATCCCCAACCCTCTGAAACCTTTTTTTGAAAAACTATTCTGTCCTATTTAATTGTTTTGGCACCATAGTATACATTTTTAAACTCTACATTACCTAATCTAAATCATACAGTTGACTTAATAGCAACCTTTAGACTAGAAACTGAAGTATATGCTGTGTAAAATTCTAATTATTTAATAAGCTCATACTCTCTATACAAAATATTCATGATAATTATCTCACTTGATCTTCACAGTATCCTAATGAATTTCATGAATGCTCTAATTTTAGGAGGAGGGATTCTGAAATTAGAAAAGGTAAGTGACTTGCCCAAGAACCTACAGTTAATGGAATCACATCTGACACCATTCACTCTATAGCCCATGTTACACCACAGTAGGAAGAACCAGAGCTTCTCTCATGTAAACACAGGGTGATAAGAAAGAAAACTCATGGAAATTGCAACTGTCAACTTCTTCAATTCACTCTTTACCAAAAAATGTAATATCCTGTATAGGAGGTTAAAGTAAAAGGGAAATATCTCCTAAAAACATACCTATTATAATCCTGCAAATATGGTATCATTTTAAATGTATTTCAAACAGCAGTTTTGAGCTCCAATTTTGAAGCTCCAAACTTGAGCTTCAAGTTTATATACTGTGACTGATAATGGCCTTAACCCTTCATATTGAATATCTCATTAAATATTCACAAAAACTCTTGAAAGAGTTATGAATATTAAGATTTTTATAGAAAAAACATATTAGCTTGAATCTATCCCATGTAGTGATTCCTGCTTTTATTTCTTGTGCTCTGGGAGTCATGTTAAGGAAGTCTGGTCCTAGGCCAAAATGATGAAGATTTGAACCAACTTTTCCTTCTATTTGGTGCAGAGTTTCTGGTCTAATTCCTAGGTCATTGATCCATTTTGAGTTGAGTTTTGTACAGGGTGAGAGATAGGGGTTTAATTTCATTTTGCTGCACATGGATTTCCAGTTTTCCCAGCACCCTTTGTTGAAGAAGCTATCTTGGCCCCTTTGTCTAATATGAGATAACTGTATTTATCTGGGTTTGCCTCTGGATCCTCTATTCTGTACCATTGGTCAATCAACAATGTGAAGAGAGAGCCTACTGAGTGAGAGAAAATCTTTGCCACACTCACTTCAGGTATAGCACTAATCTCCAGAATTTATTAAGAACTTGGGAAACTTTACATCAAAAATAAAAAGGACCCACTCAATAAATGGACTAAGGAAATGAGCAGACAATTCATAGAAGAAGCTATACAAGTGATCGAAAGATATATGAAAAAATATTCAACATCTCTAGTAATAAGAGAAATGCAAATCAAAGCTACTCTAAAATTTCATCTCACCCCAATTAGAATAGCTACTATCAAGAATAAAAGCAATAATAGGTGTTGGTGAGGATGTGGGGAAAAAGGTACACTCATACATTGTTAGTGGGGTTGCAAATTGGTGCAGTCACTCTGGAAAGCAGTATGGACATTCCTTAGAAATCTTGGAACCAGGATTCAACCCAGTTATCCCACTCCTTGGCCTATACCCAAAGGACCTAAAAGCAGCATACTACAGTAATGCAGCCACATTAATGTTTATAGCAATTCAATTCACAATAGCTAGATTGTGGAAACAACCTAGATTTCCTTCAATAGATGAATGGATAAAGAACCTGTGGTATATATACACAATGGAATATTATTCAGCCATAAAGAAGAATGAAATTAGGCATTTGCAGATAAATGGATGGAGTTGGAGAATATCATGTTAAGTGAAATAAGCCAATCCCAAAAAACCAAAGGCCGCATGTTTTCTCTAATAAGTGGATGATGATACATAATGGAGGTGTGGGAGGGGGTAAGGCAAGAATGGAGGAAGGATGGATTGTGTAGAGGGAAATGAGGAGTGGGGAGGGGGGTTAGGAAAGATAATGAAAGGAGACAAACATCATTACCCTATCTACTTGTATGTTGCACAAACGGTGTGACTCTACTTCATGTACAACCAGAGAAATGAAAGTTGTACTCCATTTGTGCTCAATGAATCAAAAAATAAAAAAAGATTTTTATAGAAATAACATGTGTGTTTTTACACTAGTATTTACTGAAGTAAATATATTACTAAAGAAATTCTTAAGAAGTAAATAAAGACCATTTAAATTAAGTATACTTGGTGACAGAACATATTGATAAGAAAATTTTAAAATAGGTCATTTCAAAATTTGAAAAGCAAACATGCTTATGTCATGTTTTAAATCCAGTGCTAAGACCCTTCACAATAATCTCATTTAATGCTCAAAGCTTTGTGATATTATTATCTGAACAGATTGAAGCTCAGAAGTCTTAAGTGATTTTGAACTAGCTCAAAGAACTTCACTGTAAAGGTCTTTCACTTTGAATATATCTTCATGTTTCATTTTATTATTCATTTTTTCTATTTTTGTTCTATTCTCAGTCATTCAATGCCATATTTCAAGATTTCCTATTCATTTATTCCTTACAGCTTTTTGATGAATCTATTCACTTATAAGCCAGAATTCAAAAGAATGTATCAGTTGTAACTCTTCTCATAATAACATTTTAATCACATACTATGCTTGCAGGACATATGACAAAATATTTTTTGCCCCACAGAGTAAGAAATACAGGCCAGAACTCCAGGCTATGTGTGCTGCTCTAACTTTTATCTATTCTCCAAATGGGAGGAAAACAATTAAATTTTATATACAACTCAATGATCTTCAAACACATTTTTAGCACTAAAAAGTTAAATGACTAATATTGAATTCCTGACAACTGTGAAAAATCAGCATACTATATATAGGCCTTGAAGCATGAAATAAAGGAGCATGTTTAGAATGGGGAGAAAATGAGGTGTATCATACATACAGTAATGATAGAGGTTTGTCCCACGGCATTTGAATGTGATAGTTTGCTTTCTAACTGTTTTAAAGGTTTTCAGTAGCTGCTTTAACTGTCCTTGAGAGACAAACTAATCCTCTAATTACACCAGAAATTTTTTAGCCTCACACTGACTGTGTCTCTTAATGTTTCATCTTAATTTGTTAAATTAATTGATTAAGGTTAAAGCAGATTTAATTAAAAGGGAGGATTAAAATTAGTATCAGTGAAAACTTGCTGACTTACTCATCCAGGATATTTAAGCACAAACACTCATACACTTAGACTTGAATATTAGCCAAATGGAATTTTATGAACTTTAGAAAATAATAGCCACTAACTCTAAGGGTATTTTACATACTCAAATAGTCTTCAGATCAATGGTACCCTTGTGCCTAGTAAATGGGCCTGACTGTTTAAATATTGGCTCATAATCTATACCATGTGTAGCTAGATCATGAAACTAATTTCCTCAGTAAAGACTTCTCAAAATAGTCTAACTAATTTCCCACTAGGTTTAATATCTGCAATGATTAAAACAATCCTTGAGAGTATATAGCACCATACAAATGAAAAGCTTTAAGTACTTCCCAGGCATCATTTCATTTACTTTCACCAATTTCCAAGGAACAATGTGATTGGTACTGAAATGAGGGTTGGACTCAAACATTTAGTGGTTTTGTGCCTGTTTATGTATCTCTAAACCTGTTAGAGGACAAGGTCATATGAAATTGAGAAGTAAGTTATTTTTATTAATTAATTCATGCTTGCATTGCACAAAGTCATATATAGTACAAGACAGGGTGCTTTGCATTTTGGTAGATACCAACAGACTTATACACAGATAAGATTCTATAACTATTACTATAGTCTAAATTATGTTAACATAACATTCAGAAATGAACTCAGAAGTAGAGACATCAAAGTATAGCAGAGGACTTGAATTTGAACTTGGACTCTGTCATTTATTTATTACCTTTATAAACTTCAGTACACTTTAAACTTTTATATGTCATTAGTTTTAACCTAAGTAAAAAAGGGACAATTGTCTCCCAAAATAATTTATGAATATTTAACACAGAGTCTGTGGTATGGTTTGGATTTTGAGGTTTCCCCTAAAATCTCCTTTGTTAATGCAGGACTTTTCAAAGGTGAAAGGATGAGTTTATGAGAATTCTAACCAGATCAGTGGATCAATCCATTTGATGGACTTTAAATTTCCAAACTGGGTGGTATGTTAGTACTATATGGCTGTGGAAAATAAATCATTGCAGGTATGCCTTTGGAGTTATAATTTGATCCTGAAAATTTGCTTGCTCTCTCTGCCTCTCACCTATTATGAGCTGAGCAGTTTTTCTCTGTCATACCCTTCTATCATGATGTGTTTCCTCAACTTGGAGCCCAGATGCAATGAACTGAATCTCTGAAGCTATAACCCAAAATAAGCCTTTCCTCCTGTATGTTGTTCTTCTCAGATATCTGTTTACAGTGACAAAAAGTTCACTGATACAGAAATTGGTTCCTGAAAGTGGGGTCATTGCTATGACTAACTTGACCATTGTAAATCAAAAGCCTTTGAAACTGATTTGCAGGAGTTTGAAAAAGTTTGAAGATGCAGGCTGAAATGCCTTAAAATGTTGTAATCTAATTAGAAAATCTACTTAGAATTATTGCTCAATTGGTGATTCTTGTGGGTACTAAGAAGACCAGTGTTTTAGTCAGATTTTTTTGCTGCTATGAAAAGAAAACTTGGCGAAAATAATTTTACAGTAAGAAAAGTTTATTTGAGACTCAGGGCTCTAGAGGTCTGAATCCATAGATGATCAACTCCACTGCTGTAGGTCCAAGATGAGGAAGAACATCAGTGTAAAAGGGTGTGATGGAAGAAAGCAGTTCAGGACATGACGAGCAGGAAACAGAGAGAGACTCCCCATGCCACATACAAAATATATATTCCAAAGGCCCAAATCCAATGACCTACATCCCTAGGATACACCTTATCTGCCTACAGTTGGTTACTTCACAATTAATCCTATCAGTACATTAATGCACTGATTAGGTTAAGGCTATGATAACCCAATCATTTCACATCTAAGATTTCTTGAATTGTTCCCACACAGGAGCTTTTTGAAGACACCTCCTCTCTAATCCATAACAATCAGAATGTCATAGGAATGCAGATAGTAGACTACTGTGAATTGGACTAGAGGCCATTTAGGCTACATGCTAATAAAGAACTTTTCTACATTTTGCTTATGTTCTGACATTTTGTGTGAGGCTAAACTTTAAAGTGATGGACTAATCAACCTGGTAGAGGAAATTTTAAGGCAGTACAACATTCAGGCAGGAACATATGTATTGATGGTAGATTTTTAGCCAGGTTTACCCTTATAATGGGGAGCAGAAAGCAGAGAAGAAAAATTTCTAAAACACTTGGTTCGACAAATAAGTACATGTAAAACTGGGTTCAAGGAAAATGTGGTTGCTCAAGAGATTACTTTCCCTAACAGAATATAAGTTCATTGCAGAGAAAATGGGAAAACCCCCTATGACAACTCAGGAGATAGCATTATTATACCCATTTCAGGGTCAAGGATATAAAAGTAAAAACTACTAGACCATGGGGGAACCCTGCTAGCACAGGGTTGACTAGCGAGTTTTTTCACCAAGATCAGTCACCCAGGCACTCAGAGTCTACTGCAGCAATTATCCAAGTGATCTTGGCTAATGCTCAAGTTGGTGGCAACTTTGGAGTCTCCCACATGGTGCTGGATCTTCAGGAATGCAGGATGTGTGTATTAGGATGTCATGGAGTTTTTCACCAAGATTTCAAAGGAAAACCTGGGAGACCAAGCAGAGTGCAACACAGTGGGAATCCCTGAGGGCATCAATTAGAGAGAAATGTGTGAAGCTGGGAGAAGGATGCCAAAGCTGCCTTGGACACCCTTAGGATTAGTAGATACCAGTAATATGGAATGTTTGCTAAGGAAATCTGCTGAGTGCAGACAGAATCAGCATAAGAGAGAGATCATGTAGGATGCAGCCTGCAAGACCAGAAGTGCAGGGCTGCCCAAGTACCTTGGAAATCACATCTTGCTGTTGTGTGTCCCAGATGTTGGATGTGGGGCTTTGTAGCTTTGTCTTGTGACTTGTTTTCCCAGCTGGGTTTTGATTTTGGTTTGGTCTCATTCCTCTCTCTATTCTTCCATTTCTTCATTTTGGAATGGAAATATTTACTTTGTGCCATTATATATTGGGTATGTCCATAACTTGATTTGAGTTTTACAGGGGCTCACAACTAAGACTTTCTCTAAGCCTCACAGGAGACTTTGATCTTGGATTTTTGGGCAATGCTGGAACTTTAAGACTATGGGACTCTTGAAAATGTACTAAATTTATTTTTCATTGTAAGATTAATGAGTCAGCATGAGAATGTCATGATTTTTATGTAGGTGTCTGTTGTTCTGCACCGAACAACAAAGGGCGGAGTGTCCTCTCTGGGCCAGCCAGAGGGGAACATGGGGTCGAGCAGGATGGTGAGTGTCGGCGACTGGAAAAGAAACCACACCAGCCGGGAGTCTGTCGAAGCAGAATCTCGTTTAATAGAGAGGTGAAACAGGTATATGAAAAGGGAGCGAGGGGAGGAGATACAGGCGGGGGCCAATCATCTAAAAGGTCAACAGCCCATGCAGTATACAGCAAGGCCTGCAGGGCAGAGGTCTCCTAAGATGTAACTTGGCCACGAGCTGCTCACGTTCACGGAAGTCGAATGAGCCAATCCTGGGCCGCCACCTTGGTGGTACCACGAGTGGGGGAGGCTTTTGCCCCAAGGGTGTTGTTGTTATTACGGTTGCCATTTTAAGGTGTGTCCCTACAGGTGTCCCCCAAGGCTCCTATGTTAACACAGGAATGTTCAAATGTGAGTTGATTAGATTATGAGAGTTGTAATGTGATCCATGGATTAATCCATTTGAGGAGTGAATAATTTGAATGGATTAACTATGTGGTAACTGTTGGCAAGTGGGTTATGGTTGGAGGAAACAGATCAATGGGGGCAAGCCTTTGGGTTTTATAATTTTCCCTTTGTGCATCACTTACTCTCTTTGCTTTCTGACTGTCACAAGATGAACAGCTTTCCTCTGTCATGCCCTTCTGCCATGATGCTCTGCCTTGCCTCAGGCCCAAAGTAATGGAGCCTGCCAACTATGGACCAAAACTCTGAAAATAAGACCTTAAAATACACTTTTTCTCCTCTAAGTTGTTCTTGTCAGGTATTTTGGTCCCAGCTATGAAAATATCACTAACACAGCTTGGCAAAGAGGGGGTGTAATAAATGAAGATTGATCTGATGGAGATATAGCATCCAGTAGACAGAATTAGCCTTTAGATCAATCAGTCTTGAAGGATAGGTAAGATTTCACCAGGGAGAATTAAAATTATTATTCCAGTTAGAAGTACATATTGAATGATACAAAACTATAAACACACAGAGCATTTGTAGCAAATTTTTTGCCTTACTAAAGGACATGGATAAAAGACTAGAGGGAGTTAAGTTGAATAGTTAGATGGAGGTTATATCTTGGAGTTTGTACTGTGTTAGAAGGGAGATAGTGAATATATTTAATACAAACGAATAATAATGGGATCTGAATTGGTAGGAGATAAAACTGAACAAACAAGAATTATTATTCTTCATATAATATAATAATTCAATATGAAGGATTAATGCATGAAAGAGAAAGTTGGAAAAGTGAGAATCAAAAGAGATCAAAAACAAAAATACCAAATTGTGAATCATCTTAGTGCAGCTTGAAAGCCATGATTCTTATCATAGAAAGAGAACACAATGAGATGTGGCCATGTCTATCTTTTTATTATATCTGCTCTCATAGATTGTCCCTTTCAAGCATCAATAACAACAGGTTCTCTTCAGCAGTTTAAACATGTTGTACTCATCTGTATGGTTTCCTCTCACTCTGAAATCCTTTTCATTCTTTTATCTGATGGAAAATATTTCTTAATTCACTCAATTTCAGTTTGGGTATTAGGTCATGTTCATTGTCCTATCCTTCCTACATAGTGTCTTTGTTCTGTGCCATTTCTACCTCTTGTATATTATATTTAGTATTTTGGTTTTCACCAAATGCTGTGTAATATTGCCTTCATCACATCTTTTTAATTTCCTTTTTGCTAGTATCTTATAGAATGTCACATGGTAAGAATGTTATAATAATTGAAGTCATAGAACCACATAATAACAACCGCTATGCTCCAACACTTGATTTTAAGCACTTTACATGTATTAGATTATATAATTGCAATCTTGAACAAACTTCTGAAATAGTAGAAATTTTAACACCATTTAACAGTTGATAAACCCTAGGTAGAGAGAAAGCAAATGGTCCAGACTGATGTAGAAAATAATATAGATCCCGAGTATTTAGTGGATCCTGAGAATCTTCTATTACCCACTAAAAAAATGCTTAATCTCTTAGATGAAATTATAAAACACTGCTTAAATAGTGAAGTGAAATCGGTCATACTAAAGTCTTGGTTTATATTTAGACTTAGAAAAACCAAAGAATCACATATAAAAGGCAAAGTAATCCTGAAAAAGGAGGAACAAAAGGCTGGTGCAGTTCTTGGAATCAAAGAAAATTTTTCTAAAAAAAGATGTACTTAAAAGAGAATAATACTGTAAGAAAAATAGTTGTTAATTCATATAGCAGATTCTGAAATTAAGAGGAAAGGGAGAGGAAAAAGAGCATAGAATCAATCTTTTAAATGTAGAAGAGCAACAATTCCTCAGAGTCAGAAACAAATCAACATATTGGGGAGAAACATATAGAAATATTGTAATGAAGGAGCACTGAGGAAACTCATGTACAAAGATGTAATTATCCTAGAGAAGTTGTAGAAAATTTGTCTGCTAAAATTGATGAAGGAAGGTCAAAGAGGGGATTTTAAGAAAATGGAAAAAACTTGGGATAATCTCTTTGGGTAATTAAAATAAAAATCCAGGAGTTTGGTGATATACAGGAAGACTCATGACAAAATAAATGGTTAAATGATTTAAAGGTAAAGAGTTCCTAAATAGTACAAAAATATTAGTTGAAACTGAGTGGTGTGGGAAGCCATCCTTATCTAGCAGAATCAGACAGTTCCCTGTCTGGTTTCCCTGAGAGAATGGCTTCCCTAACTCCACCCTACCTTGTCCATCTCAGAAGAAACTCCTCCCAGTCTTGTCCCCTTTTCCTGTCTATCTATAAATAGAAGAGAATTGGGCTACTCAAAGTTGTTGTTGTAATAGGCCAGGGCTGGTGTGGCCAGACCCGTCATGCCCTCTCTCATTTAAAAAGAGTATTGATTCTTGTATATTTGTTGAGTAGATAAATTTTTGGGTAATTCAGTGAAACACAGCCAACATCATCTCCAACAGTTAACACTTTTCTCATCCATGTGGGAAATGGCAGAGAGGCCAGGCCTCTTGATGAGAGGAGAAATAGCATGGGAATTGGAAGCACAATGGCAGGCTATGGGAATTTAGTTTGGACTGCAATAGAAACTTGCTTTTATTTGGACCAAGATGTTGATTTGTGGTTTTTGGAAGATTTGAGCATGAGTCTTAGAAATGCTGTTAAGAGCTTTAGGTCTAAGAGTAAGAAATGCTAGTCCTGTAGGACCTCTTTGTCTTCTGGGGAATTGTTGGTTGATAGAAAAGGATTCAGAAAGTAGCCCTAAGCCTGTTTCTGTGGACAGAGGGACACCTGATAGTGGGGGGAAAGTTTCTATTCAGAGAACTGGAAGGCATTCAGATGTAGAGGAGGATGAGCTAGCATGGGATCTCTGTAATTTACATTTGGGAGGTCCTGCTCCAGTGCCTCTTCTTGCTCTTAGGGAAGATAAATTGAATGGAGTTCAGATTACCTTGGATATGCTTACTGGCTCAGGACAATTTGCTGATTTGGGACAGCAACTGACTTATGATTTGCAAACAATGCTCAAATAAGTGCATATGCACAAAGAGCAAGGAGAGAATTAGCTGTCCCTGGAGGAAAACTTCTAGATTCCAGCCAAATTCAGCAGGGGCCAGAGAAAAATTTTTCAAGTACCTTTGCAACTTTAGACTATTGGCTCTTCTAAATGCTAATAAAGCTTGCCAACCACAGAAACTTTTAACGCCTTACAAGAGCCCAACTGTGTTTCAATTAGAGTACTGTAAGTAACATAAAATATTTTATCTTATTAAAATGGAGTAATTTATCTAAATTCAGAAATTTCATAAGAGTTCTTTCAAAATGTGAACAAAATAGGGGTCAACAGATAGGAAAGAGAAAAATAAAAGGTTCTAGGTATGGAAATACATTTAATAGAAGAAAAAAGTGTTTCTGGGTATGAAAGTCTTTGTGTGATGAAATACATGAGGGTTTAAGTAAGTGCTAAGAAAGTGTGTGTAAATAAAGAACAAATTTTAACAAGTTTGTGTGGAACTAAGTTGGTTATATGTATGTGAGAAAATCAGTTAAAGCTGTATAAAAAGGTTTTTCTAAGGTCAAATACTAATGTATTGTTATAAACCAAAGTTTAATCCATGTTAACATGACAATGATTTCTTTAAAACACTAATTTACTCTTAACATTGTGTCTGTTAAGCTTTATTTTTTAGAACAATTAGTCTTAAAAATTAGGGTTTGTACAATGAAGGTTAAAGAACAACTGTTAGAGTATTGTACTACATTACAGAGTCTACATTTTTCTTTAAAAACTAAACTTGGTTAATATTAAAAATATCAAGGTAATTGTGGAGTGGTCACTCTTCTTTGTATATTAAACATGTTCATGTCTTCCAGGTATACAAGTCTTCAAAGCAGAAAATTTATCAAGCTGTTGTTCTCCAAACTAAATTTGTTTGTAATGGTAACTTTAAACTTATAAGAATAATAAATCTTATTGGGGATTTATTTATATCATTTAATGCTATAAAATAACATGTTATCATTAGGATATATGTAAAATTTTTGTTACCTTCTACACAGGGATAAAAATGTTAATGTGTTTCTAATAGTGAGAGCCTGATTTGTTTAAAGGTTAATATCATGAAGCATGAAAGCATTTTGCCACTATTCTACATGAAAGGAAAGTTAAAAGCTCCCTCAGCCTCTCCTTGATTCATGTTTTAGATGTAATGTCATATTGTGTTGACTGACATTCATGTAGACCCGGGAAACAATGTATGCAAATTTTGTAAAATGATGATTAAAAAGGAGGCAAGGATGAACTTCAGAACTAGAACACTTAGAATTTGTTAAGAGCCCCACTTTACCTGAAATAAGACTCTGCCTCCCATCTTACTGAATGTTAGAAGGCTCCAAAATAAGCCAGACTTCAGCTCATTTAAAGTTATATTCCAAATATTGTTTTTTTGTTTGTAAAGTTACTGTGATCTCAAACAGGGAATATAATGTATGGCTCAGCCAAAATTCAAGGTAGCTCTTACACAAACTAAATGTTTTTAATGTTGTTAATTCCACTTTGTATTTTCCTTGTAAATTCTATAACTGTGGCCTGATTAATGTTTTGCAGAAGTATTGCTTCAAGAACAAACAACCTAAATTAATTTGAGATGATAAAGCATCACCTATAGGACAGATAATATACACCCCAATTAAATAAAAGGGGGTAAATAACTGTAAAGTTATACATAGTGAAATTAATGCCCAGTACTCTTACTTTATGACTGGTGAGACTGGCTTGCTAGATGTTTAAGATCAAACTTAGATGTCAAGACTAAAATAAAGGGGCCAAGAAAACCAGGATTTGGCTCTTGCCCCCAGAGTCAGTCTGAATCCAGGGAACAAGAGAACTTCTATAAGTAGCTTTGC